>LPNX010252634.1:15557-45152 GCA_001517045.1 Pseudotsuga menziesii
GAAGAAAAATCAACCAACAGCTTGAACAGAACGGGATAATGCGATGAGGAGCCTACCTGGCAACGCTGTGTGGACGACAAGAAGAAGGGAAGTCAAGCTTCCATAGTTGAACCAACTGGATGCGAGTACCGACAACGGGGTCCCTGCAAGTTCAAGAGAATGACAGCACACGAGAGTGACAAATCACGACAGTCGAAACGACAATAGTAATAGAATAATAAACAAGCCCGACCCCATACCTATATATATGCAAACGTAAGCGGCAGGGAAATATATCGGACGGCGGAAAGCTATGGATCAGAGGTCGAAAGCATAATTCCTTCCGCAATGTCGGGTGTCCAAACCACTAATCTATCCGCGGGGATAACTGGGAGACAAAAAATAATGCGTTGGAGCTTTAAAACATCGGAGCGATAGCAGAACGGGAGCCGCAACAATGGAGATATAAAGGATATCACAGTCCGCGATGGGAAAAATATTGATCAGAAAAAAAAAACTAAACGACCGAAAGGATAATGCTTTCAGCAGCTACAACGACGAAAGCCCAAGACTTATGGAGCGACGAAAATAACGACACGAAGTTTTAAAAACAATCAAAGCGAAAATCAGGAGACTTTGCCATCTGCCTTCCGCAACTGTGGAAACCAAAGTAACAATACATTCCGACTCAAAACCAAAGGTCATCCGACAAACGCATCAGAGAAGAATAACGAGGCTGAAACTTATTATTCTTCCGCAACGGCGGGGTTGCTAGCAAATACTCTTCCGACTTAAACACTTGAAACGCATTCAAAGGAAAAAAAAATGTGGATCATTTCAGGAATGAATCTTTCTGAAGAATCAGTGAATCAAGTTGAAGAAGAAAATCAAATCAATCCAAGAAAAAGGAGGGTCCCGAAATTTTTTGAATTTTGGGAAAATGTTGCAGTTGCAACACGTTCCTTTGATGGCCACCTTGAATCTTCCTGGATTACTCTAGGGCTACTGGTGTGGTTGTTTTCCACTTCAACTATCCTGAATGCTATTGATGCTTCTCAAGTAAGCTCCTTATATCAAAGGCATCAAAACACTACTTCCCCTTCACATGTAGTTAATTCTCCTACTCCTTCTACCTCATGTGATGAAAGTACTGATACTAGTAACCGACAGTCTAAAAAGAGTAAAAGAAGGAGGAATAGGAAGAAGGCACATAAGCAAGGGGGCACTCGTTCAACCTCTATAAGTCAAGTTGAACCTCACCATCCAGCCTCTATTGTTCATGCTGGGGGCACCTATCCAACCTCTGCAGGTCATGTTGGATCTAAGCACTCAGCCTCTGCAAGTCAAGTTGATCTTCACCATCCAGCCTCTATTGATCATGCTGGTGGGATCCTTCCAATATTTTCATGTCATGTCAGATCCAGTCACTCAACCTCTGCAGCTCATGCTGAGGGCATCCGTTCAACATCTGATGTTCAAGTTGAACCTCCCCATCCAACCTCTACAAGTCATGTTGGATCCATCCACCCAGCCTCTGAAGTTCATGCTGGGGGCACACACTCAACTGCTGCAAAGCAGGTTGATCCTAACCATTCAGCCTCTATTGTTCATGCTGGTGGTGCTCTTCCAACCTCTGCAAGTCATGTTAGAACTAGTCTCTCAGCCTCTGCAATTCATGTTGGGGGCAGTCTCTCAGCCTCTATGGATCATGCTGAAGACAATCCATCAGCCATTGTGAGTCATGTTGACACTGTTGAAAAGACTACCCGTTCAAAACAAAAACCCAAGTTTCCTTGTAAGCTTTGTGAGGGAGACCACCTTACTTATAAATTCCCTTCTATCATGGAGGTGTGAAGAGTTTGGTTTCATGGTCATCCCATTTTTGAACATCCTGAATTCTCTCAACAACCAGCCTCTCTTAGTCAGGTTGGACCCAGTCACCCAACCTCTGTAGTTCATGTTGGGGGGAAAATATCAGCCTCTGTAGATCATGCTGAGAGCAAACAGTCAACCACTACTAGTCATGTTGACACCATTGAGAAAACTAGTTGTTCGAAGTGCAAAATTAAGTTCCCTTGTAAGTTATGCGAGGGAGATAATCTTACTCACTAGTGCCCTGCTATCGTAGAGGTGCGAAGAGTTTGGTCCAAGACTCAAGAATTTCCTTCTCCTAAACAACCTATAGTTTCTCAACAACCTACTCAACCTTTGGTTGATAAAGTGGTCGAACCAATATCATCTTTGGTCGATCCCACTCTTCTTTCGAAGAGTGATTTAGATGTGATTGAACCAATGTCACCTTTGGTCAATCCCACTCTCCCTTCGAAGAGTGACTTTCACGAAGCGGTTGAATCGATTCCATTGTTGGACAATCCCACTCTTCCTTTCGAGAGTGAAGTGTCTACTAGTCACATTTTTTTCACTGCCAGTTTAGAACTTATTGAACAAGGGGGCACTGAACTCACTTCAGATCAACCCCCACCAAGCTCTTGGATTGCTTCCTTTGATTGGGATAGCCTAGTTGAGTCGCGCCTTCCTTCTGATGCAACTTTTTAGATAAAGGTCAAAGTTGAATCATACATGATTGCTTGTTGTATTGTTAATGAAGGAGCCTTAGTTAGTATCTTGTCTGCTCGTGCTTGGCGAGGCATGGGATCTCCCAACCTTGTGTCAACTGCTAGTTAGTTACCGGCGTTTGATAGAAGAACTTTTATAGCCTTGGGAATTCTTGCTCAAACACCTATTACTTTGGGTGGGAAGACTGTCTTAGTTGACTTCATGGTAATAGAAGACCCCTTGGACTTCAATATGCTCCTTGGACATGATTATGTCTATACCATGCAAGCTGTGGTGTCAACATTCTTTCGTGTGATGTACTTTAATCATGGTGAAGAAATTGTCACTATTAATCAGTTGGATTTTCTTGATCTGTTTCTTGACCCAACTAGAGACCACGTATTTCCTTTATTAATTCCTAGTGTTTCTGTAGAAACTACCCCACCATAGGTGAGCTATGTGGCCTCATGTCCTTTGCATTCAATTTCCACTGAGAAGCAGCCTTTGTTTTCATGCTTACCTTCTCAGGACTTGGTCCCAACAGTTGACCAGGTGAGTCATCGTATAAAGACTATGGAGCCTGCTCTCCACTCTGTCAATCCATTTGAAATTTTAGACATGCGTCCTATCTCGGATGATCTCCTTCCTTTAGATGGAGTCTTCCTAGAGTCTTTGATACAATCTGATCTTCTATTGGATGTTGGTTTAGTTGTGACTAAGTCTAACCTTGATTTGCCTAGTAAGCCTGACCTTTCTTCTTATATCGGTCTTGTTGAGTCTTCGAAGTCTCCCTTTGATCAGCAATTCAGTGATCCTGATGAGTTTCATTTTTCTTATGAATTTTTCAACTCCTTTGATATTGAGTTTGTTCCTGCAGACTCTATATCTCTTGTTGATTTTTGCTCTCCTTCTGAGGTTGATCTTACTGATTATAAACCCTCGAGCCTTGGTTCTATAGAATCTTCTTCGGTTAATTCTGCCTTGACTTTACCTTTTGTAGAAGACAGCAAAGTCACATGTGTTTCTGCTAAAGTGACCTGCATCGGATTTTTTCTTTTGAATATGATTTTGATGTTGTTTTTTCTTCGAGACAGGATTTTTAGTTGGATTCACAACTGTTTACTGGCCTTGTCTTGTTGTTTAAGCTGTAACTGCATTTTCATGTATCCTGCTCGTGCTTTTGCGCTTGATGTTGGCTTCCACGTTTTTAGCTCATTGTATAAGCCCTCATCTTTGTTCTCATCTTCGCTAAGCCTTGTATCATTTTTCCTTTGCAACTTGACACCCTTTACCTTGAGGAGACATTCCCCGAGTGTCTTTATCCTGCTCATGTTCCTTGCATTATGCATAGGTCTGTTCGTTGCACTTGGAACTAGTTTCGCCTGCCTATGGTCATTTTTGCTATTTCCCAAGCTACACAAGACCTTGTTACAATTTATATGACATTTTGTTGAGACATAGATCCACCTTGTATTCTTGTGGCTATGATCGATTATCGAGTATGGATCCACCTTGTTCATTTGTGGCCATGACTCCTTTAGATTTGATATGGCGCCTTTTTGCATATTGAGCGACCATGATAGTTTCATCAGTTATACATATGTTGGATCCGCCTGTATCTTTATGGTGATGATTTGTATATGGACTTGTATTTCCTAGAGATTGGTTTTTTCTGACATTTATCTCTCTTTCAGCCTTACCTTCATTTGAGCCTTTTGATCTTGGATTCTCTGCTCTCTCCATACTCAGTTGTTTCCTTTATAATGCATTTCGGCTATCGTCTTCCCCTCTAACCTCATACATTAGGGGGCATCTGTTATAGCTCAAAATGACACATCTCTACTTGTGACCACTTTCCCATGATTTCATCGCATGTCGACACTTCCATGATGACACTTCATGAAAGTCACTCAAAGTCACTGAAAAAACACCTAACTTGGAGGACCCATATATTGAGTTTTGTAACTCCGTTTGACCTCATATTAGCGCCATTAGAAGGATATTTCAGTTAGCTAAAACTTTCCAGAAGACACCAAAGTCTGAAAATGCCCAGAAATACCCTAAAAATGAGTTTTTCATGTGTATGTGACTTTCCTTAAGGCAAACCCGTGTACTTACATGAGTTGCTATATATAATAGTCACGTATGCCTTAAATACACAACTTTATGCATTGCAACCCACGTGTACTCCTCGTGTATGCGACTGTTGTTTCTGCAACCCGCGTACACCTCCTGAAAATGTCAAAAAACACGTATTTTGAAATTTGGGTAGTTTAGGTAGCAATGGAACTGACTCCTTCAGTTGTAAATACTTTGTCTTCGACCCTAAATCTTCATTAAGCATATAAATAGAGGTAGGGAGGTCCATGAGAGGAGACTTGAATCTTTGCATTGTTATGATGGAGGATTTAGAGCTCTCTTTTCCCACACATTTGCCCTAGAAGCATTCTCCTTGTGTTGCAGAGCTTGGAGGTTGAGTTCCTTGGAGAAGAGAAGTAGAAGAACTAGATCAAGGTGTCGTGAGGTGTCGAACTTGAAGAGAAGGTATACTTGTACTTGTTTTCAAGATTAATAAATATGTGATGTCCTTCTTCTTCCCAAATAATTGCTCAATGTGTGATTGAATCTCTATTTATGATCATATTATGATGTTAATCAGATTATTATTTCACGTTTATTTGATTATCATTGCTTTATATGTGGTCATAATGGTTTGAGGAAGGTATAATTTGTTTTGCAGGTCTCTTGGAGCAAGAGGAGCAAAAGGAGCAAGAAGAGGATTAAAGGGCTACTTGGATCAACCTTCGTTTGGCTAAGGTATGAACCATTCCAATCTTTGAAACTTGCTTATATATGCTTGTTGAACATTGTGCATCTCTCTTTCAACTCCAGTACATTGATGGCCTCTTAAATCCTAGCCATAGGATACATTCCTTTACAACAATGACTTTTCCAGGTACTGCTGGGTTTACTTCCTGAAGCATAAGTTTGAAGGTATTGGCCTTTTCAAAGTCTTTAAGGCTTTGGTTGAAAACCAGTCTGGGAGGAAACTCAAGGTCCTCAGATCTGACAATGGTGGTGAGTATGTCAAGTCTAAGTTCATTCAATATTGTGTAGATGTAGGTATTCAGATGTAGCATTATATCCCTTACACACCACAGTAAAATGGTGTTGTTGAGAGGAAGAACAGATCACTGAAAGAGATGGCAACCTGCATGATGGAGGCTAAGACATTGCCACCAAAGTTTTGGGCTGAAGCTATAAACTGTGCAGCCTATATTTACAATAGGGTGCCTCATAAACAACTTTATGGTATGACTCCTTTTGAAGCATCGAGTGGGCACAACCCAGATGTGACCCATTTTAGGATTTTTGGCTCAAGGGCTTGGGCTAGAATTCCAACAAAAATGATGAAGGCTTTGCAGCCCCAAAGCCAAGAGTGTCTATTTGTTGGGTACTCTGAATATTCAAAAGGGTACAAACTGATCAATTTTAGCACAAACATAGCCTTCATTGAAAGGATTGTTCAGTTCCAAGAAGAGCCTTAAGCAGCAGTTGAAGTTGGAGAGTCTTCTTCACCACCAGAACCACTGAATGAAAGTGAAGAGATAAATGAGTTTGCTGATTATGATATGTCTGATAATGATGATTTAATTGCAGATCCTAACAGTCCTACAAGACCAAAATGGGCAGCAAATACCATTCGTGCAGCTGGGGAACTAGCTAGAAATCCTATAGATTCTAGGAGGACTAGATCTCAGTTTGAGAGTGCCCTACGTATGAAAGAACCTTTGCTTGCAGAGAAAAGCTATCTGATGGTTGAATCAGACCAACATACATATGAATATGCAGCACATGGTCCAAGATAGCAAACATCCATGAAAGAAGAATTCAACTCACTCCAGAAGAACAACACTTGGGAGCTGGTTGATCTTCCCCCAGGGAGGAAGCTAGTTCAATGTAAGCGGGTTTTCAAGACTAAGTTTGCTGATGATGGTTCACCTTTGAAATATAAGGCAATATTGGTATCCAAGGGCTACTCACAAGTACATCGTATAGACTACAATGAGACCTTTGCACCAGTGGCAAAGATGGAATCCATCAGGCTAGCCTTAGCCATTGCAGCTTCGAAGCAGTGGGAGGTACATCACATGGATGTGAAGTGTGCTTTCCCAAATGGAGATATTACTGAAGGGATTTACATGCATCAGCCTCAAGGATTTGTTACTAATCCATCTCTTGTGTGCAGGCTAAAGAAATCATTGTATGGGCTTAAGCAAGCCCCCAGTGCTTGCTATGCCAAGATTGATGGCTTTCTGCTATCATTGAGTTTTGTTCGATGCAAGTCTAATTGTAATGTTTATTTGAAGCTGATTCATGGTTCTTTGATGATTATTGTCTTGTATGTGGATGACCTTCTGATTACAGGAAGCTCAAAGGATGAAATTGCCTCCTTGAAGGATGCAATGAACCATGCATTTTCTATGACTGATTTGGGGTTATTGAGCCAATTATTAGGTCTTGAGATTGCTCAAACCAAACATGGAATAAAAGTACATCAGTAAAGGTATGCTTTGTATTTGTTGAACAAGTTCAACATGAAATATTGCAATCCATGTAAGACTCCCTTCCTTTCAGGAGTTAAGCTTGAAGAAGCAGGTTCTTCCCCTATGGTAAATAATACACTGTATAGGCAACTGATTGGGTGTTTGCTATAACTTACACATACTCGACCTGATATTTATTATGTAGTAAGTGTGGCTTCAAGATTCATGGATCAGCCTAATGAAATCCATTGGAGAGAAGCCAAAACGATCCTTAACTTTGTTCAGGGAACAAGGACTCATGGGATCTTCTACAAAGCTAAATCTGATCTTGATTTGATTAGGTTTAATGACAGTGATCGGGTAGGTGACAACACAAATTGAAAGTCAACATCAGAATATGTGTTCATGCTTGCTGAAGGACCAATCATCTAGTCAAGCAAGAAACAGAGTGCCATTGCACTCTCATCTACAGAAGCAGAGTACAGAGTAGTTGTAAATGCAGCAACTCAATGTTTATGGTTGCAAAGGTTACTTGGTGAGTGTGGATTCGAATCAGAGTACTCAACTACTATCTATTTTGATAATCAGAGTACCATTTGAATCTGCAATGATCTAGTTCAGAGACAGAGAATCAAACACATTGAGATCCATATGCACTACATCAGATAGCTTATGCATGATGGCACCATTCACCTACTCTTCTGTTCATCTTCAAAACAAGTAGCAGACATCTTCACCAAATTTTTTTGTGAGAAGACATTCAGCAATCTCAAATCACTATTGGGGATTATTGATCATGCTGTGAAGCATGATTGATGAACAGATTTTCAAATTTTGTTTTACTGTCCTTGTTTAAGAAATGATTTTTCCCACTGGGTTTTTGCCTCTTTCCTTGGTTAAATGGACATGCAGTATGTAAAGGGTGACTAAGCCTTGTTGCTAGGCCCTATAGTTTTCTTATATTTTACTCATAATTCAGGATTAATGGGGGGTGTTAGAATAATCAACCCATAGTTAGCTACCTTAGACATTAATTAATCCATTTTTGTCTTATTTGCCTAGTTTCCATATTTCACTCTATGCAAGTTGTCCTCCACATGTCCTAGATGGTCAAACTTGCTAAAACTGAGTCATGGAACACTTGGGAAACCTCTTGGAATCAATTCTTCTTTATTCCTGACCTCCCTAGCACATATCTGCTTTTTCTGCTTTATTGCCTGCTTTAACTAAGTTTTAAGGCAATTGGGAAAGTTTGACTAGGTGAAGTTAACTTGTTTTTTGTCCTCATCATCCTCCACTCTTTTCTCCTAGTAAAAGCATGTATTATTTTTCCTTCCATCACCTATTAGCTTACCTAATTGATTTTTCCAATTCGTGAGATCCTAGACAGATTTGGAAGTTGCGTTATGCACCTATGGGGGATTTGCTTAGATTTAGTAAGCCTACTTTTGACTAATTTGAATGGAATCCCAATGCATTTGAATCTCTCATGTAATTATTTATTTTGGTAGCCTATCAATTCATAAGGTTGGCTATTGTACACTTATTCAATACAGATTAGTGTTCTGCTCCATATTCAGTCTCCTTTGTGTGTAATTTGCATGTGTAATTGGCAATTTTTGTGAGTGTAATTGTTCTAACACCTGGGTTCAATTTCCACAACATCAAGCTTATACAGTCCTCCAATTCTTGTCCCTGTAGCTATGACACTATGATGATTTTGAATATCCTTCACAAGACAGTGAGACTGCATAAATTCTACATTCAGATTTTGATCACTTATTGTGGAAACAGAAATCAGATTCTTTTTTATGCCTGGAACATACAACACATTATGAATCTGTTTCTTTTGGCCATTAGGTAAATTGACACATATTACTCCATAACCGTAAATCTTATGAGATCTATTATCTCCTAAATATATGTGTGTTGCATTTGTGCTCTCATGATATTCATCAAACCACTCTTTGACACAAGACATATGAGTCGAGGCACCTGAATCTATGAACCATGCATATTCATCATCAATTTCTGTAGACAATGCAGCTTCAGAAATAAACAACTTCATATTCTTAAAACCATCATTGATAGAGGTGTCAGTTTTCACATAATTTCCATTATGTTTTCTGAAATTATGTTTGGATTCATTAGCTTTCCTTTTATAACAATCTTTAGCATAATGACCGGGCTTCCCACAGTAAAAAAACCCATCAATTTTCTTGTCATGTGTATCAAATTTTGATTGAGTCATACCTCTGTTCCTTGGCTGAAACTTGCCTGCTCTGTTTCTGTCCCATGGCTTGCCCTTGTATGGTTGTTTTCCTTTGGCTACTAATGCTAATTTTGAAGTATGAGAGTCCATCTCAAACACCTTCATTATTTCTTCTTCTTGTAGAAGAATCCATGTTAGCTCATTAAATGTAGGTGGCTTTGCTCTACCTCCTAGACTTGAAATAAAGACATGATAATTTATGATTAAACCTTTTAATGTAATAGTTACCATGTCAGAATTTGAAACCTTATCACCAATTGCACTTAACTGATCACATAAATCTTTAATTATGGAAACATAGGTGGTGATATTCTCATGAGATTCAATTTTCATGGACAATAATTTAGTCTTCAGAAACAGAATTCTATTTGAGTTTGTAGTTTCATACAAACCTTTCAAAATCTCCCATGTCTCCTTCAAAGTTTTACAATCTCTGATATGCGGAATTATGTTGTCCTTGATAGACATCCGCAACAACACTTTTGCCTTTGTTTCATGTTTCTCCCAGTCTGCACTAGTAGCACCTGTGGGTTTGGTTTCATCTCCATTTACAATAGTCTAGAAACTCCATGCTTCAAAAATAGTCAATATCTTGAATTTCCAGTCAATGTAATTATCTCCATCAAGCTTGGATGCTTCGTTCAGATAATTATCTAGAAATGAATTTGACATCTCTGCACAATAAAATTAAACAACTCAGAAAATACCTTCTCCTGCTAGTGATGGCGGATCGAATCCCCAACTGTGTATAATAGCAAGCTTATTAATCTCCTTGCCACGATTGCCAGCTGACTAGCACTGGTTCCACGAACTGCACTCTACACTACAGCAAAACATGATCAACAAAGATGACCTCCACACACACTTCACTAATCCCACTCAAGGATTCTCACAGCAGACTTAACTACTCCCACTCGGCCACGAAGGGCTTTCACTCAACCTCCCAGCTATGATACCATAACAGAGTAAAACAGAGATGAAGCTCTCAAGCTTACTTTCTTATTAAACAAGGAGGAAAAGCATTACATTTATAGCTTGTCATACAAGCAACAGATTCCTACGAAAATGGATCTGATAACAATAAATAAGGAAAGCGTAGATTCAGTTGCAGCTGTTTCTATTTTATTCTGGTAGTTGTTTCTATTTTATTCATTTCTACATTAATATCTAACAATCAGTAGGAGAAGAATTATTTCCAACATTAAGGATCATCTTCAGGGGAAAAAATCTCTTAATACCAGACCTGGATCGCACTTTCGAATTTTGAATGGGCCTTAGATCCATTTTATCCATTTGAAATTCAAATTTTCGTGCATTAAATATCAAAATACAGCTGTGTGAAGATGGGACAGGGTACCGTCAATTAAAATTTTCATTCATTAAATGTCAAAATACAGCTGTGTGGGGATGGGAAAAGGGTACAAGCAGTATGGTAAGTTGTTTCTTGGGAACGAAGGATACACCTACCAAAACCAGTGAATACATGGAGTAGGAAAAGGGAATAGTTTAAAGTACGACACCCGCCTAAGAATTTCTCCTAGTGAAATCATCGCATTTCTAGATTGCTCCTAAATTAAGTGGTCCAGGTCAGCCATCACCAATAAAATAATCATTTGTGTTGTGAACAACCATGGTATACAAGTAACACATGTTCAAATAACGTACAAAATGTACATCTACTTTAAAGAAGTGGTCTTAGTCGCCCATCACTAAAAATAACAATGGTTTGTGGGTTTTTTTGTGTGGTGGACACCCATGGTATACAACTTGACACATGTTCAAATAACAATCAAAATGTACACCGATTGTGAAGAACTGCAGAGATGACATGGAGGCAAAGATTATGTATCGCGTTTGTAATGATAAATCCGTCAAAGGGTTCCAACCTAAAAGTGACTATGCTTCACTTTTCACTAAATATATACTTTGTAATCCATGTTTACACCAATATTTTCGATGTCGATTTTGTAAAAATAAAAATAATTATAATGTATTTTTTTTTAAGTGAAGTTTGCACTCCTTCACTTTCTGTATGAACTCAAAAATAAAGCAATGAGGTGTCATTACTATTATCAGAATTTTTTTTAATGCTAAAACACATTATTAATATTATAATCTTTTAAAAGTTAAAAAACGCTAATCATTAGTATTATCATTAGAGTATTTTTATTGAATTTATTAAAATAATTAAGGTGAGAAAATAAATTAAAAAAATAGAAAATTACATGAAGAAAACTAAAATTTATTATGAACGAGAAAAAGTTGTGTTGCAGCATATTCACTAAAAAAATTTGTCCAAGCCAAAAATGAGAACACATGGAGCATTGATAGTAAGCCCAAAAAGAATAGGGAAGCGTTAACCAATAATCCCATGAGCCCATAAAGTGGAGGAGGGGAAAATTAGGTATGTGCTGGGGCGTGACATTTACATGGAGCGCGTTGAGGCACTGTGTTCAAGGGCTCTCATCGGCAGACTTGAATACTGTCATATGGGGAAGAAAGACTAGATATCTTGGGCTACAGAACACTGGAAGCCCCTGCTCACTTATGTGCCCACAATTAGTCTGCTCACAAAGGGGTGGTTGGTGTTTGTTTTCTTGGAGGATGCTCATGCATCGGCCATACTTGATTCACTCTGGAGAATTGGGGTAGGTTCTTTGGTCCTTATTCGCTGGCATGCACATTTTGACCCCCTTCAGGAGAGGGTTAGAAAAAGAAATTTGTGGGTCTTGCTCCTTGCTCTTCCCTTTCCACTATGGAGCTGGGGTTTCTTGGAGGGTATAGCCAATACCATTGGATGATTTGTTGTTGTGGAAGATGACTTTCAACAATCTTATGAAAAGAGAATGGCAAAGATTCTGGTTGAATTAGATATCTCAGATGGTCTCCCTACGGGTATTGAAATCCTGTCTCTTGACCGTCTGTTCACTCAGCATTTGGATTACCTCAACATTCCATTTCATTGCAGCAAGTGCAGGGATGTGGGCCATTTGAGAAGGGACTATCTGGTTTTACTCCATGGTGCTACCAGTCCGAGTTCTTAACTCTCTCCTCCTACGCAGCAGATGGTTCCTTCTAGCTTGGAGTGTTTACTGCGAGAACACCCCTCTCCGGCTCAGGGTCCTCTGTCAAAAGGTATTTATTCTCAATCTTGCTCATTTCTTGGAGACGTGTTTGATCAGGATCTTTTTCTTATGGATGAATTGGAGGGGAACACCTCTCACCCTTCAACTATTGTGGGCATTGAACCATCAAATAACTACCTTTGTGTCCGAGCCCACCTTTGTCTCCTATGATGATCCTTCTCTACTGCAGCCATCAAACCCTTCTCCTTCCGATATTACTCCTCATAATAAAAACGAGCCGGGTTGTACTTTTTTGGCCAGCGATTTCCCTCCTTTGGTGAGAGTAGGCTCTCCTTTCATTTCTTCCCTTCCTCGTAGTCTCATCTCTTCTCCTTCCTTCGCTGATCCTTCTCTCCAGAAGTCGTTGGAGATTTTTTGTACCAAAACTCTTATCTCGCCCTTTACCCTTTCGTTGGACTCCATACGTTTTGAAAATGTAACTATTCGCAAAAAGAAGAAAGCTTCCATTCTTATGATGGATAGGGATCCTGGCGCTCAAACGTATACTCCCTTGTCTACCAGATTAAAAAATATGGCGAGGAACTCGTCGGCATCCTCTCCTCAAGTTCTTAGAGCTTTGTCACCCAATACTGGTGGTTCTTAATGAAAATTATCTCTCTCAATGTTTGAGGCTTGGGAGGCTCAACCAAACAAAAGGGCCTCCACCACCTTCTCACGTCCATCTCTCCTGACTTCATTCTCCTTCAAGAAACTATGAGTAGCACCTGCCCTGCTCTTTTAGCGTTCTCCAAGTTCCATCCTGGCTAGGAGTTTTGTGCTATCAATTCAAAGGGCCTCTTAGGTGGTATTCTCTCGGGATGGAACCCCCTTAGGGTGAGATGCAATGATTTTAAAACTTTGGCAGGCATCCTTCTAAAGGCTCGATTCAGGGGCTCTCACTTCTCCCTCACCATTTTGAATTGTTACGGCCCCTACCTCAATTGTGATGTTTTTTGGAACTCGGCTACTCGGGGTGGTCTCCTTTCCCTACCCAATCTAATCCTTGTCGGGGATCTCAATCTTACTCTTAATGCTTTTGAAATTTGGGGAAGTAAAGCTCAAATTGATCCTCTTGGGCCGTTCTTCACTCAACTTTTTGTGGACTATAATTTAGTGGATATTGCACCTTCTTGTGTTGGGCCTACCTAGACCAATGGTAGGGCTGGGGAGGAGGGAATCTGTAAAAGACTTGACATATTTTTAATCTCAATGAGCTTGATTGATCTGCTCCCTTGGCATATGGTTTGGTCTTCCCCTTCTGTGGTTTCAGATCACTATCCGGTTTGTTTTGAGTGCATGGAGGAGCGTAGCATCGCTAATTTTCCTTTTAAGTTCAATCATGCCTGGCTTTCAGATGAATATTTTTCCAGGATGGTCAAAGAAGAATGGACCAGTCTGACTCTTAAATATCATTCGGATGAGATGGATGCTCTTTTGTAGAAGCTCCGGTTGTTAAAAAGAAAGGAAAAATCTTGGACACATACTAAATCCTTGGCTATGAAACATGATCTTATTTCCATTGAGTCAGAAATTAAGAGTCTGTTGGGGTATTCTGTGTCAGGAATCCTCTCCTCACATGATCATATCAGGCTCTCCGAACTCAGGAGTAAAATGAAGCTTCTGTTGGATCATGAATTACTTTCAGCCCTTTTGCAAAGTAGGATGACTTGGGCAAATCTAGGGGATGCAAACACAAAATATTTTCATTTTGTGGCATCTGCTCAAAGGAATCAAAATGCCATTTGGGGCCTTACGGAGGATATGGGGAACTTGATTGAAGAGATCTTGGTGTCAAGTATTTTTCTAAGATTTTTAGGGATGACAATTAGACTAACATTGTGGCTCAGCGCTGAAGGTCATACGATTGTTCCCTTCTTTTATTCTTCAGGAGGAAACTGAAAGACTCACTCATCAAATTTCCTTGGAGGAAGTGGAGTAGGCTTTAAAATATTTCAAGAAGGATAAAAGTCCTGGGCCAAATGGATGGCCGGTGGAATTCTTTTTGGATTTCTTTGACATTCTGGGAAATGACCTCTTGAAAGTGGTTGAATTCTCCAGACTTAATGGAAGAGTCTTACCCTCCTTGAAATCTACCTTCATTGCCCTCATTCCAAAGAAGGAAAAACCTCTTCCTTTCATTGACTTTAGACCCATATCTCTTTGCAATTTAGTATACAAACTTATCTCCAAAATTGTGGCCTTACGCTTGAAGCCCTTCCTAGATAAGTTTATTTCACCCCAGCAATTTGGGTTTCTGAAGAATAGGTAGATCGTTGAACCCATTTCTATTACTCAAGAGGTTTTACACTCAGTAAAGACTAAAAACAAGTGTTCCCTTATTCTCAAGCTTGACTTGTCAAAAGCTTTTGACAGGGTGAATTGGTCTTTTCTTAGACTCATCCTTCTTTAGATAGGGGTCCCCTTGGTGGGTGTCAATTGGATTATGGGTTGTTTATCATTTGCAAACTTTTCCCTGCTTGTAAACGGTACCTCCTCCAGTTTTTTTCCTACTTCCAAGGGTATTAGTCAAGGTTGCCCACTGTCTCCCCTGCTGTTTATTATTGTTATTGAGGGGCTTAGTATTTTAATTGAAGATGCTTGGACCAATGACAAGATCAAGGGTATCAACATTTCACCTCAGTTGTCACTCACTCATCTGTTATTTTTTGATGATGTGATTCTCTTTGGTATAGGAACTTTTGAAGCATGGGTTGCTTTCAAAGTCATTTTGGATAATTTTTGTGCAGCCTCAAGTATGTGTATTAATATGGGCAAATCCTGTTTTCTTTTCAATAATGTGGAGGAGGGAATCTTAAACAGGATTTCTCATTCTCTATATTACAAGTATGACCATATCTCTCTAGTTTTCAAGTATTTGGGCTATTTCATCAAGCCTCTTGGTTATTTGGTAAAGGATTGGAACTAGCTTGTAAAAAAAATTTGAGAAGAGAATTCAGCATTGGACCCATCGGTTTCTCTCTCTGGGGGGTAGACTTATCTTGATCAGGGCTATTCTCACCAGTATGCCTGTTTACTGGCGGGCTCTTGTTCCTATTCCTAAGTTGATTCTAGACAAGCTCAGAAAGTTGATTTTTTCTTTCTTATGGGGTTCTTCTACAGAAAAGAAAAAGTACCACTTGGTGGACTGGTTGTCTCTTTTGCGATCCACCTCCCTTGGAGGTTGGGGTATTAAGCATTTGGGTTGGTTTAGTCTCTCCTTGCATTTGAAAATTTTATGGATGGTCCTTAAAGGGACTAGGATCTGACATCAAATCTTGTCCACATAATATTTAAAGAAACACCCTGTGGTGTCTTGGATTCGTCAAAAGTATTTTTCTGCAAATGGAATTTCAGTGATTTGGAATGGATTTCTTCTTACGCTCACCTAGGCTGGAAGATGTCTCTCATGGAAAGTGGGGAATGGGATCGATACTCTCATTGGCTCGGATCCGATCGTGGGCACAGACACATTCACCGTATTCCCTCTGGATCTTCATGCATATCTCGAGGATTATGGCATCTCCTCCCTGGAACATGCTCGGAATCTTTCACTTGAGGCTCCGGGATACTGGCTCGCTGCATAGGATTTGGAATTGGGGGGAGAGTGGAAATTATTATGGGACAAATATATCTCAGGGCTTGAACATGGTATAATTAGACTCAATCATCTGCACGATTCTCTGATCTGGACTCAAAATTGACAGAATGGGGATATCACTATTGCTCTAGGGTTCGATCTTATTTCAAACTACTTTCTCGGGCCCACCTTGTATCAGAATCAGTTTTTGGAACTCCTATGGTCCTTTAGCATCCCTTCTAAAATCAGGTGCTTTATTTGGCTCATTGTTGGGAATCACATTTTAACTTGGGAAAATCTCATGAAACACAGATGGTTGGGATCTGTCGTGTGTGCCCTTTGCAGGAATGGTGAAGACTCGGGTCGACACCTCTTCATCGATTGTATCACAACCAAGAGGGTTGTCTTCATCATTTGTGAGCAATTATGCATTCCTCCCTTATTAAATTGCTCCGTCAGTTCTTTTTTAGAACTCTGTTTTAAGAAATTCTCAGCTCACTTTGATTTTAGCTATCTGCCTCTTTTTATTTATTGGAGTGTATGGAAAATGAGAAACTGTTGTATTTTTTAAGACAAGAAGGTTTCTGTGTCTAGCATCATACACTAGGTGGAGTATCTCTTTCACTTTTACCTTGTCTCAAAGCTGAAGAAGAAGATAAAATGTATTGGAATCAGACCACGGATTTTTTATCCTTGTGGTTTCTTTGATGGGGCCGCTGTGGGGAACATTGGTGGTGCTGGGTTTGTGCTGCTACTGAGTGACTCTCACACCCTTGGCTTCTCTTTGGGTTGTGGCATGAGCACCAATACCAGGGCAAAACTTCTTTATCTTTGGGCACTTCTTGTTGTTTCAAAGCATTTGGGGATCCCTCTCCTCACTATCTTTGGAGACTCCTTAGTCATTCTAAATTGGGAAAATAGGAATGCATCCTTGGATTCTCCTAGTTTGGACCACTGGTGCAAAGACGTAAGGTCCCTTATGTATAATTTCTCTCGGTTGACAATCAAGCATATATATCGTGAGCATAATCAGCAGGCTGATTTTCTTTCAAAGAAGGCTTTGGTTTTAGATCCTGGATTTGTATTTTTCACTGAGTATCTTGATGGCATGATCATTGATCATGGGAACTTTCATATTTTTTAAAGCATGGTGTCAAGACTCATTCCCTTCTTTTTTGGCACTTGAAACCTCATTTTCTTTTAGATTGAATGGATCGGGTTTTTTATGAAGAGAGTATTAGCCTTCTCATTGTGCTCAAGATGGATAAGCTTGATTGTCAATCACTGCTCCTCATAGATCTGCCCAATCTCTCTGGTTAAAAGTATTACCTCTCTTCTTGTTGAGTGGAAGTTTTTTTTGCATGAAGGTTCTTGTGTTTCTCCTTTGCTCTTGCAGCAAGGATTGATGGTTGTACCTATATATATTAGTGATTAGAGGGATTCCCAAATGCTGCTTGTTACACAAGATGGAAGCCTGGCTATGAAGGCTATATGTATATGATGTCCTTTGATTCATAATATGAATATCAAGGTCTGGCATTTTTTCCTCTTGAAAAAAAAATCCCACGAGCTAGCATTCTTAAAGAATCCTTTGAACTCATGGATTCTTAGAAAAAGGCACTAGAATCTACCACTATGCACACCAAAATGTTGGTAATTACATCGAGATACCAAAATGTAGTAATTGCATCCAAATCTTGATTATTCTGAAAAAAAATGGCGTTTTAATGGAGCAGCATGATCTGTTTATTCCTATAGATATTCTAATTCCATGTCTATTTTTTGAAATATTTTACAAAGAATTTATCTTTTGTAGTATATGAAGCATGTCTAGTGTTTATTCTAAATTATCTGTATAGTGACATGACATTTCTCTGCATGAAATATTTGGTTTTGCAAGTGTTCTAAGCCATTGGATGGACTAGAAATATGTTTAGACTACCCTATCGCAATTGTATCCATTAAAGAAGCTAGATGTGTTGAGTCAGTGACCACAACTTGACAACTTTGGGTAGAAAGTAACCTTGGGTGTAAATTGTTCACTAGAAGATGAGTAAAAAAGGATGAAGTTTCAAATGAGTAATTGTGGCCATTGAGGCAATAATGAGAGGATTCACTTCCCATTCCTAATGTTATTGTTGCATTTAGTGTAAGTCAGTGTCCAACGAACAGAGGCAACGATAATTTGTGTGCAACTTGTTAATTTTTATTGAATGTGCATATTGTGAAAATTTTAAAGTATTGTATATTTTGTATTATTCCTATTGTTCAATCTTAGTCTAAAGAAATCAAATGAAGAAACAATCCATAAAACGACATAACTTAAATCATTGTGTGTAGAAGCTCTATCTTACCACTAGACGGTCACTAGTTTAGTTTTGTCTACAGTTTGTTATATGTTGGTGGGTCTTGTGAATCCAAGACCATCAATTACAGTCTATCCTTGTATGTTTATGTGTTTGAGTACAAGTCAAGTTGTATGAATGACTTTTGACTACTTTTCTAACGTTTGAGTTGGCAACCTCAGATACATTGGCAAAGTGAAGTGTGTCTATATAGTTAGTCATTACAAGTGTGTCAATGATGGTTACAGGAAATTGTATCTTAACTGGATCAAAGCGTTAAGATCTAATTTGATGGTTGAAAAAAAGTATAGTTCATGAGATTTCAGAGTGGATCACGATTCAAATGAAGACTAGACCATACATAAATTAGAGTCGAAAAATTATGTGTGCTTTTATTTGTAATGTAAACATTAAGGGGGGGTGGGGGGGGGTGTTAGAGTTAATGTTTATCATGTTCTAGATAAAGTTCTAGATAATATTGAGTGGTTGATGTAGATAGAGATGTAATAAATAAGGTGCTCACTACACTATTGAGAAGTGTCTAGAATAAACACTTTATAGTCATGTTGATTGTGTTTTTAAATCAATGGTCAATAGTTATTAACCAATTTATAAATATGTGTGCTTGGATTGAAATGAAAAACAATTAATTTTATGTGTGTAATATGGATTACCAATCAATATAACATTGTAATCCCCCACGCTCCTCAACTTTCTTTTGAACTCGCTTTCTTCAATGTATTCATATGGTTCTTGGTGGGCCATGAGAAACTAAAATTTTGATTAGATTCATAGGTGTTTTGAAAGATTTAAAGTATTAATTTAATTTCATATATCCCTATATATCTATGTGGATTCTAGAATTTGAATTGTGTTGAAGGATATACTAATGCTTTGGTTCTATTCCAGTTAAATCTATAGATTTTTGTTTTTGGACACAACGTGAGCATTAATGGATGGGCGAACAAATAGACATCAAAAGTATGCTCTAGGTAAATTCATTGACCACTTATCAACTTGTAAGTGTGTTAAGAAGTGAGCTATTCATAATAAAGGGATGTTGTGCAGACTTCTTCATTCCACACTCCATTCCTCTAAAAGTCGGTTTATTTCATCTATTAACCAAAGCATTTGTTTTCCCTTTAGTCTTAGAAAATGGGTTGGTTACATCTCTTGGCCAGAGGTTTGTTTTCATCTCTTAAGTAATGAAGCATGGGAGTATATCAAAATGCACTAGTTGTATCTCTTGGCCAATGAAGCTTGGAAATGGAGTTCTTATGCAATGCTTTAGTTGTATGAGCTTGTAAAAGTGGTCATCCCATCACCAAAGTCTATACACATGGATAACATGTGAAAAAATGCATACAAATATTTGTTAGAAAGGTGATGTGTAATAACCTCAACATACCCAAAGGTGGACACTTTGAAAATGAGTGCAAGTTAATAGTATGAAGACATTTTTTTATAAAAATAAAGTGTATTTAATTAATGTAAATTAGGATATTAAATTAATGCATCATTGAATTAAAGACTTTTCCAACTCAAATTAAGACTTCCCCATCCTTTGTAACTCCTAAGTTGAAACCTAACAAATCCATTAATAAATCAAATTTCCTTGATACAAGGAAAAATAAAACCTAAAAAATTTTGATTCAACAAGAAAAGTAATCAAAGTAAATGATTCAAGAACAGGTATTCTATCAAACATCGACCAACTTAGACTATATATATATATATATTTTGTTTTGGTGAAATCTAAATTTTGAGGTATTTAATTTTTTCTAATGCATTTAATTTAGACAAATAATATCAATAATTCTACGAACTTTTAAATATTTTCAAATATATTTCCCACCAAATAAACCAAAAATAGTTTAAAACTAAACCACTCATTTAAATTTGAGTCCTAACAATTTTATAAAATGATACTTATATGAACATTTTCATATGAAACTAATGTTTTTGTTCTAACATTGTATGAAAGTAATGCTTTATGTAGTAGATGGGGCAACGCCCTTATGTAGTAGATGGGCTAACATTGTTCTTCAACACCTTCATGTTCTTCTAAATTAGGTGTTTAGCTCCTCTCGGAGATGGGCCAACCCCCATAGGCTCCTCAGCTTCTCACAATAAATCCTTTCCAATGATGTCAAGTCTTCAACACCTTCAAGTTCTTCTAAAACACGGCATCCATAAATATTTAATGTTCGAAGCTTCAGGAGATGGGCCAACCCCCTTATGCTCCTCAGCTTCAGACAATAAGACGTCTGAAGCTCCTCCAAAGATACCAATGTTTCAAGACTTGGCAACTGCTCCAACATATGACAACCCTTAAGGTTGATCACTCGTAGTTTTGAAAGGGGACTTGACCATTCTATTTTCCTCAATTGATCACAGTGAGTCAATTCCAGTGTTGTGAGAGAATTCGGCAGTTGAAGGTTGGGGCAATTAATACTTTCTCTTTCTCCTTCAAGCATCTTAAATGATACCTCACATAAAATCCAGCAGCTACTTATTCTTAACTTGGTCAGCTGATTCAACTGTCCAAGGGAATCCGACAAAGATTCCAATCTTCCGTAGCACTCCAAGTTCAAAGACTTCAAGTTCTTTAGCTCTCCAATGTTACTTGGCAATACTTCAATACTGGAAAGTGACAAGTGTTCGAGCATGCAGATGGTTCCAAGGGTTTTGCTCGTTAATTTACAAAAAGAACATAAATCAAGATATCTAAGTCGGGTTAGAGTCCCCAAGGAATCTAGAAGGCTATAAATATGAGAGGATGATAACTGGATGTGTTCTAAGTTTGTTAGATTCTCGAAGCATTGTGGCAGATATGTTATTGCACTGTCCTGAATGATCAATTCCTGCAAGATTTATATAGACGTGAAAGTTGAAACTCTTCACCCCTAGTCCCGGACCTCCCCAACTTCTAGGAAAAGACCGTGTAAAAGATGAACTGCAAGTTGCATTTTACATACAGTAAAATGAAGAGAAACGACATGTCCAACTGTAAAGTGAGTGGTACATCTACTTTAAATTAGATGTCAAATCCTGTTTAGATGGATAAGAAATAGGCATTGAACATATATAGTTGGAAGAGGAGTCTGGCAGATTGTGGGTCTAGTTATCAATGTCTGAGGCCCACACCCACACCAACGTATGCGCATCAACAAATTTTCACACCAGGGATCCAGGAACAGGGGAGCGGGATTGATGGTGGTTTGAAAAATCATCAACAAATAGGGAAGTGAGATATGTCGTGGTTTGAAAACTATTCGGTAAGTAGATAAGCATTGACATATGGACTTACGTCGTGGGCGGTGGGTGGTGGTAGCAGTAGGACAGCGGATGATGGGTGACAGAGCATAAACAGAGATGGAGATAGAGTGGGAACAGTGTTGTCGCTGGAGGCAACCACATCCAATTTCCAACATAGGGGAAAATCGTCCCCTCGTTAGACAACTATGTTTACAATATTCCATTTGAACAAGCCGCATATCTCGAAATCTATATGGCTCATCCTTCCATGAGTGTCATCATTTATCTCGTAGGCATCTCCCCATTTACTAGCGATTAGCTCGATCATGAGCGATGGTGACCTACGCATTCATTTGGCCAGTGGGATGCATGATAGAGGTTATGTCGGAAATGGTGGGAATGAAGTCCAACCTAGGGATTGCTGGGAGGTATACTCGATGCATGGCATTATGGATGAAACTTCACTCTCTTGTGTTTGAGTTTAAAAAAAATTAACCATGGATTGGGGTTTTCATTGATCAATATTACATAATGAGCATATATATATATAGGAGTTGTCTAATGAGGGGACGATTTTCCCCTATGTCGACGATCGGACGTGGTCATCTCTAGCGACAACACTATCCCCACTCTGTCTCCATTAACGCTCTGTCACCCATCATCCGTCGTCTTGCTACCACTCCCTCCCGCTGCCCACGACACAAGTCCATGCATTAATGCTTATCTACCTACCAAAGAGTTTTCAAACCATGACATATCCCGTTTCCCTGTTCTTGGATGAGTTTTCAAACCACCATCAATCTTGCTCCCATGTTCCTACGTCGTAGGCGGGGGTGGCAGCAAGACGGGGGATGATGGGTGACAGAGCGTTAACAGAGACAGAGCAGGGACATTGCTATCGCTGGAGATGACCACATCCAATCGTCGACATAGGGGAAAATTGTCCCTTCATTAGACAACTCTGGTAGATAAGCATTAATGCATGGACTTATGTCGTGGGCGGCACGCAACGATGGCAACAGGATGATGGATGATGGGTGGCACAGCGTAAATGTAGAGCGTTAACAAAGACAGAGTGGGGATAGTGCTATTGCCAGAGGCAACCATGTCAAATTGCCAGCATTGGGGAAAATCGTCCCCTCGTTAGACAACTCCACAAAGAATAGGGAAGAGTTAACCCATAAGCCCATGGACTAACACTATTAAAGAATCCTTTAAATTTACCAATATGCACACCAAAATGTTGATAATTGCATCGGGATACCAAAATGCAGTAATTCCATCGGGATACCCAAATGCAGTAATCGCATCCAAATCTTGCTCATTCTGGAAAAAAAAGACGTTTTGGAGCAGGATGATCTATTTATTCGTACAGAGATTCTAATTCCATGTCTATTTTTGAAACATTTTTCAAAGAGATTATATTTTGTAGTATATAAAGCCTCTAGTGTTTATTCCAAATTCTCTATATAGTGACATTTATGTGCATGCAAGATTTGGTTTTGCAAGTCTTTTAAGCCATTGGATGTTCCAGAAATATGTTTAGACTATCCTATTGCAGTTGTACCATTGAAGAAGCTAGACTTGTTGAGTCAATGGCCACAATTTGATAACTTTTGGTAGAAAGTAACTTTGTGTGTAAATTGTTCACTGGAAGATGAGTAATCTTGCGACACACATAATTTTCCTTAACAATGGAGCTGCATTTAGTTGTATATGCATAAAAATGATACTTATTGGTGATGGAAGCCAAAATATTACCATGCAATCTTTGTTATTATAGAGAATGCATAGCTAAGAGGTTTGCTTGTTTTAGTTTTATATTGTCAATATGTCTTGGTTTTGCTTTTATAATAAAAAAACGAATTTTAAATAAAACTAATTTTGTGATACTAAAGAAAAATATATTTTTTTGTTTTGTTTTCAAATCAACTAAATAAACCCCACCGGTATACATGGATATGTTGATTTGGTTGATGGTAGCAAGGGATAGTATGAGACCTATGGCTATAGTTATGGTTATGGTTACGGTGAACACTAGGAAAATGAGGGAATTAAATATTACAAATGTGATTCTTGTTATCACTGTCCTTGCATTTTAGTAATTATAAGACTAGACTTTCAATGTGTTCATGCTAGTATTTAGTCTATCATTATATAGTTATTTGGACTAACCACTCCCATGTTTTTAGAATTCAAAATTGTATTTCCCTTTCAAGTTAATTGAAGTAACTACACTCTAATGTTTTTAGAATAAAATAAAATATTTCCTTTTCAAATAATCATATCTTGCATTTTCCATCAAAATTACACAGTCACTCTTTAGAATCACTTTGATCTTTAAAATTTAAACATTATGACTCACCATGTTTCATCACTACTTCCTTTAGATTATACATGTAGGGCACCTAATTCTTCTCAAATATTTTCAACTTAAACTTAAATTAAGCTTTGTTCAAAGTTCTCAAATTTTTCTTCCATAACTTTTTTATTTGTTTTAATAATTTGTTTATTGCATGCCATTATTTTTTTTTTGGACAATAACGGTAATAATATATTACAAGGGTGGTGTAACCACCAAAAAAAACCAATTTTACAAAATTCCCATGAGGTAGAGGCAGAAGAAACTCAGAGTCTCAACATACGCCCTTATGAAAGCGGCAACATAGATTTAAAATTATAAATACGCCCTTATGAAAGCGGCAAAGAGGTACTAGTCTTCATTAACAAGGAAACTGAAATTTTAGCAAATAGTAACAGTAATTAGAACTTCAAACTAAATGGGCTATATTTTTTACCAGGTCTTTCCTATCCAAAGGTCCAGATGGATATATACAGGAAAAAACAGCAAAACGAGTCATGCAACAACAAAAGACAATCCATATATCTCAATTAAACTTCCCTTCAGAGCTGGACGAGAAACCTGGATTGGGAGGAACTTATTGCTTGTCGAGGTTGAGGGCTAGCTTATCCACCTTGATTTCCAGCTCTGCTATCAGCCCAATTACCGCATTCTCTGACCTCTTCACCTTGCGCTTTATCTTTTTCCGCAGATATGCTAGGTCTTTACCCACATTGTCTAGTCTCCGACCACCTTCATTATCAGTTGCATTAACCTGATTCTGCAACATCTTAAGATCATGTTTCATCTCCCTGATAATCGCCACCAAGGGCTTTGAGGCAGAAGACGCACTGGAGGATGTTGACCTGAATTCCATCCTAACAAACCAAATCTCTTTCTCATTCAATAGACGACATCAGGGCTCCTGTAGTTACTCGTTTATAACCTTGCAGATAATGCTGAAGTAGAATCCATCCCTTATCATCCATTGTATACAATCATTACCACACAAGGAATCTATCAACACCATATCTCCCATCTCACGAGCCATAAAACTTGCCATGAATTCACTCAGATGCCCTAGCTTCGACGAGACATCCATTGATTTCGCACCAGGTGAAGGGACGGCTCCTTGATGTGAATTTAAACTTGTTCCTCCAACTGAAAACAGACCACGTGCTCGCATGCCTCCACCTGCCGTTGGATCTTGAGGGCACATTTCAAACTTATTCGTTGGGGCCCACAAGAGGGGAGGCCTCAAGGACATAGCCCCGGTCTTATGGGGGGGAGCAGAAAGAGCCAAGACCATTGATAATAAGCTCCCTAGGACTCAGAGAGGAGCCTAAGTTTGCAGCTTGGTCTGCCTCTTTATTATTTTTCCCTCTCACTTCTCACACCAGGGATCCAAGAACAGGGGAGCGGGATTGATGGTGGTTTGAAAAATCATCAACAAATAGGGAAGTGAGATATATCGTGGTTTGAAAACTATTCGGTAAGTAGATAAGAATTAATAGATGGACTTACGTCGTGGGTGGCGGGCGACGATAGCAGTAGGACAACGGATGATGGGTGACAGGGCATAAACAGAGATAGAGACAGAGTGGGGACAATGTTGTCGCTGGAGGCGACCACATCCAATTGCCAACATAGGGGAAAATCGTCCCCTCGTTAGACAACTATGTTTACAATATTCCATTTGAACAAGCTGCATATCTCGAAATCTATATGGCTCATCCTTCCATGAGCGTCATCATTTATCTTGCAGTCATCTCCCCATTTACTAGCGGTTAGCTCGATCATGAGCGATGGTGACCTGCGCATTCATTTGGCCAGTGGGATGCATGGTAGAGGTTGTGTCGGGAATGGGTGGGAATGAAGTCCAACCTAGGGATTGCTGTGAGGTATATTCGATGCATGGCATTATGGATGAAACTTCACTCTCTCGTGTTTGAGTTTAAAAAAAATTAACCGTGGATTGGGGTTTTCATTGATCAATATTACATAATGAGCATATATATATATAGGAGTTGTCTAATGAGGGGACGATTTTCCCCTATGTCGATGATCGGACATGGTCATATCCAGCGACAACACTATCCCCACTTTGTCTACATTAATGCTCTGTCACCCATCATCCGGCATCTTGCTGCCACTCCCTCCTGCTGCCCATGACGTAAGTCCATGCATTAATGCTTAGCTACCTACTGAAGAGTTTTCAAACCACGACATATATCGCTTCCCTATTCCTGGATGAGTCTTCAAACCACCATCAATCTCGCTCCCATGTTCCTAACATCGTAGGCGGTGGGCGAGGGTGGCAGCAAGACGGGGGATGATGGGTGACGAAGCATTAACAGAGACAGAGTGGGGACATTGCTGTCACTGGAGATGACCACATGTAATCATCGACATAGGGTAAAATTGTCCCCTCGCTAGACAACTCTGATAGATAAGCATTAATGCATGGACTTACATCATGGGCGGGGGGCAGCGATGGCAACAGGACGACGGATGATGGGTGGTGCAGCGTAAACGTAGAGCGTTAACAGAGACGGAGTAGGGACAATGCTATCACTGAAGGCAACCATGTCTAATCGCCAACATTGGGGAAAATCGTCCCCTCATTAGACAACTCTGCAAAGAATAGGAAAGAGTTAACCCATAAGCCCACGGACTGACACTATTAAAGAATCCTTTAAATTTACCAATATGCACACCAAAATGTTGATAATTGCATCGGGATACCCAAATGCAGTACTTGCATCCGGATCTTGCTCATTCTGGAAAAAAAAATATGTTTTGGAGTAGGACGATCTGTTTATTCGTACAGAGATTATAATTCCATGTCTATTTTTGAAACATTTTTCAAAGAGATTATATTTTGTAGTATATAAAGCCTCTCTAGTGTTTATTCCAAATTCTCTATATAGTGACCTTTATGTGCATGCAAGATTTGGTTGTGCAAGTATTTTAAGCCATTGGATATTCCAGAAATATGTTTAGACTATCCTATTGCAGTTGTACCATTGAAGAAGCTAGACTTGTTGAGTCAATGGCCACAATTTGAGAACTTTTGGTAGAAAGTAACTTTGTGTGTAAATTGTTCATTAGAAGATGAGTAATCTTGCCACACACATAATTTTCCTTAACAAAGGAGCTGCATTTAGTTGTATATGCATAAAAATGATACTTATTGGTGATGGAAGCCAAAATATTACCAAGCAATCTTTTTTATTATAGAGAATGCATAGCTATAAGTTTTGCTTGTTTTAGTTTTATATTGTCAATATGTCCTGGTTTTGCTTTTATAATAAAAAAATGAATTTTAAATAAAACTCATTTTGTGATACTAAAGAAAAATAGATTTTTTTGTTTTGTTTTCAAAATCAACTAAATAAACCCCACCGGTATACATGGATATGTTGATTTGGTTGATGGGAGCAAGGGCTAGTATGAGACCTATGGCTATAGTTATGGTTATGGTTACGGTGAACACTAGGAAAATGAGGGACTTAAATATTACAAATGTGATTCTTGTTATCACTGTCCTTGCATTTTAACAATTATAAGGATAGACTTTCAATGTGTTCATGCTAGTATTAAGTCTATCATTATATAGTTAATTGGACTAACCACTCCCATGTTTTTAGAATTAAAAATTGTATTTCCATTTCAAGTTAATTGAAGTAACTACTCTCTAATGTTTTTAGAATAAAATAAAATATTTCCTTTTCAAATAATCATATCTTGCATTTTCCATCAAAATTACAAAGTCACTCTTTAGAATCACTTTTGATCTTTAAAATTTAAACATTATGACTCACCATGTTTCATCACTGCTTCCTTTAGATTATACATGCAGGGCACCTAATTCTTCTCAAATATTTTCAACTTAAACTTAAATTAAGCTTTGTTCAAAGTTCTCAAAATTTTCTTCCATAACTTTTTTATTTGTTTTAATAATTTGTTTATTGCATTCCATTATTTTTTTTTTAAACAATAATGGTTATAATATATTAGAAGGGTGGTGTAACCACCAAACAAAACCAATTTTACAAAATTCCCTTGAGGTAGCGGCAAAAGAAACTCAGAGTCTCAACATATGCCCTCATGAAAGAGGCAAGATAGATTTAATATTATAAATATGCCCTTATGAAAGCGACAAAGAGGTACCGGTCTTCATTAACAAGGAAACTGAAAATTTTAGCAAACAGTAACATTAATTAGAAATTCAAACTAAACGGCCTATATTTTTTACCAGATTTTTCCTATCCAAAGGTCCAGATGGATATATACAGGGAAAAACCAGTAGAACGAGTCATGCAACAACAAAAGACAATCCATATATCTCAATTAAACTTCCCTTCCAAGATGGACGAGAAACCTGGATTGGGAGGAACTTCTTGCTTGTCGAGGTTGAGGGCTAGCTTATCCACCTTGACTTCCAGCTCCGCTATAACCCAATTACCACACTCTCAGACCTCTTAACCTTGCGCTTTATCTTCTTCGGCAGATATGCTAGGTCTTTACCCACATTGTCTAGTCTCCAATCACCTTCATTATTAATTGCATTAACCTGATTCTGCAACATCTTAAGATCATGTTTCATCTCCTCGATAATCGCCACCAAGGACTTTGAGGCAGAGGACGCACTGGAGGATGTTGACCTGACTTCCATCCTGACAAACCAAATCTCTTTCTCATTCAATAGACGACATCAGGGCTCCTGTAGTTACCCGTTTATAACCTTGCAGATAATGATGAAGTAGCATCCATCCCTTCTCATCCATTGTATACAATCATTACCACACAGGGACTCTGTCAACATTGTATCTCCCATCGCGCGAGCCATAAAACCTGCCATGAATTCACTCGGATGCCCTAGCTTCGACGAGACATCCATTGATTTCGCACCAGGTGAAGGGACGGCTCCTTGATGCGAATTTAAACTTGTTCCTCCAACTGACAACGGACCACGTGCTCGCATGCCTCCACCTGCCGTTGGATCTTGAGGGCACGTTTCAAACTTATTCATTGGGGCCCACAAGAGAGGAGGCCTCAGGGACATAGCCCCAGTCTTGTGGGGGGAGCAGAAAGAGCCAAGACCATTGATAATAAGCTCCCTAGGACTCAAAGAGGAGCCCAAGTTTGTAGCTTGGTTTGCCTCTTTATTATTTTTCTGCAACACATGATAGAACTCGATTTTACTGAAAGTGAGGGCTTGGACCTCGATTTTGTTGATGTGCCGCTTTAGGTGCATTTGGTTCAGGATAAAGATATCGTTTATTGCTTGAATAATAATTCTAGAGTCTCCGGGAACAGTTAGCTCGGTGATAACTTGATTCTTGACAATCCTCAGCCCTTGCCATAGTGCCAGATCCTCGACCATGTTATTAGTGTCCGATCCTAGACCCCAAGCAAAAGTGGTTTCCAAAAGTCCTTCCGGAGTGATAAAAACTCAACCCCCCACCGCCCCTCTATGTTTTTTAAAAAATTTCATTTATATTAATAAAAGTTCTTTACAAACTTTTTGGAAATCATAACTCTCTTAATTTAAGAAACTTTCTTAATTTAAACATTTAAATTAATTAATTT
>LPNX010252634.1:45343-72521 GCA_001517045.1 Pseudotsuga menziesii
TGCCCCTCTATGTTTTTATAAAAAAATTTCATTTATATTAATAAAAGTTCTTTACAAACTTTTTGAAAATCATAACTCTCTTAATTTAAGAAACTTTCTTAATTTAAACATTTAAATTAATTAATTTAAATGTTATAATTAACTTTGTTGACGAAAACGTTTCTCACATTTTTTATGTTAAAATTTCAATATTGTGATAGTTAACTTAAATTTCCGTGTTTTATTTTTATTTTCAATCTATGATTTAAAGAGTTTAAATTATCTAAAAATATATATATATTTATATCCCAACACTACATCAAAATGATAAATTCTTTGATAATAATCTCAATTTTAAATGTTAAAAAATCTATGAAAAATATTTTGTACCAAATAAAATAACACATAAAACAATATTGTATAAAATATCCATACAATGAAATACCAATTAACAAAACTTTCGCTAGACCCACTTCTTTTTATTCTATTTTCAGCAAAGATTCGGGGGCATAAAACCTATTCTATTTTCAGCAAAGATTCGAGGGCATAAAACCTGAACTAGATTATATGCATAAAAAGTGGACGCGTGGCGTCTGTGAAACGTGAAGCTGAAGAAATGTCAAAAAGGGAAGATGTTTCACCGAGTGAGGAAAATATAAACGCAACAAAGTTTCAACGAGAAAGCAGCACCTGTCCGCCTCAAACTTGGTCATCACTGGTTAGACAAAAGATTAATCCAAACTTTATGATCACTTGTTTGCGAAAAGATTATTCCAAAATTTTGATGAATATATATTGGGAATATTTAGTTTGACGAAACTTTAATAGATAGGGAATATGGACTTTGACCAAACTTTCCGCTTATGTTTATCATTCTAAATCGAATCAACGACAACGATGATATGGAACAGTGGATTGAAGAAACAGCGTAAGAGGAGACTGGCACACAGGTGGGAGATCAAACAATTTCATTCCTTTTTAACGCGAAGAGAATGATAAATTATGATAGGGAAAATGCTTTTATTATTATTAACAAAAAATAAAATTGCATTAAATTTGATAAGTTTTCTATTAACTTGATAAATTATTTTTGTCGTAACAAATTTTGAATTTTAAAAAAAACCTAATGTTTAGCTTTGCAAGAGTTAAAAAAATTAAATTTGTTAATTTAAAAAAAAGTTATTGATGGTTGGTTGAGTGATGTAGGCTTTAGAATGCATGCCTCAGGCGTTGGCGATCGAGGTCACCGAAACAACATTGATGAAAACTAAGGCATGCATTGAGTGCAGTTTAATGACATTGCGATCGAGGCACTGCTTTTTGCATTGCGAACACCACTCCAGAGATGCAAAGAATGCAGATATGACTTGGGTGGTGTCATGTCCCGAAAATCCTGCAAGAAATCTGGGGTTTAAAAGTTTTATTTGGTAGTTGGTCATATTCAAGGCCATTTACTTTTTATTATCATTATTTGAATTAATTGACGAATTAACCCTTACAGCTTTGTGGGTTGTACACCGTGGATTCATGAAATTTAATGCACATCATTTCATCATTAATTAATTCGTGCCTCCTTAGTTACTCACGAAGATCCTCCAACGAATTTTGAACTCTATACTTTTCAAAATTCAGAATTAAGGAAACAGATTAAGGTTGCCATGATGAACAGTGGTGGAGAATTTGAAGCAACTAAAGACGGAAATAACATTTTATCATTGACAAGCCAATGGGCAAATCGAAACTAGAGAAGTAAAATGAGAATAAGGAAGAAGCCTGTCTCCATATCTTTTTGTGCCGATTTGTAGGTTGTAATTAGGTTTTTGGTGATTTTTCTTATTGTTTTTGGAAGAGTTGGAGAAAATTTAGGCACCTTTAGCACTCGGTTCTACATTAATCTTCTAATATTGTTCAGCTTGTGCAATTGTCAAGTGTTTTCTTTGAAAGTTCATGAAATGTTTCTTTGAATTTGTAGGGATTATTTTTAATGATTTTTCTTGTCATCATAAATGTTTTTGTTATGCTTTAAATATCTTCTACTTTAGGTGCTTTCAATATCTTCTACTTTAGGCATGACGAGTATTTGAACAATGGCCAAGCTTTCTGCATTTTGTTGTTTGACGGGTGTTTGAACAATGACCAAAAATTTATGTAATTTTTCATCCATTTCCGGGACTCTAAAAAGTAGCTTTCAACACCTGAGTGCAGGAACCAATACCAGCTTCAACAATAATAAATGGAACAAATTCATTAACAGGAACATAAGATTTATTAGTAACATCAACAATCAATTAACAGTAGCATCGACATCTTATTCTTCAGAGTATGGTGTGCAGGAGGGCCCGTCTTGTATATTTGCGGGGCCTATGGAGACAACTAACAGAGACATGCTAGAAGCCCTATATCAGTAGGTACCCTTTTCCCCTCCCTCTTTGAATTTTAATTTAGTTTGTTTTTCAGATATGACGCGGTCTAGTTTCTTCCCGAAGTATTTTGGAATAAATGGATTTTATTATACAATTTCTGGATGGCATTCTATAGTCTATATGGAACTGTTATATTCACACTAACAGTATTCCTTCATACAAAGCTTCAAATAAACCGCGTGAGGGCAGAATATTAGATATCTTTAGCCAGTTCTATCGAATTTGGTAATTATGGATTTAACCAAAGCAAGGCCATATGAATGCTAGTTATCAAAATATGTTACCTAGCTCGGGAATCAGTATCACTACCCCCATCGTTAATATTGGAAAGGTATGGTCTCTGGTTCTTGAGGATGTGAAGGCTAGCGTCACCACTGATAGTGCCCCACTCATAGACGTTACCTGATTTGGGTATTTTAAGGTCTTGGGAAAGGGTGACCTACCCTCGCAACCTATCATAGTCAAGGCCATCCATGCTAGCAGAGAAGAATACCAAGGATCCTGGAGAGGCACTCATGTTGACAACCTAATTGGTTTTTTTACCACTTTGGAGTTTTAGTAATTTTAGGCATTTTAAGTTTTGTAGGCTTTATTTTCATACTTTTTGCATCTATCATCTTTTTGGGGATTAATGGACAGAGTTCTTTGGAAACTTACCGTTAATGCACCATAATCTAAGAACTTTCATGCCGTTGAAAACTTTGCAGTAGCACCAAATCCAAAACTATGTTCAGTTTCACCTAGGTTTCCCACTGTGTAATCATTTCTCGAAGTCAAGAAAACTAAAATTTGAGATATATATGAACCCTAGGATCTCTACCTTACAATATTTATCATTACAAGATCTCTACCTTACAATCTTTCTCATTGCAAGATATCTACCTTACAATATTTCTCATTGCAAGATATCTACGTTACAATATTTCTCTTTTTGTGTATTGTGTGTATAAATTTAAGAGAGGAGAAGGGAGCATCTGGGTCTGCCAATACCTGATCAATGTAAATGCATGCACAATGAAGAAAACCCATGTTTTAAAACTAATAAAGGTAACAAAACTATCTATTCATTCTGTGAAATAAAAGCTAAGGGATGATGGAATTAATTATTCATAAAATGGGTACCAGAGTATAGAGATTGTCATCGAAGTGTCGACTTGCTATTTGCACATTTGGGTGTTCCATAGTTATAGAGGGCTTGATTTCACATCCATTAGTGACCTGCTTGGACCCATAGTAAACGACCATGTCCATAGAAGGCACAAACATATCAATAACATCCCCTATCACTCTTCCTACTACCAAGGGATCTGTTGAATGCGCTATTGAAGCAAAATACTCCCAAATCTTTCTTCCTTTCTTCCTTTCCTCTCAACAAAATTCATAGTTGAATTCAGAGCAAAATGGCGAATGTATCAGAGGTGTCTAAAGGCATGTAAATAAAACGAATGAAATGGATCGACACGTTTCCTACCACATGCACGACATCAAGGTGAATTTGTGGAGTACCACGTACCTGGGCTCAGTAGAGTATCTAGGCTCGAAATGTGTCATCTATATGCACCTAACCCCACGTCTTCCATTTTTCTTTTCACGCATTTTTCATTCATTTCAAGAAATTTGAAAAAAACCCCTCATACATTTCTAGCAACCTAAAAAAAATCCCCGCATACATTTCTTATTTAATGTATGTTGTACTTTATAATAAGGAAAAATATTGCATTACCTGGAATCTAAAATTGGGAAATTATGAGATTCAAAGCATATCAATGATTAAAAAATGTGTTGTAAATTGGAATAGTTGGTCCAAACTCAACAACTCTGATCGTTTTACCTATAGATTGACAATATTTACCTGCATAATTTACCCTAATTTACCCTTGATTAAATGTATTTCTATAGAACTGTTAAAAAGCAACTTTTTCCAGTATACCAATGGCTATAAAGAAACTAAGAACTTAATAAGCATGTTATCTCCAGGATTTTCATTCTAAAATGAGTGCTTTGTGAAGAATTTGAAGTTCAATGATTCCATGACTCATAGCAAGGAACCAGATATTCCAAGTGCAAAGGCATTTCAACAATTTCAAAGAGAAGGAAAAAAGGTCGTCCCTCCCTCCAAATGCAAAAAATACATCATTAAAAAAAACCTAAAGAAAACAAGAGTTTAACAAACAAAAATGGAAATGCGAGTTGCCAATAGAATGCATTGCATAATGTATTATTTGTTGGAATATTGAATACATCCACTCAGCCAACAAGAGTTTAGCAAAAAAAAATGGAAATACAATATGTGGATGCACAAAATTAGAATTTAAAAAAAAAAAAATTTCTACTAATTATACTTTTTTTTATTTATCCTTGATAATTCCTTTTTGCTAAAGAAATCGATGCGTACACTTATCCTGATCCCAACCTTAACCGATACTACCAATTTGGTTGGTTGGTTTAATTACAAATTAGGTATGAGGATTATTGGTTTGGTAAACAATGATGCGTTCGGACAACAATGGTGAAAAATAGATTTGCTGGGAAGTTCATGATCTCGTAACTTATAATTATGAATAGATTTATTGTTTATTTGTTCCAAATTATAGGCCATCTTCAAATTATAAATTACTTAGTAAATTTTTATGGTAAAGTTTTATAATTGAATTCATGTGGATTAAGTGAAACTACGAAATTTAGAAAAAATCCTTATAAGTTTTAGAAGACTTTTCACACAAAATGAAGTGAGTATGTCCAATTATTAACTTTCTCAAACTAAAAACAATGAACTTAAATATATACAACCTCACATGCATATAGTGCTTAAAAACATATAAACATGTGAATGATGTATCAAATGGTTTAAAGATTCAAAATGGATTGTCATGCTTGGGGTTTTTTACTTACGATTGTTCCTCAAGCCTCAAACCAACCACTTTATATTCTTATTGTAATTTTGTATTTGAATCACTGATTTCAAATTTTAATTGAAAGTTTCGATATTCGATAGATGGAGTTTTATACTGAGCAGTGAATCTTCTTTCATTTTTTACTTTAATGACTAGAACACTTGAACTGGATCATATGGCACAGATTTTTTTAATGATCTTAAAATGATGTCAGGACGTCATCGAGACCCGCTAATACGCGGCAGTGTTCATTTGGTACACATGGATGGCATTTCTTCTTTCCTTTTCTTCCATGTAGAACATCTTGTGACCTTACACGACCGTATGAAGAATCTACCTTTTGGTAAAGTTGGGTCATAAAGGCTTGAGCTCGAAATTGTTTTCCAAACTCATCTTGGGGAGTCATTATCAATCAAAACTTTCCACATGTACTGACCAACGACACATCAATGTATTCTTATTCTTCATCCATAGTTCTGATGCTATGTTCTTCCATACTGTTGATCTATTAGGGCTTTGTCAGATTTTCTTGCTAGTGAGTCTAGCGCATTTGTACTTGGTGGCCTAGTCGCTGCACTTGGTATTTTGATCTTTTATGTCCTAACACCTAATATCTATCCTTTAGCGCTCACTGTTTGACCCTAGGTTCCTATGCTAATCCACTTGGTCCTCTTTTGGAAATTTTTGTAACTCCTTTAACATGTGTCTGAGATCTTAGGGGTTAATACCATGTACATTTGTCCCCCTTTGTAAATTTATCTTTAACCTTCAATTCGAATTTTAAAGTATTGAGCATCCTTCAAACCCAGGACATTTTGAGTGTTAACAAAATCCTTGCTTTCTTGTTGTTTAACTTTGTTTTATGTTGTTGCAAAATTTCACATTAGAATTTTACTCCCTTCATTATTTCACAATTAGGGTTGTGCTTCTTAGGCATTATAGATTTAATGGGTTTTTGGTTCTATCTATAAGGAATTGGATGCAATAGAACCACTTATTGCATTAGATCCCAAACCTTGTCACTGTTATTTTTTTTCTTTCTAAAAAACACATTCATATTTTTCAATGCAAACCTTCTTGTATAACACACTAATGCGTTTATAATACAAGTACACCCTGCCAGGGGTGGCAGGAGTGGGGGGGATCCTCCTGGATCCCAGAGGACATGTAGAACAAACCTTCGCGTGTGGTCTAGGAAATAGAACAAACAATGAAGCTGAGTGGCTGGCACTTCTTCAGGGTCTACATCTTCTAAAAACTAAAAAAATTCGAAAGGTTCTGATATTCAGAGACTCCAAACATGTCATCTTCAAACTGATCAACGGATACCCCTCTGGAGCAGTCAATTGTCACCTCCTGTTTGACAAAGCCAAGCTTCTCATGTCTAAATCCTATGAGACACTCCACATCCTTCGGCATAATAATTCTGTAGCGCATACTTTGGCTAACATGGGAGCCCCTCTCCCACAAGGTCATTACAGTCAGAACGAAAACCCTCCTATCCTCAAATTCATCCCTTAATGTGGTGTAGGATGTCTCCCCTGCAATTTCATTTTATGCGGCTTATATCATTGATATTTTTATCCTTCCCTCATTTCATAAGAAGCCTCATAGGCCCCCCTCCTCTACCTCCTTTTCTTTCATTCTCTCCCCCTTCCTTATCCCCTTTCCCTTATCCCTCCTTCCCCATCTCTTTTAAACCCCTTCTCTTTTCCTTTCCCCCTACCCTTATCCCTCCTTTCTCCCCTCCACCCTTCACCCTGTGTCACCTCCCAACAGCTGGCCTCCACTCCACACTGCTTCCCAACGGCTCCATCCATTTACTCTGTTGTCCTACCTTCCCTCCTCCCTCTGCCGCGTGGCTTAACATCTGCCCTCTCTTTCTCTCAGTTTTTGCAGAATTAATGGCCAACCGACCCTGGGTTAAATGACTCTCCTCCTCACATGCTCAATGTCCCTTCGACCATTATGCTATGTCTTCTCCTCGCAGCGATATACCTATTCACTCCGCTCCATTTCTCGGCTCTGGTTCTCATGAGGCTGCGCGAGTTCTTCTGAATGTAGTTGCAGATGTTGGAGAAGGGTACTGGCTACAGGGAATCCCGTGGCAAGCACTCCCTCTCACCCGTTCCTTCATGAAGGAAAGGCTTGCTCTTGCAGCCTTTTCCACTTGCTCTTGCAGCTCCCTCTCCACATTGTGGTCTTCAAACCTTGGCTCTGGTATAACTCTTACTCATTCTGGCAATTTGGGGAGAAGCACGGTCTTGGGTTGTCATTGCATGGGGTGGCAGGAAGGTGCTGTGGGCACTTTGGTCTGTAAAGAAAGGCACGGAGGTTCCTTGCTGCAACAGGAGCTCATAGTGCTTAGTCTTTTTCTCAGTGGTCTCTCGGTCGAGAACCAAGATTGTGTCCTTGCTAGCTCTGTTTGTGCCTTGCACAGTCACTTTGCTCGAATAGATATCTCTACAGGAGTAGAAAGAATGTCTCAGGCTAGTGAAATTGCAGGAATAATGGATGTAAAAAAGAACCCTAGGTGTCTGTATGAAATGCTAGCAATCGGCATAATGGACAACAAAGAAATTGCGTGGGAGGTTAAGAGCATAGGAGAAACGGTGAGCTACACCTCTTTGCAGATCAACAACCACGATGCTTGGATTGATGATAATTAGAGAAACCTTAGAGAGATAATGGGAAAAGTTGACAGGATTTAGGAAGATCTCCAGCGTTTGATTACCATGAACCAGGGTAGCAGGGTGAATGGAGCCACTGCAGAAGCTGAGCACCCAAAGGAGGAAGAGTCTATAGTTCAGCCCAAGAATCTTAGAGGCAATCCTTAATTTGTTTTCCTTTAATTATGGTTAAATGTTCTACTGTCTTTTACTATGTAATCAATTTATAAGGGTATATACTACCCGCGACATTAGCTGTTTTAGAAAAACTTTTTGTGTAGTTTTTTGGAAAACTCCTTAGATAAGCTTTCTATGTAGCAATTTTGATCTACATGAATACTTTGTTTTGCCACTACTGTAATGAATGGATGTGCACAGCTTGTTTTATAAAATCCTTTTATAGTTTCTATTTAAAAAAAAAAGAATACAAGTACACATTGCCACTATACATTATTGCACCAAGAGGCACTCTACAGCCCAGTATGGGGGAGATCTTGTAACGTGATGTAACGTTAGTAACGTTTGTAACATGTCGACAAAAAATAATAGTGATAGTGAATATTATGGGAGAGATCTTGTAATGTGATGTAACGTTAGTAACATGTTGGCAAAAATTAATAGTGATAGTGAATATTATGAGAGAGATCTTGTAACATGATGTAATGTTTGTAACATGTCAGAAAAAAATAATAGTGATAGTGAATATTATGGGAGAGATTTTGTAATACAAAATAAAAAATAATATCGCTTTCTTTACGTTATTTTTATCAATAAAAAATAAATTTTCTAATAGGCCATAAAAACAATCTAATATGGGGGAGATGTTGTAATCTTCCTACCTAACAAAAAAATAAAAAAGTAAAAATTTAATTATCCGTAAAAAAAATATGTGGGTTAAGAAAAAAACACAAAATTGAATTATCCGTAAACTAATGTTGGCCTTACACCTAGTTTTAAAACCATGTGCAAGACATTCTAAACAACCCATGGTTGTAGGAGGGCCTTGCATATGGTTTTAAAACCATGTGTGGGGAAATGATGCAATGTTCGTTCCTAACAAAATAAAAAATAATAAAAACTATTATATGTTGGCCATAAATAATATTAAATATTAATAATAAAAATATTATATGTGGACCTTAAATAAAAAGATGTGTCTTTTGGTTTGAATCAAATAAATGGATACCTAAGAAGAGGTTTGCACCTCAGGAGATTTGATTCATCTTGGGGCTTGATAGAGCCTAGGATTTGGATCTAAGCTGGTTTTAAAAAGTTTTAGAGAAGATATGGTGCACTATAGATAGTATGTCACACTAGTGCACTATATTAAATATATCACACCAAAAAAGTCATGGCTTAATTTTTTAATTTAATTTAGTTATTGGTGCATTCAATTATGATGCACCAATGCGTAAATTATGTAAATGCATTGGGGTGTTTGTATTCATAAAGCACACCAATATGGCAGACTATTTTGTTAGATAGAACTTATGTAATTTATTTGTATACTATATTTAATAGCTTCTCTATTTAATGTTATAGGTTGTTTATTGATTGAAAATGTGTGATAAGAGTTCAAGGAACAAAAATTCTAATTGGCATGATGGGAGCACATCCAAAAATGAGAAGAATGCAATCTCTTCGTAATTTTTGTATTAAATTAATATGTTTGAAGTATATGTAAGTTTAACTAATATGTATTGGTTAATGTGTGTCATGCAGAGCCAAAAAGTGAGAAATATTGGTAAGATTCTTTGCAATCTAAGTGGAGAAGAGCATAAAAAAATGATGGAAAAGTTGCAAAGGGATAAATTGGGTGAATTAAAAGTAATAAATACTTTTTTTTTAAATTTTCAGCAATATTGTACTTAAGAATATTCACTAACATGTTTCAAACAATCTATTTCACAGATGTAGAATGTTATGAAGGCACTAACAACAACAAAAGGGAATGTCATTAGAAGAAAAAACAAATTATGGAAGATGTAAATGTTGGAGCAAAATACCTTCTCCATAGAATAATTCCCTCTACATAGCTACCTAAACCTTCACCTAATGACTCTAGTGGGCCAAACCCCTAAAAATGACTAATTCAGTCACCATAGAGCTTACTTCTTAACTCTTAGGGTCCTAAAATACCTTATCTCCTTTTTTTAGAACTCATGAAGTATATTTTGGCATATGAGGGAAAATTCCTTCAATTAGGGCTTATTTTCCTTGATTTAGGGTCCTATATTGCAAGTCTTAGTTATGGAGTGAATCTAGGGAGTTTACTCCATTGTTCCACAACAGGATTTGAACCCGAAATCCAACGACATCTGACGTATCGTACGGATGTGTTAGACAATAACGATGAAAAGTACTGAGCCTTTTAAATTATTTTAGCGCCGTCAAATTTTCAACACTAAGGCGTAGGATTTTCGACACTATGGCGTAGGATTTTAGACACTAGGGCTATTCCTACACTAGGGCTATTCTGACACTAGGGCATAGGATTTCTGACACTTGGGCGTAGGATTTCCTACACTAGGGCGTAGGATTTTCGACACTTGAGTGTAGGATTTCTGACACTAGGGCTATTCCGACACTAGGGCAAAAAAAAGAAAAAAAATATAAAACCACAACCGTCTAGACACAATATTTCTTCGCGAAACAAAGAACCCAATCAAAAATTTCATGGGGGATCTGACACAATATACCTCCACATTCGGAGGTCATGCATAGGAGGTTTGTCGGAGGTCACACAGAGGAGGTAGCTAGAGGTGCTGTCAAAGGTCAAGTGTGTTTACACAGAGGAGGGTTTGCAATGGTCAAGGTTTGTAGAGGCAGAGGTAACATTGTAACATGCTACGCCTTTGGGTTTTCACTCATTCTAGGGAATTTTCCACTTCAACATTCATTAATCTTGCTGTGAGACCAGTTGATTTTTCCTTGCTACGCCTTTGGGTCTTCACTCATTCCAGGGAAGTTTCCACTTCAATCTCTAGGATTTTATGTAATAGATTTTAATAATTGCTTAAATACCCTAGATGGAATACAACAAATGAATTTTCTATACATTCAGTAACCGCATAGGTTAAACGGACAATGGTAGTCTAGATTTGATAGTAATGCTCTTCTTCGGTTGGGATTCCTCGGCTGGGGTGAGGGATATTAATCTCACTATGAGACTAGCTAATTTGGCCCTGTTACGACTTTGGGTCTTCACTCATTCAACAAAATTTTTCCAGATAAGCATAGTCCTTGGCATTTATTACAAACCCATTCCAAAAAAATGTGTGTTAACAGTAGCCTCCACTCATAAGAAACTTTAGTTGAATCACACATAAATCCCCTTGAGTAATGAACTTGTTTTACCTTGTAGCTTTGACTTTAACAAATTCCCCAGAAAATGTGCACGACAATTCCAACTCTCCATTTTTTAAGTGCATTGATTAGAACACTACAAGCTATAGCATTTTTTAGGATTTCTGCGTGTAGCCTCAGCATCCAGAATATTTCCTTGTTTGCAGTGCTTCCATATTAGGATAGTTTAAGTAAAAATATCAGGCTTCAAACCACATTCTATGATTTTATATGGGTCTATGACTTTATATGGGGCTTTCCAGCAATAGTAGTTGTAGGTCAATAAGCACTTAAAGAATTTTTTATTTGATTTATTGTCTCTGTAGTTGTAATGTATCTTGCATTTGTATTTTGAATATAGTCATCTCCATGAGAAATCATGTCAAGGAAGGAGATAGTGAACGTTAATGTATGCATGTTATCAAGAAGCACCACCATGACTGAATGGTAGATAACACAGCACCAGGGAGACCACATATTTGTGCACATTGACATTTACCTTGACAAAAAAATAGAACATCAAATGTAGAAAAGTGGCTACCAAAATAAGTGATCAATATGTGGATCAATTGAGAAGTATTACTTTGGCTGCTCTGTGGAAATATTAGATTCAAACCATAAACCTATCATCTCTACCTTCAAAAAATTTCATATTCCCAAAGTGATCTCCAGATATGAATGTTCAGTTCAAGACAGAGGTGTTTGCAGCTGTTCAGAATTCCCAATATGTTTTAGGCCATCCACATAAAAATTTTAGCACTTGCTTACCAGATCCAATGAGGCATACGCAGGCGTTGCCTAGATTTTGAGGCCTCAAAAGCTCAAAGGAAAACCATGAGTAACAGTTCCTAGAAGTCTACAAGTCAAATGCCTAAAACAAGTGCTTTGGTAAATTCAACTCATGATTCAGAGGCAAATACTTCACCATCAGTTTCATGTGAAAAAGGTGTGACTTTTCACTGTATGAAAATTGTCCCGTTAAAGAGGGAAACAGGTGTAGATAGTGGAAGAAATTCCCAATCTTCATCTAATGTACGGTTCTCCACTTTCTTGTCCAAAACTAATGAACTTACCTCAGATAAATCTAACAGTAATGTTTGAAATAATGGAAATACTCCCATATCAGTTGGTATTCCCTCTGGCATCGGTTTACATTGAAATAGCCTTGCTACTCCCATGCCACTAAATTGTGGAGTCAACATGCTAACATCAGCAAAGGGATTTGCTAGCACACAAGAGATGCCACCTTCATCTGGTGTAAAGGAGGCATCATTTGAACTTGTAGGAAGTTCTCTACCTGTTGTAAGCTCAGGAGGAAATATACCAGTAGGATCGAACTCAAACATTGCTTCTGGGATGGTTGTGTCAATGGTAGAGAAGACTAGAATAGATCATCAAGATTTGTAGTCATTTGGAATGTCACAGATTGGAGTGACAAGATCCACAACCTGTTTTCGATCTGTAACTGTTGGAATAAAGCCATTGCAAAGTCGGTTACCTTTCAAATTTGAAGAGAGAAACTTGAGTCTTCTTGGCAAGAAGAGGTCAGAACTTCTAGATATTTCTCAACAATCTCCATTTAGTATTGGGGAGGAATTCAGTCAAAGCAGTCCCAGGAAGAAGAGGTAACAACATATAGTTCTAAATTATTTTTGATTGTTTACTCACCATTTCCAATGCTTTTGTTGTGTAGAAATTGTTGAATTTAGTTGTGTTATTTACTCTACCTATGCTTTTTGCATTTATGCCCAGAAGAAAGTCTACCACAATTGGGGATAAAGATGGCTGCAAGCGTTGCAATTGTAAAAAATCAAAATTCCTGAAACTATAAGTTTTTGTAAATTGAAATATATTCCCTATCCCTTTTCTTGTTTTTATTGAGAATGCGAGCTTCATCATTTATTTCAAAGGTTTAGCAAATTTATAGAAACTAAGTTGGATCAGTCTATGGACCAGATATACTGCTTCAACAAACAATAAGCAATGTTATTCAATATGCTCTTAAAGATTTTTCTTTTTGATATATGCTTGCCCTAGTTAACATTATATTGTTTTAAACTAACATGCTAACTTGCACATTTCCTAGATACTGTGAGTGTTTTGCAGCTAGAGTATACTGTGTTGAACCTTGCATGTGCCAAGAATGCTTTAATAAACCTGAATACGAGGACATGGTTCTTAGTACCTTCTCGCAGATAGAATCTCATAATCCCCTTGCTTTTGCTCCTAAGATTGTTCGTGGTGCTGATTCTCCACCAACTAATGGGGTGAGAAAATGGTTGGAGATTTTCTGTTTTCATGTTTTCTCTCTTTAGTGTCATTTGAAGGTTTTAAATACTTATGCACCGTTGTATTTTATCAGGATGAGTGTGGTGAGACTCCATATTTAGCAAGGCACAAAAGAGGATGCAATTGCAAGAAATCAATGTGCTTGAAAAAATACTGCGAATGTTATCAGGTGCAAGAATATCATTTTGTAAGGTAATGTAGATGTGAAATTGGGAGGAATGTTGCGCATTGTTCTTACTACCTTTTCATATGTGTATTCTAGGCTGGTGTTGGTTGCTTAGATAGCTGCAGATGTGAAGGCTGCAAAAATGTGTATGGCAAGAAAGAAGGTAAGCAGCAAATTTATTTACAGCTGAATACCTAAAATCTTGTTTGACTGTGTATGATGCTAATTTTCATTGTTATTACTTCTATAGGAGGATCAGATTACATAGAATAAAATGAAGTTCCAATTGAAGGATGGGACAAGGATTCTTTAGAGGAGAAGGCTGAGGTGCATGATGTTGGAAATGATATCCTGCTTTTTGAGAAACAATGTGCTAATGATCTTTCACCTTTAACACCATCCTTCCAATATTTTGGGTATGAGTCTGCACAAAACATAGTTTATTGTTAAACATATTGCTTTCAATTTTTCTTGTAAGTAGAATGCTGCCTGGTATCATTCATCCTTCTATCTATTCTGTTTCTCTTCTTGAGAAGTCTATCTATTTTGTATGTTTTCATGAGAAGTTACTGGGTGTTTATTCCTTTCAAATTTTCAATGCTAGTTCGAAGAGTTGTTAGTTTGTTTATGTGAATATGATTCTACCAATTTGATGTCATAGGGACTTGCATGGTAATAGTCTAAGATTTAGGATATTGACAAGAAAAACAACAATGCAATGCATATTGACAACTGAATGCTTCAAACATTAACAGCTGAAATACAATTATACACAGTAGTAGTGGTGGTACATCACTTTCTGTGGATGTTCCAATAGTTATATGAACGAGACAACTCATAAAATAATGACATGATAGCTGATAGCATAGTCTCGTAGTTGCATGTGGTATGTTTATAAAGTAATTATGGGATGCTTAATTTGAGTTCATGATCCTGGGAGTCATGCATTTGCAAATCGTGATCTGTGACTGGTTTAAGCCTGAGCTGATCAAGACTCTGTAGTTGTTGAGTTGCTATAAACCTCAAAAGGTTGCTGCTAAGTTGCCAGGAGACTTGGGTACGCGGATAGGTATGAGTACGGGGACGCCATTTTTGGAAAGGGGTACTTGGGTATGTCGGGGGTACTGTATATATATATATTAGTCACATCATACATGCATATAGATTTCTGCATAAATTATGAATCATGATTCATAATTATAAATTCGATGATTATTTGAACAATGAACATTCAGATTGAAAATTTGAAACATAAAATTTCATAAATCATTGTACCAAGCAGCTATAATAGACAATTAAACTCAAACATGAAGGTACACTTGAAATCTATTTTTAAACACCTATTTGTACTACTGTTACAGGCAATAAAAATTTGCAAATTGCCAAATATATTCGTTGATGTGAGTGTATTCTTAGTATCCCACTCTTGACACACCACCTCCTTGTTATTATCATTCTCAATCCAAGTGTTATTTAATTTGAAAGGGGTTTGGGGCTTTAGGTCATCACCTCCCATTTGAAGGAAGATAGGTGAATATTTGGATGTGACATTGACACTCACCGAGGTCTTTTATCTTTTTAACTTATGCAAAAATGTATACAAAGAACCAATCGATTTTCTTTCGAATACCCTCATCCTTGCAGTGGTTTTTTTTAATGTAAAGCTCACTCTTGTATGTTCAACATCACACAGGTTAGCTTCACCTAACTTATTAATAAAATAATTAGCATGTGGGTTTGGCCTAACATTAGTACCCTAGACCTCTCCTCATTTCATGATAAAATTTTAAACTTCTTAACTATTACATTCCCTCTCCAAATAGTATCCTACTCGAACAAAATTTCCCAAAAGTCCTTCCTATTTATGTGTGGGCCACACACATTGAAGATTGGAAAGGTCTTCTTCAACAAAGCGATTGCATTTTCAACCTGACACTCGAGTGTAAGAGTCTTGCGTTTGACACTCACATTTTGTTCCATCTAATTAACAAACCCTTAGATATGTCCTCAGAGTCTGAATCCACAAATTTCCAACCCTTTAAAACCCCTTTCATGAATCTAATGGCTTCATTTCTTGCAACCTTCATTTCATGCAAATAAAGAACATCCACTTTGTCAGTTTTACCTGATCTATGAAACACTTTGTCATGGGTGAAGAGTCGCAGACGTGGGCAAAGTCATAGACACTGGGTGCAAACTTCAAAGTTGCAGATGGGTTCAAGCTTCGGTCTTCATCATAGTCTCGACTCTCGACGCTTGTTACAGTTGAGCAAATATTTTCCAAGAGTTTTTTGTTTGTTAGCATAATAATAAATATTACATAAAATGTGTTATAACTTTGTAAAGCTAACTTTGTTTTATAATAGAAAAATCTATATTGATATATTATATAAAATATATATTAATATATTGATTGAAAATATATATTAATATAGATGATATAAAATTATACCATATATATATATAATATTTTTATCATCTTAGGTAGAAGTTATACAATTAAAAATTTTAATTATATTATTGAAAATAAAATTTAAGTATATATATATATATATATTCGAATTTAATGCCAAATTTTTTTCATGCCGAATTCGAACACGAACTCGAACCATGTGACTTATAACAATATCTATTCTGTCTAATTGAATTCCTCACATTACTTTAGAGTTTGGGCATCGTCCACATAACTTTATTGAAACTAGATGATATCTATACTATAGTTTCTTCTTGACAGGGTCATTTAGGGTTCTCTTCTCTTTGGGTACATCTCCCGCAAATACCTTATTTTGACTCGACGATGGTGAAAACTCAGCCTGTATTTTGTTTTGCTTTGTCTGATCTTGTTTAAGGTCTTCATGTAAGTTGTGGTGTATGGGACTGGTCCAATTAAATATTTGATCAAAGAAGCCTTTTGACTAAAATCCAGTTTTTGACTGGAGTCCATTGAGGTATCCTTGATCTCTTCTTCCTAAAAAATGATGATTTGCACTGGCTTATCCTTTTAACCTTGAAACCACTTGAGGGAAAAACATCACCACTTCCTTCAAAAAGATTAATTGGCTTAGTTCGAACTTCTACATGCTTACGGGTCTTAGATTGATATGCTTATTTCTCACTAGAGTTCTATTTCTTTCCCTTTTGAGAATGATCCTCTCGTTGCTCCTTAGTTGCTGAAAATTTTGAAGAATACCCATAGTTTGGAGAGAACAATTGGTATTTTCTTGAACTTTTTTTCTATCTAGAGTTGGCCTCTTCTTTGAATCAAGGTCATTCAAGTTTTATGTGTTGATATTCTCTTCAAAAGTGGAAATGAAAAGGGACACTTTGTTAACCCAACTATTGAATGTAACTCCAATTTCCATATATGCTTTCCATCAACTTAGGTAGCTCTTTCCTTAGGTCAAATTCAACACATAATTTTGCTATGATTATGTCCGAGCTGTAATAGTGACTAGGGTATAGACAGGTGCACTTAACGAGTTCTCTCATGATTTCTTCTTGGATGGATTCCTTCCATGTTTCTAGAGGAATCCTGGGAGATTCACCCATATGGCATGTGACTTCACCAACTCTTTGACCAAAACCAATGCCTTCCTACAATTTTGTTTTGATCCTTCCTCAAAGTAAGAAGGAGACCCATTCTTTGGCAAGGATGTGGAATGACTTGTAACTTAGCATTTTGTCACCATCCACTTCCTTAATGAGAGTTTTGATATGTATCATCCACGAAACTTACCAGCTAAGGATAAATTTTTCAAAATTGTTTTTCTCTTTCATCAATACTTCTTCCCCCCCACCATTCGTGGTCTTTTCTCGGCATGCCTGACAACCTTTGTTTTCCTCAAAATTTTATCTAAAGTTGATTGTTTGCCCTTATTAAATTCTCTACCTAACTGATCTCATGTGATAAATCTCTTGCAATCTTTTCCTCTTGGATCAGTTGTACGTTGGAAAAAAGATATGATGAGAATATTCTGAGTTATATTATTAGCACCTTTGTTAAATAGATTCCATCTATGTTGAATTGTATTTCAAATGAAGAGACCTACATATCTTTGGTCCTAATGATGTATTAAAACTTAAACACATCCACCAAAATACATCAAAATACAATGATATCTATAGCATATCTCAAAGTAAACTTGCCACCGAATACAATTTTTTATTATTATTAATATACAGTATCCCGTTGGTTATTCGACATTTCATGCCTAGCAGATGTTGTTAGATTTCATGTCAATCTGACAAAATTGCTGTGGCTCCGACAATAGAGTGGCATAGGAAATCCGACAGCCTTGCCGTAGGAAATCCGATGGCCTTGCCATAGGAAATCTGACACCTTGGCCATAGGAAATCTGACGGTCGTGCCGTGGGAAATACGACGGCCATGGCTTGGCTGTCGACTATCTGACGTTATGCCACCGATGACAAAAAAAAGTTGAGGGTGTTGAATACCCGACAGGTTAGTGTCAAATTTCAGACATGGTAGCCGTCGGATTTTGACCTCAAATTCTGTTGTGTTCAGGGTCTCCATGCACTTTTTTTAATCTATTATGAGACATTCACTCCCACCTTGAGTAATTTTATGGATTTTCATGCACATATAGTCAGTTACTTTCACATCACTCAATCAAATATAGTGATTGGGGAGTCTTGGGTCAATTAAACTCAGTCTAGGTGAGTGTTTATGGATAACTAAGGGTCCCTGCCTCTAGTTAATTTTGACTAGACGCTCTTAGTACACTATATGAATGATTCAAGTTTCCTCTTAAACTGATTCACATTGCTTTGCTTTAAATATTCTTCACCTCCATTCATTCAAGTTAATGAAATGCATCATTATCTAATTTCTATCTACTTCTAGTTTTTGTGTAATGATCTATGATAAATCATTGGTCAAATAATTAATTGCTTGTTGATTTGATTTTCACTATATATCTCTTTAGTCTATATTCCTACATCAATATGTTTAAATCTCATATAGTATTAGAGTAGAGGGGTACTAAGCTAGTTAGTATTGTACTGATTTTTTGTTAGGAATCAAGCTTTTGCAAGTTATAGAAGGGTTTGTGCATCCATGAAAAAGGATTTTGCAGCCACCAAAGAGCTCATTTGAACCATTAAAGTGCTCATATACAACCATAAAAGGGATCATTTGTAACCATCAAAGAAGTGCATTTGCATCCTCAAAAGATCTCATTTGCAGCCATCAAAAAGTGCTTTTGTATCCATCAAATAGATCTCATTTGCATCCATGGATCTCCTATCTCTCTAGCTTAGTTTCTACATAGTTGGTATGCTCGAACTAGTTTTGTTGAAGGAGGCCCTAGAGGCTTAACAACACATGTCCTACTAGGACATATTCACATAAATTGAGAGGATGAAAGATGCCTCGAAATAGTTGCAACATATAGACTACAAGGAAATATGCACATCCATGGTCCACCACTTAGTAGAGGAAGGCCTTTTTACATGACCAAAAGATGAGGTGATCTACCTCTCCAAAATGAGTTTTAATTATATTGGGAATCTAATCCTTAGGGATAGGCATATTAATGTATTATTTTTCACTATTCACACTATTATCGAGAAAATAAAGTGAAGAGTCAATAGGTGAATAGGAAAGTCCACCATTTGGAAGTTGAAACCAAGGGTCACATTTCTCTTGTATTTATATGTACATTAGCTAATGATTAATTATTGAGTGCTCATGCCTATTATGATTACATTTGTGTTTGTGCATCTTCTTGTATTTGGTTTTGTTTTAACCATTTTGTCTATTTCCCCATTTGGAAACCTAAAAATGGTATCAAATAAAGGTTGGAAATATTTTGGCTTATCATTCACAGCCTGCCCCAATCAGTCATTTTGTGCTCAACCTTATTTGCTAGCTCCAAACATACTTCAGAAGCTGAGGTATTATCTTTTTCTATGTTTATCTTATTATTTATGTACCAACTTTGTATTCCTATAATATCAATTTGGTATTTATGCACCTATCTATCTTTCTGTTGGGAATTTTTATGAAATTATTTCAATATTTTGCTCCATATCCCATAGTATTCTAGAATAGGTATAAAGGTCTTAGATACTCCTCTAAATATAGGACCTCCTCTCCCCTATAATCGATCCCATGAGCTTGTTCCCTACATATAAACCCCCCCTTCTATCTCTTTCTACATGCACTCGATTTTTCCACCCTATGCAACCTCTTGTTTGAAAACTATTGACACCAGGAACAAGCACTAATGTAACTATTTAAAAATACAAATGAATTTCAAGATCAAGCATATAGTCTGTGAATCAACATCATTGCAGAATAAATCAGATGTAACCCAACTACACTTAGCATCCACATTTCATAGGCCAACAAAACCCTATCTTAATGAGAAAGTAAAGTTGTGACTGTTGCATAGTCTATTGCAAGTGGAGATTTGAGTTTATGGTGTTGTGTCTGACCTTCATACTATGCTAAAGAACCCATTTTTAATTTTTGATAATGTTGGAAAGTTGTGACCCATTCTTTCTGTGTGAATTCCTTAAAAGCATGAAATTGTTGTGAGTGAGTTATTTTTGCATGAGCCTACTGTTACCACCTAAGTTGTACTTAGTGGTTATTATCAAGTGAGCCTAGTGAACCGGACAGGGCTAACTTGTTCGGACTTCAAAAGACCTATGGAAGTACTTCTGGGAAGTGCTTGTTGTATCATATCACATGTTCATACCCCATGGGGGAATTGTAATAAATGTTCTAGCATGATAGTGTATGTAAAAGACTCGGCCTCTTAGATTTCATTTGTCAATCCGATCAGCCTGAGGTGTTTTTTTTCCTTGGTTATTATTGGTTGTTGAATAAACGACTGATAATTTCTAAGTTTTTCACTCCATACCTCCAAAGTTGGGGTGGTCGGCTTGGCATTTGGGCCTAATGAGGTTATTAGAGTCTATGTGTCAATGTGTAAGCATGCTAGACATCATTTTTGAGTCATATGGACATGTCTAAGTCCCCCTATGTGTTTTTCAATTTTTCAAATTTTTAGTTTTTTTAGTGTTTTTTATTAAATTTTAATTTTTCCAAAACTTAGTCTATTTTTTAATAGTTTAATTGGACAAATTGATTCTGTAATAAAAGTGGGCCAAATAATCAGTTTCAGTCATGTAGGTGCTCATTTTAAATCTAAGAGCACCATGTAAACCCATGGACCCGCTATTTCCTAGTTTTGAGTGATTTTCCATCACTCAGGTCAGAAAGCCCCAAAAATCAATTATTGATTATTTTAATTAATAAATTGATGAATAATGGAGCAAATCCAAAATCAAATAAATCAATGGATTCTCAACCGATTTGACTGAAATCAATCAGATATGGAGCAGATTGATTGGATCTAACAAATCCTTGACTGAAGGAGGGGATCAAATCAGATCCAGAGTTTATCTACGGTGGTCTTTATGGGGAATTTCGCCCTCCCTCTCTCCTCAACACGTTTTTGGCTCAACTGGATGATTTTTGGTGGATTATTCAGTGTTTGGGCAGATGTGTCAGTGTATGGGTTGATGTGTCAGCCAGATCAGGCCCCCGGTTGACAAGTAGGCTCAGTTCAGCCTCAGTTTTGCATTGATGAACTATCCATCAGCTGATTTCACTTGATTCCATGACGAATTGCGCCCCCCCCCGGGCTAGATGGCCTGCAAATTGTATAAATCAAGGCACAGCCTCCTCTTCCAAGCTAGTTAGAGCTGGACTTAAGGGCTTGCCATTGTAACTGTGTTCTGATCTTCTTTTGTTGAATAAAGAAAAGATTTGGAGGCTCAATTTTGGAGTACCTTTCATGTGTGGATGGTCATTGTCTTGCTGCATTCGAGGTGAAACTGCTATTTTTCCAATTTTTTGCACTTAATTATTGTCTGCCTGAATGGTTTCTGTAATCATAAGGATAGATCATTGTAAGTAAGCTTACTTACTTTCTATTTGCTGCATATGTTTGAATTAGTTAATACATGTATGTTAAATAAGGTTATTTGCATACTGTATCATCCCTTTCTCATATGTATCTTCAGATCTGATAGTTCTGTCTGCAGGAGTTGTGTTGTAGCTTACAGGTTCATCGTGGCTGGAAGATCTATGGTTCAGGTTTGATTCCATTGATTTCCAGCAGAGATTTCTAAGATTGTGCCCCTCAATGCTTCTCTACCAAGTTCCCTCTGCAGATCTACTTCAACAACAAGCACCTTTCTTCCCCTTTCTCTCCTTTAAAATTTTTAAACTTTCCTCAAACTGGTTACTTTAAGGTTTCTTTTTAAATCTGATCTATCTCATCAAGAAAAGCATACATAGATATAATTATCAATATCCCTCCAAATTTCTAGATCTTAGTTTCATTTTGTGCATAAAGTTCAAATTCAAGAGATTTAGCTAAAATTGCCTTAGTTTTGCAAGTATTTTAGTGAAAAATTAATAGCTTGTTGTTAAGGTAGTTTCTTTTGCTTTACGATAAATTCAATATTCTGCAATGTCAGTGCTTTTTAATTGGCTGCACAAACAGCAAGTCAATATCCCAAGGAAAGCTTGCTTTCCTTGGTTCCTTTTTGTCGGTTTAGCTAGTTTAATTTGAGATAAAGTAGGCTGACCCAAAGGTACTCTTAAAGTGATTTTGGGAATTTTTTATTATAACTTGCTCGCTGTCATTTATCAGGTATGACAGAGAAGAAAGGAATCTGCTGTCCAAAGTGGCTTTGGGAGCGCTCAAATCCCCCCAGGGGTCTCTCTTTTGTCACATAATTTGTAAATTTTTTGTATAAACTGTAAGATCTTGGTTTCATCCTATATAAGGAACAAGAAGGACTGATATATCAGTCCTCTAATATTGTAACAATTAATAAATAAAATTTCCTTTGGAATAGGCTCTTTCGAGCCCGTTCCCCATCCCCCCTGGGGGGAATCGCGTCGGTGCCATTTTCGTCATTTTTTATTCATTTCTTTTACTAGAATTGATCTGATTTGCAGGGTATTGTTTTTTATCTTGTTATTAATTCCATTTTCCCTATCTCACATTTCAAAGTTATCATAATACTTACCCCACGATTTCCCAAGTGACCCGCAAGGGGAAAGAGATTCGTGGTAGGATTAATCAGAAAACCAGACTTGTGTAGTTGTGTTATTTTTTCATCTTTTGTTTATCAGCATTTTAAAATTAACCCCTCCTCGATTCCCCGATTGAGATCCACTTGGATCGAAAGAGGTTCTTGGAGGCTTTTCTTTTAAACAAGAACATATCTTTTAAAACTTATTAAAATTTACAAGACTCCAGTGTGTATGCTCTGCACTTGGATGCGGTTTGTCCGATCAGTCAAGCTGTATCAAAAGCACTTGGGTGACTAGCATAATTAGGACTCACCTTCCCCAATTGACAAACCATCAGGTGAAAATCCAACACCTCGATCAAACTTTTACGGTGGCAAAATAGCCAAAGGAAGCGGGAACCTACTGAAAAGTGACCTCGAGGCGCTGATCTTTGTCACACCCTAACGGGTGCATTATGAACATAGCCCCAGAGACTCCATTTCAGCCCACATATTCCTTGTGGGTAGCCATATAGGTTTTGTTTTGGACATACTCCAAGTACTCTCGGGTATATCTGGAGTCCCCCCTTAGCCTAATTTAAACAACTCATACTCCAATTTTAACTTAAAACATACCAAGATGCAATCGCAAAACATTCACTCCAAGCACATGCAAGTACATCGATCTCTTTGATTTGACTCCATTATTAAGGCACTGGTCATTTTCACTTCATATATATATTGTGTATCAACTTTGTGCTTTCGTGTGTATCTTCGTATCTTGTCATCTTTAATTGTTTATGGTTAAAATATTCAAACTCCTAAATAACTGATTCAGTTAACATCACCACACTAAGAAGTCATCCTTAGTAACTTAATAGGGTCCCCCCCCCTTGGCTTCGTTAGGAGTTGAGCCTAAATGGAGGAGTCAAGAACAAGGTGACAGCCTTGACTCGAGACTTGCCCCCAAGGACACACCGAGTGGCTTGAAGATTTCTGCCACATGATCCAGGTGTGTAAAAAGGCAGCAACACTTTTTGGCGTCGTTGCCGGGGATAAATCTTTTTATTCCCAAGTACGACTTAGCTTAACTTTTTTCTAAACAACTAAAAAGATAAAAACTTTTGATTGATCTAGTTTTTTTTTTTAAAAACATAAAAATGAAAACTCGATCCATCTGGCGACTCCACTGTCTAACATCCCTTCAAGAATTTCTACCCGAAGAAACCGTCGACAATTATTCAATCCTCTCTCTGATCCCGAAAGGTTTATTAGGGAAAGGTTGAATAGGCAGACTTATCGTAGAAACCTTGAAGATTTAGGAGACCAATCCCTCTCAGATATCTATCACATATTTGTAGAGAATCATGTTCACTAATCTCAAGAAATGATGGAATTTTACAAACCCCTTGACTTTTCTCAGATAGCAGGTGCTCCTCATAACATTCTGAAAGATGCTATCAAGAAGCTCCCCCGATTCGAGGGAAATAATGCTACCACTTCCAGGACTCATCTCCGAAAGTTTGAAAGGCACCTAGTCAGTTACTGTGATGATGTTGCCTCTAACCATGAAGATATCAAAATGAAGCTCCTTGCTTTATCCTTAGAGGATGATGCTGCGGAATGGTATGAAAACCTTGGTGATGATTCATATAAAACCCTTAATGAATTCCTAGCAGGTTTTAAGAAGAGATGAGGGGGAAAGAAAGAACCAAGACATTTGCTTGTTGCCCTTCATAATAAGAAGAAGATGGAGAGTGAAACCATGGATGACTTTAATACTAGGTTCAGGCGTGTGGTTGCGGACCTCCCTAGAGACATCAAGCCAAGCGATGCCTCCATCTTGATATTTTACATCGAAGCTTTCACTGGTGATTTGAGATACCAATTAAGGGATAAAGATCTAGTTGATCTAAAAACTGCTCAAGATCTGGCTGAGAAAATAGAAAGGAATATGCAATCTTCGGGCAAGTCCAACATTCCGGGTTACACTAGGGGAAACACTTCATACAACGAAGAAAAGGGAAAATCCTTTGAATCAAAAGAAAAGAGAACCTCTAAAGACCCCATGGAAAAGATAGCTAGCATGTTGGAAAAAGTGATGACTAGTCAGGACCAATTCATGACAAAAATCCAAAACAAAATAGTCACACTAGAGAGAAATAGTGGACCTAGGAATTTTCAGCCAAAATAGAATCAGGTGTATCAAAGGAAGTTTCCTCAGCAAGAGCCTAGGATTCCAAACCAGTTAGACTCAACTAACATGGTAGATGAATTAATTCCTTGGTGTAGACCTTGTGAGCAATTCCACCCAGAAAGCGCTTGCTACATAGCAAATCAGATTATAGAACATGGGATGGCGGAGGTCGGTAATCAGGAAACAACATCAAGTGAGTTTGATCATATATACATGGTAGGCCATGCCTACCCTTTGTCACCATCTAAACAGTACAAGCCTGAGGATGAAACCATTGCAGAATCTTATAGTGAAACTTATGATGAAAACTGTGATATACATGATGGGACTCCTATGTGTTCTCCATATAATGATGACATCCTGGAAGGTGTACTACCTTGTGACCTTTTCTTTGAAGAAGATGAGTATGAAAATGAGGACAAGTATAGCTTATAGCATGATACAAGTGACGAAGACTCCCTTATCCCTGACAAAGATGTTGATGAGGAGTCCTGGACATTCATGGAAAATCCAGTCTATGACATGAATAAAGAGGAAAATAATGAACCAAAAACTTTTGATGGTTTTGTTGATGGCATATCTAAAGAAGAGAGCATGGACCATGTGGCCTTGGGAAACTTTGATATGAAAAAGGACCATGTAGTTTATCCACATGATCAGTCTGAGACATATTGATATCAGTAGTGAAGACAAAGAGAACTTGATATTGGAACCTGATATCAGCAATGGGGAATCCATCACATTTAACACAGATGATGGTGATGACTATTGGGATTTTTGTGGATATCTCTTTAAGAATCCTATCTATGCTATATCCAGTGAGGGGAGTGTCTATTTAGAGATTTGTGGAAGTCCAATCTACTATAATTCCATAGAGCGAAGCATGAATCTAGAGACCTTGGAAAATCCTAGTATGCAAAAGTAGCATTCAAAACTCTTATATGATCATTCAGAGTCATATCATGCAGAGCCGCATAAGGGTATCAGTAATGAAGATATGGAGAAGCATTTTTGTGAAAAGATGGATGTGATGCAGTTATTAGAATATCAATGTGATGCAGTTATTAGAATATCAATCTCAACTATCATCTTCACATATAGAGTTTTCTCATGACTTGGAGCTGCTTGGGGCTTATACAGTGAATTATCATTCGGTAAGCCTTGATGATTAGTATGATGGTGTAGTCAATCTGCCTCATCATTCCAATTTGTACATCAACCCTATCCAATCATGGATAGAAGAAGCCTGCGCAAGCACTTACCTATTTGGGAGGAATTTCGACGACATTATTCATGCCTATGATCTCCCATCCATCCCGCCCCTTCTGGATCATCACACAGGTTTGCATTTTCTGAATAAAGTATCCTTACTTTGGCTGGTAACCAAAGACAAGGAATTTTTTTTTTATGTTAATAAAATTCTTAGGTGGTTACATTGGATTTCTGATTACACTTAACCCATTTTATATCATGCTTAAAGTAGGAAAATAAGCTCCTTGAAAGAGAGCATTTACTTTCTACATTTCTATTTTATACTTAGCTATAATAAACCTTTGCTTCTTTCAGTTAGTTACATCTATTTTATTTAAATAAATCAGCTTAATGGTTCATTTGGTTTTTCATAAAACTTGTGCTACTGAGGTTTTTCTTGTCAAGTTGAGATGTTTTTACAGGGTATATAAACCAGAGATTCTGGTGTTCTCGTATCCTCTCCTTGCCTTAAAAACCAGATCGAGCACACGTCCCACAGTTGGAGCCAAAATGTTACCACCTAAGTTGTACTTAGTGGTTTTTATCAAGTGAGCCTGGTGAACCAAACAGGGTTAACTTGTTCGGACTTCAAAAGACCTATGGAAGTACTTATGGGAAGTGCTTGTTGTATCATATCACATGTTCATACCCCATGGGGGAATTGTAATAAATGTTCTAGCATGATAGTGTCTATAAAAGACTCGGTCTCTTAGACTTCATTTGTCAATCCGATCAGCCCAGGGTGTTTTTTTCCCTTGGTTATTATTGGTTGTTAAATAAACGACTGATAATTTCTAAGTTTTTCACTCCATACCTCCAAAGTTGGGGTGGTCGGCTTGGCATTTGGGCCTAATGAGGTTATTAGAGTCTACGTGTCAATGTGTAAGCATGCTAGACATCATTTT
>LPNX010252660.1:6627-54007 GCA_001517045.1 Pseudotsuga menziesii
TATTTACCTCCATCACTGCTTTCTCTCGTGTAGGATCTGGCATCTGCCCAGATATTTCCTCGGTCGATACGACCATGGATCCTACCTCCATCACTGCTTTCCCCCGTGAAGGATCCGACATCTGCAAGTTTAATAATTGTAAATATTAGATCGTAGATAACAAATTAGTGAACTAACATGTACAATATGTGGAAATTAACAATTTAACAAGTATTAAAAAACTGAAATTTTAAAATGTTTACCTCAGTGTGAGATACGGGATCAGTGGATGGAATGTCCTGCCCCTGTGTAGAGTGTGGGACATGGTACTCTGGGGCGTCACTGCCGGCATAAAGCATCAACTGCAAGTTCACAAAATTAATATATTAGCTCAAACTATACATATGTGTACAAAGAGAAAAATAAATGAAGAATCTATTACAATTAACCATATACATACATCACTCAAAAACCCACTGAAGACAACATCTAACAAAAGACCATAGCATGGACGACCACACGATGTGCACTCGTGAGGCTCAAAAGTAGGCTGGGAATGTGCTGATGGTGCTGCACTAGTAGATGGTCCTGCAGTAGATGGGGGTACTGCACTAGTGGGTGGTACTGCACTAGAAGATGGTCCTGCACCATGACGACTTGGTGTATGTACCACACCAGGGACAGATGTCCCTTCCTCACCCATATGCTGAACCATAGTGCTATGGAGAACAACGACCAGTGCCAAACTAAAAAATGCCTCACATGTCTATGGAATAACATGATGTACAGGTGGGACATCTAGCCCAGGCAACTGCCTGTGAGGTGCAGGGATAGGGCGATCAACGTCTCGAAGCCTGGCATTGGGTCGATTTTGGGGCATCCCCCCACCGATCCCCTAAAACGCCAATATATCAAAATAGTTTACGTGTTTACCCAACACAAACTCTGCATACATCTTCCTAAGGAAGTACAAGGGGATTTCCCTGTTGTTGTGTGGTGGCATATCAAAAACCACATACCATCTGTCCATCCAGTTATCAACAAATGGTTGATATGTGCACCACTCGATAGAGATATGTGGCCTATTTGCATTTGGGATTTCCCCTGTGCGAGGGTCTTTAAACAATGAAAATATATGCTCTTTGGTGATTTTCAACTTTTTTATTGCACTATAGCTAAGCCTATCAGCGTACTCACATCTTTTTCTTTCTCTATATGAAGTAATATCATATAGTATGTTGTTTGACAATGTGATAGTCTCAAAAATTGCATCCAAAGTGGATGGAAGTGAAAGTTGAATTCTATCACCACCACTAAAAGCAGTACTCAGACCTCTCAACTGGGCAAGCTCAATCAATATTTCAGCATTGGGGTCCATAGTCGCAACTGCAATAAAAAAATCAATAAGAAAATAATTAGAAACATATACGTGGTATATAATGACATCTCTTCAAAATTGAAAATGTAAATTAAGGAAAACTCAAGTTACAAGCAATTTAGTGGCATTCACTTACATACATTTAAAACTTAAAATTAGACATTTAACAATTAAATAACGAGTTTCGTTCAACTTCTTTCTAGAAGTTAAGGCACTTCTTCACCCTCATTGGTGACTTTTACATATATCAATTTTAAAATTATTTTCATTTACAGAATAGATTTAGCACTTCCACAATTTTGTTGTTCTATCTAAGTTTCAAGTTAGTTCAATTGGTAAGACATTTTCATACTGTTTTTTTTAAGAGTTTTTTGGGGTCAGGCATTTTGTTAAAATAGCCTAGGGTTTACAACTTCTACCATCCACTAAGATGGGGAAGTATTGCTAAATTTCCTGTGCATGTTTTCATGTGAAAAACTCTAGTTCTATCTAAAATATACAATGCCAATACCTTAATAAAAGAACTAATAAAAAAATCCAAATCTTTTAAAATTACATCAGTTATTTCTTCAACTATGTTTTTGAATCTTGTTACTCAAAATAAATGGAAGTTTCTTTCTTGGACCATTAGTATAAATTACTTGTTATATTGATATTATGATATGTAAACTTTTATATATATAAAAGTAAATTTTTATATAGATTGACATTCTTTATATTCCATATAAATTTATGAAACATTTAAACTTATTTGAATTAAACAATATAAAATTTATATAAAAAATTCCAAATCCTTTAAAATTATATAAATGGTTTCTGTAGTTATGTTTTTTAATTTTGCTGGTCAAAATCAAACAAAGTTTCTTTGTCCCATCAAACATTAGCTTGGGAGTTGTTGGATTGATTATTTTATTAAAAAACACAATTATAGGGTAAAAATTGACAAAAACAAGAATGCTTTGGGTGATTGAATTACCTTGTTGGATGACAATTCACAAGTGAAATCTCCTCCCCTAAGCCTAAATCAGCTCCTGCAACAATCCCAAGCAGTGAAATCGCTCCAAAACGCTCCAATTGCCCTTCGATTTCACGTTCTTGATTGTGAAAATGGGCTGCGGGTTCGGGCCTGTGTATTTAATTTTTTTTTAATTTAGAAATCATGTACGTGTTTTATAACTACATATCGCGAGCGTGTTTTGTAGTTATATAACGCGTATGCGATATGGCTTCCTATCCTACATGTCCCATGACATGTCAGGCTCGGGTTGAACCATACCAAGTGCTATGTCAGGCTCGGGTTGATGTATTTTTTGGTAACATGATCTTGTTTTTGAAAACTAGGATTGCATCTAAAAAGTCCCTCAACTTCTTGCACACACCCCAAGGTAATTGTAGACTCCATTTGATATGTCGACATTACGAACCTTTATCAAGGTTCATCATCAAGACAATGAGTCTATTTGAGTAAAGGATAAAGATTTATTAATACATCTTTAACAACACATTTCAAGAGAAAATTAGGAAATTGATTATGTTGACTATATAACTAAGACCAAACCCAAACCCTAAAAATGTTAAGCTAGATAATAAGGAAGTCTAAGTTGTGATTCAAACAAACACCCTAAATTGCTACAATGATTCTGAACTTAGAATAGAATAAAAATCTAAATTAAATTTATTAATATAAAATATTTTTCTTAATGAATAAATTGTGAATTACTTAATCTATTTTTTATAAACTATAGAACTAAATGTAATATGTAATTTTAACCTAGAAATACTACAATTTTTTAGATAAAATAATAATTTAAGAGTATTTTTTAATAATGAGTGAGCTATTGGCCATAACCTAGGAAATATTTGATGTAAAAAAGTAACCTAAATTATCATATCTCATTTACTCTATTATAACCTAAAAGGCATCTTTCTAATAAAAATTAAAACTTTAAGATTAATCTACAACTTAATCTTGTATTGCTATCTAATCTTTTTATAATGAAATTCAACATGGATTTCATTAAAGAACACTGCAATAATTGAAGAGAGGCATTGTTTTGAACAATGCAAATCATGCCAATTATGGTAAAAATGTGTTTTTTTATAGCAATTCATCTATTTGATTATTTTCATATTCAAAGGTAAACTTTTTTTTAATTATTTTGTGTCTATTATAATTTATAGTTTATGGTCAATTTGGAATGTACACAAACTTATTGGAAATTGGAAATGAAAAGAAAATATTTTCGAAGCAATAAGTGCGTACCCCAAAGGAATAGTCATTGAGACTAGTCACAATAGTAAGAGGGAGATATACCCCTGTAGGTGAAATGCACCATGAAAGACAAGTCATCTTACTTTTGTAATAACAAACTATCCTCTCCCTATATATTGCTTTTAGTGCCTGTAGTTCCTATAATGTAATGAAATTGATTTGAAATGCTTGTAGTGCCTATAATGGTTTAGTCTATCTATTAATGAACTATTCATGAACAAATCTATTTATCCATGACATATGCAAGAGTAGGTGAGTAGGTGGACTGTAGTAAGGGAGGGAGCACAAAGTAAGAACCAAAGTCAATACAAATTGAAATGGTTTACATCCAATGCATACATTCCAAGTTCTTATCCATGTGGCCTCCCTAATGTAGGGGTTATCCTCATAAAAGTAAATACCTTCTATACTCTTTATTATATAAATCCTAGAAATTGGAAAAAAATAATTTCCAAGTCTCTCCAATATTGACATCTTATCCTAGCCATTTTATGGAAACACTTCAAATTTTCCAACAAATATCAAGTATTTTAAACTTTTTTTGTTCTATTATGGTTTATGGCTTTCGGATGCCCACAACACTAATTGTAAATCAGAAATAAAATTTAAAGCATTGCCACCACCTAAATGTTTTAGGAGAAACAACTATTTATTCAACCTCCCGAATCCCACAAGAGATGGCTATAATTCACACTTGATTATTGTGTGGAAACATATAATTCACATCTCTATGTCCCTCACACAATGCACATTGGAAACCGTTGGGGCATCTTCCGCCATTCATGTCATGGAGCAAGATCTCATACAAATATAGAGACACGCGCAGATACATCATTATTATTATTTTAGCTAATGAAATTCCATACATATATAAAGTGGTCTCTACTCTCCCAGTCCATGGAGAATATAGTTTATTGAACTTAGATAAGGGACAACTCTGTTGGTTCGGTGAAAAAGTCGGTCGTTAGGTCGTTGATAAAATAAGCCATTGGAATTTGGAAGGACCTTTTAATGGAGGATTGATTCTGCTCGATGGCGTCTCTTTTGGTCAAGTGTGGTTGGGCCTACCTAAAAGAAAAACCCCATAATGTAAACCTAATGCTTTTAGGAATCAACTTTTTTTATCAACCCTAAATTCAACAACTATTTTTAGAATTGAATCACGTCCTCCCCAAATGATCAATTCAAAGTGATGAAACAAAAGCCCCAATTTTAGGTGCATTATGGATAGTCTTTGATGTGTTTGGAGACTTTCAGAGATCATTCTTTGTTTCGAGGGCGCAAATCAGAGAGCGCATAGAAGGAAGATGAGGAAGAAGAAGAGGACTCAAGTCAAAAGGTGAGGCGAGTGAGGAGGGGAGACATAATAGGGATATTTGTAGGAGCATCCCATTTGGTGATATAATGATGGAAAAACGAGCCTCTCCAAATCGTAGACATTTCCAACACATTCAACCCTCATAATTAGCTCAAGAACAGGAGTTACTGCGTAAGAATCCTGACAAATAATGTAATGATAATCTTCAGTTAGCTATATAGAAAATTCTTTCATTTCTTTTAGAGTTGACTATATGCATATTGTACAATCCTTCTCTCTCACTAGCCCTCTCTTCGACTTTCTTTTGTCTTTGTTGCCTAACCTCCTTCTTCCGATGAGACGGGAAGACTAAGCAACCTAGGTGGACCGTGGGAGACTAGGAGTGTGTTCAAATGATTCTGACCCTAGTAAATGAATGAAAATTGGAATAAATCCTGGAATCCTGGACTAACTCGTATAAGATATGATTCATGAACACAAACAAAAGGTGACGTGTTGCTAGCTTGCCACAAAATATTTGTTATCCCAATCTTGTGGTGGTCATAATAAAAATGTCTGGCACTGGGTGAAACCTTGTTCTAGCAACTTACAGACCCATTGGACTAGGTTAGGTTTGAATACAGCAAAGGTTGCTCAATGCATTGTAAATGAAAACTTGTAATTTGTAACCCAAAAAACAACACCATTAGTTTTTCCTTGGGGAGCCTTGAAAGTGGAGGGTTTTCAAATCAATTCACCATCCATAGATATGACTCATATGAGCATTTAATTTCACATCATATATGAAAATACTCAAGTGACTTTTAAGTTGTGAGATCAAGCGAATCAGTGAACAAGAAGATGCCATATGGAAAACTGAGTTGGAAGGCTGGAATCCTCAGAGACCAATATTTAATGAAGTTGGTGAATCATGAATGCATGCCAATGCCATTAAATTCTTTAAAAGTGAACATCGAATCCCAAGTCACAGTCACCGAGTTGAACTTGGAACTGGGTAGCGGAGTGGCCCACCGTGGTTCATGCCCATTGGGACCGAGATCCTCATCCATGCTCCGACTATTAGAGGGAACTTGGGTAGACTCTGAGTTTTGACTATTAGAGGGAACTTGGGTAGACTCTGAGTCCTGACTCTCCCACAGTCCAGTGAATCACTGATAACCCCTGGAAGGGAAAATTTCGTAGTTGCCATTCTATTGCAAATTTACCCACTCTTACTCAATTTCATTATTGACGTGCTGGAAATGAAACTAAAATTTTTTTGCATGGTAAAATTCTGTGTGGCCTTCTATGAGCTAAAATTGCCTTTGAAGGGTTCTGAAGCCTTCAAATTTGAAGCCTGATGAGGAGAAGCCTTCAAATTTGAAGCCTGATAAGGAGAGTTGGGTTCATTCTCACTCAGACTATTACTCAGGGAAAGAAGGATTATACGCTCTCGAATACGGAAATTCGGTAGGCCGTGGAGCTCCATGTTGAGAGCAATTTATGTGTTACTTCTTTGGTGAAGCTGGAGTTGAATGAGGAAGGTGGTACTGATGTCCATTTCGAGGCCTTTCAGTTGAGTGAGCAGTGTGTTAAGATTTTTAGGGAAGGTTGGTTCGTTGATGATTGCACAGATTTGGATCTGAATATTACAAGTTTGAATAAGGATGTGGTGATCCTTGGGAAAGATATGAGGGATGTTGACAATGATTTCTTTCTAGTTCTGGTGAAGATTCTTGATCATCAGGTATTGGTTAGCTTTCTTTTCTCCTGCATATGTATTTTTTATTTTTATGATTGAATTTTTTTAAGTGGCCAGTGAAATTCAAATTTAATGACCAAAATATGACATTGGGACTCTCCTTCAATGTGAAGACACTGATATCCTTAGTTTAAAAGGGGGTTGATCCTTTAAATTGGCTTGAGATCCAAAAGAGGCCAATACCATGCTAGTATTACAAGGCAGCTCATTGTTCTTTAGAATTTCCTTCTTTATGAAGACACCGATATCCTTGGTTCAAAAGGGGGTTGATTCTTTGAATTGAATTAACATCCAAAGGAAGCCAATACCATGCTAGTTTTACAAGGAAGCTCATTGTCCTTTATTGAACACATTTCATGTTTGAATGAAGTCACAGTCACTTGATTGAATAGGTCGCACTCGTTGTAATCAGGGATTGGTCACACTCTTAGAACACAAAAAAAATTAGTTGGTCTTCACCTTTTATTTGGTGAAGACCAAGCGCAAGCCTCAGTACCAGAAGGATATCAAATCATTATAGATTCTCTAGCAACTAACTCTTTGAAGTCTAATTTAGTCTTTAACGAGTGGAGTTGTAAAAAACTCTTTGAAGTCTAATTTAGTCTTTAACTAGACATAATCTAAGAACTCTTTCATATACTACTCACATCGCTCAACACAACTTTTAGATCTATAATTTCTATGAATATGACAACTCTTACTACAATTATTACCTTCTTACAAGTCATGCACATAAAAGTTTAGCATACAATAATCTCTACTCAATTTTTGAGCTTGTAAATTGTAAAATTATCTTCAAAGATCAACAAAGATGAAGCCAAAGCCATTCCATGTCTAGAGTTTTTCCACTTTTGGTTTTTTTAAGGGTAAATCTGTGTTAAAATTTACATGGTTATATGTGCACTTTAATCCTATGTTATTTATTTTCCTTTTCGTAATTTGAGACTAGAAAAACATTACTTATTTATTAATCAGCAATAAAATTATACAAATGAAAGATATATTGTGACAAGCTAGTTAGTGAGATACCTGATTCAGTTTATGGATCATATAAAATATCATGGACAATGAAAGGCCAAGGTTAGCTTGAGCGTTGAAATTCGAAATGTATGTACAAAACTAATCTCCTTATTCAATAAAAATCTCCAATATTTGCACTTCTTCTATTGTCTCCTTTGTCTTATAGTGATTGTGTTGTTCATTTTTAATTATGCTTTAAACGTTGGTATACGTGAGGAGAACATTTTTAATTATGGTTTAAACGCTGGTATACGTGAGGAGAATGTGCAATTCCTAAGCCTTCTCTAAGTGTTCGAGGAGTAGTTCCAACTATATATGGTTTGCATACAGTGTTTCTATGAAATTGGTTAGTGAAGGCATTCATGTTGTGTTGTCCATTTGTGGGGTGTTTGAAAAGGCCCACTGCCGCAAGGATTTAAACTCTAGCTTCATACATTTTATGAAACGGTTATAATATAATGGATATATTTTCATTTAAAAAGGAGATGGGTTTTTTACATAGCTTAGTTGCTTATTTATAACACTCACTAACTTATGGCCTTTGGCATAGGCCATGAAATTTTATAGTATACCTGGCATTTCATATATGTCTACATTTATTTATTTACTATACACAAATATTTACAATCTGACCGTTAGGTCACTAACTATTACTCCTAATTTGTAACACCATGCTAAATGGTCACATTCACTGATCAGATACATCCACTAAGATACATATAAATAAGGAACACTTAAGGGATTGTGTGGATTTGAATGAAGTTTCCTCAATCTCAAGCTTGTACTTTGCATCTATGACATGTGCACACTGCTGTATTTGTCATTTGTACATGCACCAATACTAGTTATTATATGTTCATGTCATGTGTGCCCTATGCTTTCCTTCATACACGCATTAGTACTATGCATTGTCCCCAACAATACAACTGGGAGGGATGTTTAGCTAGCAGTATCAAAGCCATAAACGGGGTAAGGGCAATCGAGAAAACAATAGTTTGAGTTCGAGGAGATTAAAGGGTTGAAATTTGCTGCCTATCCTACTGCTTGTTTTTCAAATTCATAGAGGTAAATCCTGGCTTGCGACTCCCGCTTTGTTAACAAAGATTAGATTTTGGCAGGCCAACAGAAACTCAAACAATAATGCTAGTCTTTAGAAGCATTTTGGAAAGAGCAATAAAACAAGATCAGTAAAGCAGTCTGGACGATATCTTGGTTGGTGAACACGGAATAATACATTCTTGTTTTGATTAGCCTGAGTTTTCTGTTGTCTTGGGGTTATTGCAAGTGGGAAATGTGTCATTTAATTGGTAAGCGGGTTGTATTGAATCATCTGATTGGGTACTAGGTCTGTCTGAAGATTTGTATGTAAATTCTGCTAACAACACTGCTTTGGAAAGTGTGCCAACTGATGAAGTGGGTACAAGATAATATTTTTTTCTCATAACAACACATATATGGTGGTGGTCTAAAGAGCTTTAAAATGCTGCAAAACACTATTTCATGTTCGAATCCATTCAAAAGACCATAATAGGTTTGGATGGTGACGAACTTAAGAAACTGCGCCAATGGCTGAAAGAGTATCCTAAAATTACACAACTGTCTATCTCAAGCTTCGCCCAGCAACTTCGGAAGGTTGTAAAATATTCAACAAACCGTGAACTTGCTATTAGTGTTAAAGAACATTTTTTTCTTTTGTTCTTATGTGAATAAGTACCTCCGTGAGAAAGAATTGTTGAGTCTTTGCTCGGATGTTCCTATCGTGGATGAGTGGGGTTATGTCAAACAACAAGATTCTACAGCAGTAAGTAAGTGGGCCAAATTTAATGGGAAGAAATCCATAGACTTGACAAAACTTTGTTGCACTTTCTTAACATTATCTTAAGTTACGTTCTTGTACACTGGGTTTCTCAAGTGTAGGTAAAGATTTAGTTTCATTCGTTAAAAAACAACCTAGTGTAGTGGATATTCTAGAGCTAATTTGATTAGATGTTTCTTTCCTATTTCGTCATTTCAGAGTTAATTGTTAGCAAATGCGGTGACATTGCCACCTTGTGACTCTTGTTTTTTAAATTGTGTTAAACCCCAAATTGTTTAAATTTTAGAATGATTTGATTTGATTTTTTAATTTTTAAACTTTTTTGTCTTTTTTAATGTTTTGCCACAAGCATGCTACGGTAGGACACATATGTGGTGTTAGAGCCTTTTAGCAACTTGTTTCCCGAGAATGAAAATCTTTTGATATGCGCCATCATTTTTTTTTTAAAATTTTGTTAAACCCCAAATTGTTTAGATTTTAGGATGGTTTGATTTGATTTTTTAATTTTATTTTTATATATATATTTTTGGGTCTTCTTTAATGTTTTGGCACAAGCATGCTATGGTAGGACACATATGTGGTGTTAGAGCTTTTTAGCAACTTGTTTGATATAATCATTTCTATTGGATTTGAAAATATTTTTTTATTCAATTTGGGATTACTTTGTCACAAGCATGTTAGGGTAGGACACGTATGTGGTGTTAGAGCCTTTTAGCAACTTGCTTGATAGGACTATTTTTATCGGTTTTGAAAATATAATTTTCTTGAGTATGTTATAATTTTTTACCAACTTGATTGATAGGATCATTTCTATTAGATTCGAACATATTTTCTACGGGGTCAATCTTGGTGATCTGCATGAGAAAATTGCTTTTATAAGACTCGTCTCATTTTATTCTTGTGACATATCACACGCGATTCCTTAGTGAACCATTGCTTTCTTCCTTGCCACTGAGAAAAATCAAATTATAAATAATTGAAGGAAAATGTTCTTCTCATTGGAAGGAATGATATGAATTCATAGTACTTATTTACATTTTGTAAAATATTGGATAAAGCAATTGTGGACTAAGGTTTTTTTTCAAAAGTATCTAGTTACATTCTATTCAAACCATTAACCACTATACATCTTAAAAAATAATCAGTAATATTGTATTTTTAAAAATTATATTTTATTTTTATAAACTTACAATTTACATTGTAACATTTTATAAACATATAACACAAATTTTATAAATTTTTATAAACATAAAATTAAATTTCAATTGAAATCTCTTTTAAATAAATATTCACCTTGATATTTGAACTACAACTTCCAACTTCTCAAAACATGAACTCAAAATAAATTAAAATTTAAGTTCATCTTTTTTTCCTTTGTATTGAACAATTCTTCATTTGTGTTTTCTATGTGATCCTTTTAATATCATGAAACAAGTTTAGTTTAATTTAATTAAAGTATTGCTATTTACTTATATTTATGTGAAGTTTGAAGAGAAAAGAATTTGAAATATTATCCAACAAGTTTAGTTTAATTTAATTAAAATATTACTATTCGCTTAGCTTTATGTGAAGCATTAAGAGAAAATGTTGTTGTTAGTGATTTACAACACATCCAAATAGGCTTATGTAGGCATTCTCGATAGCCCAACTATTTTTGGGTGTTTTTTAGGCCTCCTCAATCTTATAAAGAAGACCCCCGCATGTATTATCAAATTATTCAATTAATAGATTCTTTCTTCTATTACAAGGATCATCTTTGATCCAAGATGACCCCAGATACTTACATGGTATCATGAATGGGACATCATATTGAAGAATATAAATTCATAAGATATTCTTATTGTATTTTTATTGCACCTCATTTGGGAGATGTTATTGATCTACTTGGTCATGTAAATGTACATGTAAGAATCAATGTAATCCTTCCTTGTAAGTCGGGTCAATAATACCCACAAGAAATATTATATAAAGTTATTTTGAGTCTCCTCAGACAAGTCAACCCTGTAAGAGTATCAAATCATCCATGTTAGGTAAAAATCTCACTCACTTGATGAGTATAAATAGAAAGGGCGTGTTGAAATATTGTAACTTCAAAGGATATTCTAAATGTATTTTACTGATGTACCCCAAGGGAGATGTTCTATTCCCTCGTCGGGATGTTATTGGTCATAATAGAGTCATGAGGTAAAGCCTCCATTGTAAGTCGGGTCAATAGTACCCTAATGAATATAATACAATACGGTTTTGACTCTTCCTAGGTGAAGTCGGCCAGTTAGTTTAGTGGGGTCGACTTGTTAGGGTAAAAGTCAAGTGACTTAAAGAGTATAAATAGAGGAGTTGTGCTCCTCAGTATAACACACAGACACCCACTTGTATATATCATAGGAGAGAGAGAGAGAGAGAGACATACCGGCAAGGAGGAGAATACTTGTTTTTGGGGTTTTATCTTATACATGTATATAGAGGAAGTTTTGTTGGGTTTTCTTCCCCTTGAGGATTTCCTAGGATTGTTGATGTATTTGTAACTTCGGAATGTATTCACTAATATATCTTATGTCTTGTACCCCGATGTTTATTCCGGGATGTGTCTGTAATGTAATTGAGTCATGTCATGCCTAGATGTTCTGATCGGGAGGATCTATAATGTAAACAAGTCATGTCAAGTCACTGTGGGTAACCCTCCTATTTTTCAAGGGTTAAAGTCCCCGCAGTTCCGGGGCACTAGGGTTATTAGACTCACTTAGTGAAGTCGGCCCTAGTAGGGTTTATTCAAGTCAGGAATTAGTATAAATAGAGAGTGAGCCTCTCTATTTATCACACACTCACTCACACTCAGTTGTAGCGCATAGCTGAGGAAGAAGAAGACACTAGGGCTAGGAAGAAAGACGTTACTGCTATCGGGAGTTCATCTTACTATTTTTTGGGGCTTTTCTATTTAGTGATGATTCTATCTCTGAGGAAGTTGTGGGGTTTTCTCCATTTATGGTTTCCCCAAGGAAAAACACTATGTTCATTGTTTCTTGTGTTTGATTGTTGTGCTTGTTATTCTCTTAGTTAAAGATCCTAATAATGCTAGCTTAATGTTAAAAATATAACATGGTATCAGAGCTAACCTGAGAAGAAGACACTATGCAGCTACAGGAACTAGGGATTCCTACTCTCTAGATCTTCCTCCACAGATTTTCAACAAAAGAAGGTTGGATTAACTCTCCTCCTTAGGGTGCATCTTTCTGTCGAAGCAGAATCCAATTCTGAGGTTTTTCAGTTTTGGACCCGACACTACTGCTGGAAATTAGGGCTTTCCACAGAAGTGGAATTTTTCAGTGAGCCTAGGCTTGGATTGATCTCCTCCTCAAAATCGAAGTTAGGGATCAAGATCAAAGCATTTGGTTGGACAGAACTCTGAAAAAGAAAAACCCTAATCTGCTCCTGAACCAACACTGCAAAAATTCAGCTCCAGATTCATATCCAACATCTTGACCTTATAAGATCTAAATCTTTTGTATTTCCATTTGAGGTTCTTAGTTAAGATGTCTCATCATACCAAGCTTGATGAAAATCTTGAGGGATCTGATAACTTTCGAGCCTGGAAGTATAGGATCTCCCTGGTCCTAGAAGAAAATGAGTTGGACTCCTATATCAGTGAGGAGGTTCTAGTTCCAGAGGGAGATGAGGCTAAGGATTTACATAAGAGGAAGTTGGTTATGGGAAAGAGGATTATTGTTGATTCAATCAAGGATCACCTCATACCACAAGTGTCCTCCCTAAAGACACCTAAAGCTATGTTTGATGCCCTAACCAAATTGTTTGAAGGGAAGAACATAAACCGGAAGATGACCTTGAGGAACCAACTGAAGAATGTAAAGATCCAGAATGCAGAGACCATCCCATCTTACTTTACAAGGGTTTCTTAGATCAAGGAACAATTGGAAGAAGTAGATGAAGAAGTGGAGAATGCAGAGATTGTAATGACCACCTTGAATGGTCTCCCTAGGACATGGGATTCTTTCATTCAAGGGATATGTGCCAGAAAGAAGTTAGTCAAGTTCAGAAGACTATGGGAAGAATGCTTTCAAGAAGAAGCTCAGATAGCAGCTTGAGAAGAGAAGATGGGAAGTGAAGATCAAGCTCTCATAGTATAATCCAAGAAATCCAGATCTAGCCACCACAGAAGTAAGTATTCTCATCAAAGCAATAGCTCAGAAATCCTAGAGATATGTCTAAGTACATTTGCTATACATGTGATGAAAGAGGACACTTTGCTAGAGATTGTCCTAGAAACAAAAGTATCTCTCACAAGAAGAAGGGAAACAAGAGAAGACATCATGCTCATGCTGTAGAGGATGATGAACCTTCCACAAAGAGAAACCGACAAGTCAGTTATGATTCTTCAAGTGATGAAGAATATGTTCTGATTTCCTCTCTCATGGGAACTATCACACATGGCAGCAATGATTGGCTTATAGACAATGGTGCTTCCAAGCACATGACATGATTCAAGGAATCCTTTGTGAAATTATCTAAACATGAATCACCTCGCAAGGTGAAACTTGGAGATGACTACCAGTATCCAATAAAAAGTAGTGGGGAATCCTCCTATAAGCTAGACTCTGGAAAGTCTATGATAATGAAGGAAGTATTGTTTGTACTAGGACTAAAGAAGAATCTCCTCTCCATATATGCATTAGATGCAAAAGGAATGAGGGTTGCGTTTATAGATGGTCAAGTCATCATGTGTCCAAAAGGAAAGACTATTGATGATGCAGTAGTGATTGGGGGACAAGAAGGAGGGTTATACAAATTGAGGGGCCATCCAGAAAAAGTTTTGGTTCATGACACGGTAGAACCATATGAGCTTTGGCATAGAAGGCTTGCACATGCGCATTACATAGCACTACCACTTGCAAGCAAAGTTGTTGAAGGTCTCCCAGAAATGCAGACAAAACATGAAGGTGTATGCAAAGGATGTGCAAAAGGGAAGAACACAAAGAAGACATTTCCAAGTAGTGAAAGCAAGGCAAAGAGAATCTTGGAAATCATCCACTCCGATGTATGTGGTCCAATGTCATCCAGCTCACTAAGATGGTATGTATACTATGTTTCTTTCATTGATGATTTTTCTAGGAAGACATGGATTTAATTCATGAAGAACAAAGATGAAGTATTCAACAAGTTTAAGGAATTCAAATCCTTGATCGAGAACCACACTGAAAAGAAGATCAAGACCTTTCGATCAGATAATGGTGTACAATTCACATCAAATGAATTCAAATAGTTGTGCAAAGACTCAGGGATTAAGAGAGAGTTGTCCACTCCATATAATCCACAACAGAATGGGATTGCAAAAAGGAAGAATAGAACTATCATGTAAGCTGCAAGAGCAATGCTTCATGATCAAGATCTTCCTATGCATCTTTGGGCAGAAGCTGCCAGAACAGTGGTGTATGTACAGAACCGTACTCCACACAAAGTACTTAAGAACAAGACTCCTGAAGAAGTTTTCTCCGGCAAGAAACTAGAAGTCAACCATCTCAGAATATTTGGCTGTCCTGTATACATACACATTCCAAAAGAGAAGAGGATGAAGTTAGATCCTTTAGGAAAGAAGGGAATATTTCTAGGATACTCTAAAAGCTCGAAGGCTGACAGAATATACTTCCTAGGATTCAAGAAGATCGACATCAGTAGAGATGTAACTTTTGATGAAGATTCAGCCTACATCAAATCTAGGAAGAGACCGGTTGAAGAACCTGAAGAAACAAGAGAACCCAGAATTCATGACACAACCATGAATGAATAATTCAAGAAGAAGATCAAGAATTTGAAGAACCTCAAGAACATGTAGATCCACTTCAAGAGAAGAATCCTCATAACAGGAAACCTACTTGGGTATGTGAAATTATCAAAGGTGTAGAAAAGTATCAAGATTCAAAAGAAACACTTAGAGGAAGAAAAAGAACTAGGTCATGTTCCAGTTATGTAGCCTTGCTATGTGACATTATTGATAAAGAACCTTCCAACTATGAAGAAGCGACAGAACTGAAAGAATGGAAGGATGCTATGATTGAAGAGTATCAATCGATCATGAAGAATGATGTTTGGGATGTTGTCCCAAGACCAGAAGGGAAGTCCATTGTAACTTCCAAATGGATCTACAAGATCAAGCATGCTACAGATGGAAGCATAGAGAAATATAAAGAAAGATTCGTGGCTCGTGGTTTCTCCCAGAAAGAAGGAATAAATTATGAAGAAACCTTTGGACCTGTAGCCAGATACAATTCCTTCAGATCAGTACTTGCTCTGGCTACAATGATGAAATAGAAGATACACCAGATGGATGTCAAGACTGCTTTCTTGAATGGTGTAGTAGAAGAAGAAGTATATGTGGAGCAGGCACTCGGTTTTGAAACACATGATAGGGAATATCATTTGTGCAGATTGAAGAAAGCCCTGTACGGTTTGAAACAGGTATCGAGGACATGGTATGGTAGAATTGATGATTTCCTATCCAGTTTGGGATTTACCAAGTGTAAAGAAGATTCCAACCTTTACTACAAGGTTGAAGATGGAAATCTAGTGATACTCCTACTGTATGTGGATGATCTGTTTGTAACAGGTATGGATGGGTTGATTGCTGATACAAAGAGGAAACTTGCTGCCAAGTTTGAAATGAAAAAATTGGGTATGATGCACTATTTCTTAGGCATGGAGGTGTGGCAGAATGTGGATGGAATCTTCCTTAGACAAGGGAAGCATGCAGTAGAGATTCTGAAGAGATTCGGGATGATGGATTGCAAGTCCATAACCACACCTATGTCATTGAACCTGAAGCTATTGAGTGAAGCTTCATCAAAAGCGGTTTATGCTACAATGTATCATCAGATGATTGGGTCCTTGATGTATCTGACAAACACGAGACCAGATATTTACTTTGCTGTGAACACCTTGAGCCAGTTCCTGACAGATTCGAGACATGTTCACTTGATTGCTGCAAAGCATATTTTGAGGTACCTTAAGGGTATAGTTCACTATGGGCTCAAGTACGAGGAAAATTAGAAGATTAACCTAGAGGGTTATGTTGATTCATATTGGGTAGGCAATGCCATCGATAGGAAGAGCACTTCAGGATGCTACTTCAGTATGGGATCAGGTGTGATCTCTTGGTTTAGTAGGAAGAAATCCTGTGTGGCACTGAGTACAACTGAAGCATAGTATGTTACAGCTTATTCAACTAGTTGTGAGGTAGTATGGTTGAGGAAGCTACTATCTGATTTATTTGATCTCCAGATGGATGCTACTTGTATATATTGTGAAAACCAAAGTTGTGTGAAGTTGTCAGAGAACCCAGTGTTCCATGACAAGTCGAAGCATATTGAGATCAAGTATCACTATATCAGGGATATGGTGCAGAGAGGAGTAGCGAAGCTCTAGTATGTTGCGACAGATGAATGGATAGCTGATGTATTGATGAAGCCATTGGCTAGAGTGAATTTTGCATACTTCAGGGAGAAGCTTGGTGTTCTCTAGATCGAGGTTCCCTCCAAAGGGAAATGATGAGACCTAGAGCCATTCTGACATGGTGAGAGGATTAAGTTCCTTCCATGGTCATATGTAAGGGCTGAGCCATTCTGTCATGGTGAGAGGATTGGTTCCTTCCATGTTAGATGTGAGTGCTGAGCCATTCTGATGTGACTATAGGATTGGTTCCTACATGATCATACATAAGTGCTGGATGCCATTATTGGAATGGAGGCACCTGGTTAGTTACCAGGAATACTCAGCTTGGTGCTGAGTTTCCATTCTCTACGAGAATGGAGGCACCTGGTCAGTTACCAGGAATACTCAGTCTGGTACTGAGGGTCATTCTGATATGACTATAGGATGTAGTCATACATGATCATATGTGAGCACATGGCCATTATGATGTGATTGAGGGATGTGTTCCCACTTGATCAGATATAAGGGCTGATGCCATTCTCTGGGAGAATGGAAGCACGTGGTCAGTTACTAGGAATTCTTAGTCTGGGACTGAGAGCCCTTTCGATGCAGTGTTTTCGAACATGGTTGAATGTAAGTGCAGAGCCCTTTTGATGCGGTGTTTTCGAACATGGTCGAATACAAGTGCTGAGCCTTTCTGATGTGGTGTTTTTGAACATGGTCAGATGTAAGTGCAGAGCCCTTCCGATGTGGTCTGTTTGCACATGGTTGAATATAAGTGCTGAGCCATTCTGGCACGATGTGTTTACACATGGTCATATGTGAGTGCTGGGCCTTTCTGACAAGATGAGGTCAGATGTGAGTGCTAGGTGTGCCTTTCTGACAAGATGAGATCAGATGTAAGAGCTAGGTGGGCCATTTTGACTTGGTGTCAGATACAAGCACTGAAGAGGACCTACATGGAGGCTATGCCTACAACCAGCATGAAAAAGGGCTAGCTCTATAGAACTTCTTGTGATGAGAATAATCGAGAGATAACACCATTCTGAGATATCACCGATGATGATGATTTGGACTTGATTATGATCCAGATGTGATGATGATCCAGAATTGATGATGATCTAGATCAAGTGATGATCCATAATTGATGATGATACAGTGATGATGATCCAGCAGTGATGATCCAGCAGTGATGATCCAGTAGTCGTGATGATCCAGATCCCGTGATGAAGAAGACTTGAAGACAAAGAAGACTTGAAGACGATGATGACTTGAATATGAAGACAACTTGAAGATGAAGATGACGAGATGATCCAGTCGATACAGAGAAGAAGACCAGTGCTAAAAATTGTGTCGAAAGAATACCTTCCTAGTTAAGAGGGAGTGTTGATGTAATTGTAACTTCAGAATGTATTCATTTATATATCTTATGCCTTGTACCCCGATGTTTATTCCGGGATGTGTCTATAATGTAATTGAGTCATGTCATGCCCCGATGTTTCGATCGAGAGGATCTATAATGTAAACAAGTCATGTCAATTCATTGTGGTTAACCCTCCTATTGTTCAAGGGTTAATGTCCCTGCAATTTCGAGGCACTAGGGCTATTATAATCACCTAGTGAAGTCGAACCTAGTAGGGTTTATTCAAGTCGGGAATTAGTATAAATAGAGAGCTAGCCTCTCTTTTTATCACACATTCACTCACACTCAGTTGTAGCACATAGCTGAGTAAGAAGAAGACACTGGGGATAGGAAGAAAGAGGTTGCTGCTGTCGAGAGACCATCTTACTATTTTGGGGTTTTACTTTTGGTGCTGATTCTATCTCTGAGGAAGTTGCGGGGTTTTCTCCATTTATGGTTTCCCCGAGGAAAGAAACTATGTTCATTGTTTCTTGTGTTTGATTGTTGTGCTTGTTATTCTCTCAGTTAAAGATCTTAATAATGCTAGCTTAATGTTAAAAATATAACATGGAATTAGAGCTAACCTGAGAAGAAGACACTATGAAGCTACGGGAACTAGGGATTCCTACTTTGTCAATATTCCTCCATAGATTTTCAGCAAAAGAGGGTTGGATTAACTCTCCTCCTTAGGGCGCATCTTTCTGTCAAAGCAGAATCCAATTCTGAGGTTTTTCAGTTTTGGACCCAACACTACTGCCGAAAATTAGGGCTTTCCACATAAGTGGAATTTTTCAGTGAGCCTGGGATTGGATTGATCTCCTCCCCAAAATCAAAGTTAGGGATCAGGATCAAAGCATTTGGTTGGACAGAACTCTGTAAAAGCAAAACCCTAATATGCTCTTGAATAAGCACTACAGGATTTCAGCTCCAAATCTAGATCCGACATCTTGAACTGGTAAGATCTAAATATTTTGTATTTCCATTTGATTTTCTTATTTAAGATGTCTCATCATACCAAGCTTGATGAAAAGCTTGAGGGAGCTGATAACTTCTGAGCCTGGAAGTATAGGATCTCCCTGGTCTTGGAAGAAAATGAGTTGGACTCCTATATCAGTGAGGAGGTTCCAGTTCCAGAGGGAGGCTAAGGCCTTACATAAGAATAAGTTGGTTATGGCAAAGACGATTATTGTTGATTCAATCAAGGATCACCTCATACCACATGTGTCCTCCCTAAAGACACCTAAAGGTATGTTTTATGCCCTAACCAAATTGTTTGAAGGGAAGAACATAAGATGGAATATGACCTTGAGGAACCATTTGAAGAATGTAAAGATCCAGAATGTAGATACCATCCAGTCTTACTTTACAAGGGTTTCTTAGATCAAGGAACAACTGGAAGCAACAGATGAAGAACTAGAAAATGTAGAGATTGTAATGATCACCTTGAATGGTCTCCCTAGATCAAGGGACTCCTTTATTCAAGGAATTTGTGCCAGAAAGAAGTTAGTTAGGTTCAACAGACTATGGGAAGAATGCTCTCAAGAAGAAGCTCGGATAACAGCTCGAGAAGAAAAGATGGGAGGTGAATATCAAGCTCTCATAGTAGAATCCAAGAAATCCAGATCTAGCCACCACAGAAGTAAGTACTCTCATCAAAGGAATAACTCTAGAAAGCCTAGAGATTTGTCTAAGTATATTTGCTATACATGTGATGAAAGAGGACATTTTTCTAGAGACTATCCTAGAAATAAAAGTATCTCTCACAAGAATAAGGGAAACAAGAGAAGACATCATGCTCATGCTGCAGAGGATGATGAACCTTTCACAAAGAGAAACATACAAGTCAGCGATGAGTCTTCAAGTGATGAAGAATATGTTTTGATCTCTGCTCTCATGGGAACTATCACACATGGAAACAATTATTGGATTATAGACAGTGGTGATTCCAAGCACATGACAGGACTCAAGGAATCCTTTGTGAAATTATCTGAACATGAATCACCTCACAAGGTGAAACATGGAGATGACTACCAGTATCCAATAAAAGGTAGTGGGGAATCCTCATACAAGCTAGACTCTGGAAAGTCTATGACAATGAATGGAGTATTGTTTGTACTAGGACTAAAGAAGAATCTCCTCTCCATATCTGCATTAGATGCAAAAGGAATGAGGGCTGCATTTATAGATGGTCAAGTCATCATGTGGCCAAAAGGAAAGACCATTAATGATGTAGTAGTGATTGGGGAACAAGAAGGAGGCTTATACAAATTGAAGGGACATCTAGAACAAGATTTGGTTCATGACTCAGTAGAATCAAATGAGCTTTGGCATAGAAGGCTTAGACATGTGCATTACAGAGCACTACCACTTGAAAGAAAAGTTGTTGAAGGTCTCCCAGAAATGCAGACAAAACATGAAGGTGTATGCAAAGGATGTGAAAAAGGGAAGAACACAAAGAAGACATTTCCAAATAGAAAAAGCAAGGCAAAAGGAATCTTGGAAATCATCCATTCCGATGTGTGCGGTCCAATGTCATCCAGTTCACTAAGCGGGTATGTATACTATGTTTCTTTCATTGATGATTTTTCTAGGAAGACATGGATTTACTTCATGAAGAACAAAGATGAATTATTTCGTAATTTCAAGGAATTCAAAGCCTTTATCGAGAACCACACTGAAAAGAAGATCAATACCTTTCGATTATATAATGGCGGAGAATTCACTTCGAATGAATTCAAAGAGCTATGTAAAGACTTTGAGATTAAGGGGGAGTTGTCCACTCCTTATAATCCACAACAGAATGGGATTGTAGAAAGGAAGAATAGAACTATCATGGAAGTTGCAAGAGCAATGCTTCATGATCAAGATCTTCCTATGCATCTTTGGGCAGAAGCTGCAAGAACAGCGGTGTATGTACATAACCGTACTCCACACAGAGTACTCGAGAATAAGACTCCTGAAGAAGTATTCTTCGGAAACAAACTAGAAGTCAGCCATATTAGAATATTCGGCTGTCCAATGTACATTCACATTCCAAAAGAGAAGAGGACAAAATTAGATCCTTCAGGAAAGAAGGGTATATTTGTGGGATACTTTGAAAGCTTGAAGGCTTGCAGAATATACTTTCCAGGGTTCAAGAAGATTAACATTAGCAGAGATGTAACATTTGACGAAGATTCAACCTACATCAAATTCAGGAAGAGACCGGATAAAGAACCTAAAGAAACAAGAGCACCCAGAATTCCTGATACAACCATGAATGAAAAAATTCAAGAAGAAGATCGAGAATTAGAAGAAGCTCAAGAACCTATAGATACACCTCTGGAGAATAATCCTCATAAGAGGAAACCTGCTTGGGTACGAGAAATTATCCAAGGTGCAGAAAGATATGGAGCTTCAAAAGAAACACCCAAAGGAAGAAAGAGAACTAGATCATGTTCTAGTTATGTAGCCTTACTATGTGACATTATTGATAAAGAACCTTCCAACTATGAAGAAGCGACAAAACAAAAAGAATGGAAGGATGCTATGATCGAAGAGTATCAATTGATCATGAAGAATGATGTTTGGGATGTTTTCCCAATACCAAAAGGGAAGTCCATTGTAACTTCCAAATGGATCTACAAGATCAAGCATGATGTAGATGGCAGCATCGAGAAACATAAAACAAGATTCATGGCTCGTAGTTTCTCCCAGAAAGAAGGAATAGATTATGAAGAAACCTTTGCACCTATAGCCAAATACACTTCCATCATATCAGTACTTGCTCTGGCTGCAGTGATAAAATGGAAGATACACCAGATGGATGTCAAGACTTCTTTCTTGAATGGTGTAGTGGAAGAGGAAGTGTATGTAGAGTAGCCACTTGGTTTTGAGACACATGACAGAGAGTCCCATGTATGTAGATTGAAGAAATCCCTGTACGATTTGAAACAAGAACCCAAGACATGGTATGATAGAATTGATGGTTTGCTATCCAGTTTGGGCTTTACCAAGAGTAAAGTAGATTCCAATCTTTACTACAAGGTTGAAGATGGAAATCCAGTAATACTCCTACTATATGTGGATGATCTATTTGTAACAGGTATGGATGGGTTGATTGCTGAAACAAAGAGGAAACTTGCTGCTGAGTTCAAAATGAAGGACTTGGGTATGATGCAATATTTCTTAGGCATGGAGGTGTGGCAAAATGCAGATGGAATCTTCCTTGGACAAGGGAAGTATGCAATAGAGATTCTGAAGAGATTCAGGATGATGGACTGGAAGGCCATAACCACACCTATGGCATCAAACCTGAAGCTATTTAGTGATGCTTCATCAGAAGCGGTTGATGCTATGATGTATCATCAGATGATTGGGTCCTTGATGTACCTAACGAACATGAGACTAGATATTTTATTTGATGTGAACACCTTGATCCAGTTCCTGACAGATTCGAGACATGTTCACTTGATTTCCGCAAAGCATATTCTGAGGTACCTAAAGGGTACAGTTGACTATGGGCTCAAGTACGAGGAAAATCAGAAGATTAACCTAGAGGGTTATGTTGATTCAGATTGGGTAGGTAGTGCCATCGATAGGAAGAGCACTTCAGGATGTTGCTTCAGTATGGGATCAAGTGTGATCTCTTGGTTTAGCAGGAAGAAATCCTGTGTGGCACTAAGTATAGCTGAAGTAGAGTATGTCACAGCTTGTTCAACTAGTTGTGAGGCAGTGTGGCTGAGAAATCTACTGTCTGATTTATTTGATCTCCAGTTGGATGCTACTTGTATATATTGTGACAACCAGAGTTGTGTGAAGCTGTTAGAGAACCTTGTGTTCCATGACAAGTCAAAGCATATCGAGATCAAGTATCATTGTATCATGGATATGGTGTAGAGAGGAGCAGTGAAGCTCCAGTATGTTGCGACAGAGGAACAGATAGCTGATGTATTGACGAAGCCATTGGCTAGAGTCAAGTTTGAGTACTTCAGGGAGAAGCTTGGTGTTCTCCAGATCGAGGTTCCCTCCAAAGGGAAATGATGAGACCAAGAGCCATTCTAACATGGTGAGAGGATTAGGTTCCTTCCATGGTCAGATGTAAGGGCTGAGCCATTTTTTCATGGTGAGAGGATTTGGTTCCTTCCATGTCAGATATGAGTGCTAATCCATTTTGATGTGACTATAGGATTGGTCCCTACATGATCAGATGTAAGGGCTAAATGCCATTCTTAGAATGGAGGCACCTTGTCAGTTACCAGGAAAACTCAGTCTGGGACTGAGGTCTGTTCTAATATGACTGTATGATGTAGTCTTACATGATCAGATGTGAGTGCATGGCCATTCTGATGTGATTGAGGGATGTGTTCCCACTTGATCAGATATAAGGGCTAATGCCATTCTCTGGGAGAATGGAGGCACCTGGTCAGTTACCAGGAATCCTTAGTCTAGGACTGAGAGCCCTTTCGATGCAGTGTTTTTTAACATGGTCCAATGTAAGTGTAGAGCCCTTTCGATGCGGTTTTTTCGAACATGGTCGAATGTAAGTGCATAGCCCTTTCGATGCGGTGTTTTAGAACATGGTCGAATATAAGTGCTGATCCTTTCTCATGCAGTGTTTTCGAACATGGTCAGATGTAAGTGCAGAGCCCTTCCGATGCGGTGTGTTCACACATGCTCGGATATAAGTGATGATCCATTCTGGTGTGATGTGTTTACGATGATGACGATGATCCAGACTTGATGATGACGATGATCCAGACTTGATGATGATCTATATCAAGTGATGATCCAGATGTGATGATGATCTAGATCAAGTGATGATCTAGATTTGATGATGATACAGTGAGGATCCAACAGTGATGATCCAGTGGTCATGATGATACAGATCCCGTGATGAAGAAGACTTGAAGAAGAAAATGAATTGAAGATGAAGGTGACTTGAAGATGAAGAAGACTCGAAGACGATGATGACTTGAAGACGAAGAAGACTTGAAGAAGAAGAAGACTTGAAGATGAAGACAACTTGAAGGTGAAAACAACTTGAAGATGAAGATGATGAGATGATCTAGTCAATACATAGAAGAAGACCAATGCTGAAAATTGTGTCAAAAGAATACCTTCGTAGTTAAGAGGGAGTGTTGATGTAATTGTAACTTTGGAATGTATTCACTTATATACCTTATGTATTGTACCCCGACGTTTATTCTGGGATGTGTCTGTAATGTAATTGAGTCATGTCATGCCCTGATGTTCCAATTGGGAGGATCTATAATGTAAACAAATCATGTCAAGTCATTGTGGGTAACCCTCCTATTGTTCAAGGGTTAAAGTCCTCGCAGTGCCGGGGCACTAGGGTTATTAGACTCACCTAGTGAAGTCGGCCCTAGTAGGGTTTAGTCAAGTTGGGAATTAGTATAAATAGAGAGCTAGCCTCTCTATTTATCACACACTCACTCACACTCAGTTGTAGCGCATAACTGAGGAATAAGAAGACACTAGGGCTAGGAAGAAAGAGGTTGCTGCTGTCGAGAGATCATCTTACTATTTTGGGGTTTTACTTTTGGTGTTGATTCTATCTCTGAGGAAGCTATGGGGTTTTCTCCATTTATGGTTTCTCTGAGGAAAAAAACTGTGTTCATTGTTTCTTGTGTTTGATTGTTGTGCTTGTTATTCTCTCAGTTAAAGATCCTAATAATGCTAGCTTAATGTTAAAAATCTAACATTTGTAACTTCGGAATGTATTCACTAATATATCTTATGTCTTGTACCTCGATGTTTATTCTGGGATGTTTCTGTAATGTAATTGAGTCATGTCATGCCCTGATGTTCCGATTGGGAGGATCTATAATGTAAACAAGTCATTTCAAGTCATTGTGGGTAACCCTCCTATTCTTCAAGGGTTAAATTCCCCGCAGTTCTGGGGCACTAGGGTTATTAGACTCACCCGGTGAAGTCGACCCTAGTAGGGTTTAGTCAAGTTGAGAATTAGTATAAATAGAGAGTGAGCCTCTCTATTTATCACACACTCACTCACACTTGGTTTTAGCGCATAGCTGAGGAAGAAGAAGACACTGGGGCTAGGAAGAAAGAAGTTACTGCTATCGGGATTTCATCTTACTATTTTTTGGGGCTTTGCTATTTGGTGTTGATTCTATCTCTGAGGAAGTTGCAGGGTTTTCTCCATTTATGGTTTTCCTGAGGAAAAACTATGTGTTCATTGTTTCTTGTGTTTGATTGTTGTGCTTGTTATTCTCTCAGTTAAAGATCCTAATAATGCTAGCTTAATGTTCAAAATCTAACAAGGATAAATAATGTGTCTATCGTGTGATTTTGTTTCTTTCAGTGATTATGCATATGCTACTTTTGTAAATTTGGATTAAACACTAATGATATCTAGATAATCATATGAAATATTAACATGGTATAAGATCTATCCTGAATAGAACATATTTCACAAGGTGAAACTCTCTCTCTCCTCTCCCTTTAGAAGAAATTAGGGTTTCTGCAAAATCTGGTATTTTGAAGATCTGCTTACACAAAAATTTGTGCCTCCCTAGATCACATCTATTGAGCCCTATATCAAATTTTTTGAATGGGTGAATCTCCAAGAAATCCAAACCCTAGTTTGGCCCTGAACCAAAAAACTATAGAAAAATAGAATGAGAAATCTGCAGAAACTGCAACCTCACATGTAAGTTTTGAAGGGTGAATATTTGGGATCTCCAGAAACCAAGTGGACCAACTAACTCACCTCAGTCAAGCGCATCTCTTGGTAAGGTCAATTTTTCATTTTGAGAGATTTCAATTTTTAGTAACCTGCTGGATAAGATGGTCCCAAGCACTAAGCTTGAGGACAAAATGGAAAGCATAGAAAACTTACTAGCATGGAAGTATAGGATTGGTCTCATTCTCAAAGAGAATGATCTTGAAAAATACATCAAGGATGAAGTCGCAAGACCTAAAGAATATGAAGCTAAGGAGAAGCATCAGAAGGACATAATCAAGGCAATGAGGATCATTGTTGATTCTATCAAAGATCACTTGATCCCTCAACTGTCATCTAAGAAAACACCAAAGAAAATGTATGGTGCACTTTCCAAAATGTATGAGGGAAATAACATAAACAGAAATATAAATTTGAGATCTCAACGGAAGGGTACCAAGATGAGTAAAGGAGAATCAATTCAAAATAACTTCACAAGGGTCTCCTAGTTCAGGGAACAAGTAAGTGCCATTGGAGACACCCTTGATGAAGACTAGTTATGAATGCTCTCAATGGTCTCACTATACCTTGGGATTCATTCATACAGACTCTGTGTGCCAGAAAAGAAAGTATGAAGTTTGACATTATATGGGAAGATTGCATCTAAGAAGAAGCTAGAGTAGCTAACGTAGAAGCTCTACTTAGAGACGATGATCAAGCTCTAGCCATCCATACTAAAAGAAGAAAAGCAATCAAACTTCAAGAAGGATAGTCACAAGGAGAACATACCTCCAAATAAGTTTCAAAAGAAAAGAGAAAACAATCAGAAGAAAGACTACTCAAAATATCAATTCTATAACTGTCATAAGATAGGACACCTTGCCAGAGAGTGTCCATCAAAGAAGAACAACAACAAAAGACATCATGCTCATCTAGCTGAAGATCAGGATGAAGAAGAAGAATAAAGACCTTGAAAGAGACTAACAAATGGGGAAGATGTAGAAGAATATGTACTATTATATGCACTCTCTGGGTCTGTAACACCTGGAAAAGATACATGGCTTATTGATAGTGGTGCTTCAAATCACATGACAGGGAAGAAGTAGAATATTTCAATACTTGAAGAAAATAACTCTCCTAAGAAAGTATCATTAGGAGATGAATATCAATATCACATCAAAGGTATTGGTGAATCAAGCTACAAGCTTGAGTGTGGAACTTCCATGAAGATGAAGGAAGTATATGTACCAGGTTTTAAAAAGAAACTACTTTCCATATCAGCACTAGATAATAAAGGATATAGATTTTCTTTTATAGATGGACAAGTACTCATGTGGACCAAAGGAAAGACACTTGAAGATGTTGTGGTCATTGGTGAAGAAAAAGGAGGACTGTACAAACTCAATCCAACTATGACATAGAGGGATTTCTCACATCAACTACAAAGCACTACCCTATGTGAAAAAGGTGGTAACAGGGTTACCAGATCTAAATATTGATCATGACAGAATTTGCAAAGGATGTGCAAGAGGAAATAACATCAAGAATCCCTTTCTGAAAAGTGAAACAAAGACTAAAGGTACGTTGGAATTAATTCATTTTGATGTATGTGGTTCTATTCCCTCCACATCTTTAAGTGGATATGAATATTATGTCACACTTATTGATGAATATTCAAGAAATACATGGATATACTTCTTGAATACCAAGAGTGAAGTGTTCAAGAAACTCAATAAATTCAAAGCCTTGACAGAGAACAATTCAAAAAGAAGAATCAAGAAGCTAAGATCAGAGAATGGTGGAGAATATACTTCAAAATAATTTGAAGCATTCTACAAAGAATTTGGAATCAAGAGGGAATTAACAACTCCCTACAATCCCCAATAGAATGGTGTTGCAGAAAGAAAGAATATAACCATTATAGAAGAAATGAAAACAATGATTCATGACCAAGACCTTCCCATGCATCTATGGGATGAAGCAACAAGAGCGGTTGTGTATGTGCAGAATAGATTATCTCACAGTGCTAGGCTTGGATTCAAGACTCCTGAATAAATTTATACAAGAAAAGAAACTTGAAGTGAGCCATCTCAATATATTTGGCTGCCCATTATATGTACATATTCTAAAAGAGAAGAGAACCAAGTTGGATCCTTCCAGAAAGAAGGGAATATTTGTTGGATACTGTGAAGTCTCCAAAATACTTCAGGATATAAATTTCAGGCTTTGATCATATAGATATTAGTAGGGATGTGACATTTTATGAAGATAAATCTCTTAATAAATCTAGAAGGTGTCATCTTGAAGTACATGAAGAGGATGTACCTCCGAAAAACATAGAAGTTGAACCGTCTCCTGAAATAGTAGCATCATAAGATCATGATATGATATAAACTCAGGAACCCCCTACTATGGATATATCTTGAAAGAGAAAACCTACCTGGGTAAGAGAAATTATACAAGAAGCATAAAAGTATGGATCTCTAGAAGGATCCACAAGAACAACAAAGCGATCAAATCCATTCTCCAGTTATGCAACTTTGATGTGTGATATTGTAGATCAAGAACCCACCAGTCACGAGGAAGATGCACAAAAGAAAGAGTGGGTGGAAGCAATGATGGAAGAATACCGGTCAATAATGAAGAATGATGTTTGGGATATAGTACCCAAACCAGAAAACAAGATTGCGGTATCTTTGAAATGGATCTACAAGATAAAACACACAGCTGATGGAAGTATTGAAAAATACAAGGAAATATTTGTGGCTAGATGATTCTATGAGAAAGAGGGTATTGATTATGAAGAGACATTTTCTCTAGTAGCAATGTACACTTCCATCAGAACCATGATCGCACTTGCTTCCTTGATGAAGTGGGATCTACACAAGATGGATGTAAAGAGAGGATTCCTGAATGATGTGATTAATGAGGAGGTATACATCAAACAACCACATGGATTTGAATTCGAAGACATAGTGACTCATGTATGTAAGTTGAAAAAGGATTTGTATGGACTAAAGCAAGCTCCTAGAGCTTGGTATGGAAGAATAGATAGCTTCTTGACAAGCTTGGGTTTTACCAAGAGTAAAGTTGATCCTAACCTTTACCGTAAGGTTATAGATGATGAACATGGCATACTATTTGTGTATGTGGATGATCTATTTCTGATTGGAAATGAAAAATAGATCACAGAAACCAAGAAGAAGCTAGCTGAATAATTCAAGATGAAAGATCTTGGATTGATGCATTATTTCCTTGGGATGGAAGTGTGGCAGAGCTCAGAAGCAATATTTATGAACTAGGGAAAGTATGCAGTAGAAATATTGAAAATATTTGATATGTTGGATTGTAAATCCATGGACACATCTATGGATACCAACCTAAAGCTGTTATGTGATGAATAATCAAAGCTAGTGGATATGACTCAGTACAAAAAAATTATTGGGTCATTGATGTATCTGTATTTGACAAATATAAGGCCAGATATATGCTTTGTTGTGAATACCTTGAGTTAGTATCTAGTTAAACCAAGACGGGCTCACCTGATCGCTGCAAAGCATGTGATGAGGTACCTAAAAGGTACGATAGACTTTGGACTATATTATGTTAGAGATCACGACTAAAAAATGTATGGATATGTGGATTTATATTGGGTAGGAAGTGCCATAGACAGAAAGAGCACCTCAGGTGGATGCTATTGTCTGGGATCTGCCATGATATCATGGTTTAGTAAGAAACAATCAAGTATTTCTCTTAGCATGGCTGAAGCAGATTACATAGCAGCTTGCTCTGCTAGTTGTGAAGTGATATGGATTCAGAAACTAATGTCAGGTCTATTTGACATGGAGTTGGATACCACAATGATGGTATGTGACAACCAGAGTTGTATACATATGTCAAAGAATCATGTGTTCCATGATAAATCAAATCACATAGAAATATGATATTTTATATAAGGGATATGGTATAAAAGGTTGCTATAAAGCTATAGTATGTGAGTATCGATGATAAATTTGTTGATGTGCTGACCAAGCCTCTATCTTGAGTAAAGTTTGAATATTTTTGTGATAAGCTTGGTCTAGTCCAAAACTATTTTCCTCACAAGGAGGAACAATGATGATACTACAAAATTTCCTTGTAAGAAGGAATGATGAAGATATGGACTCTCTTTAGAAAGGAGGAACAAGTATAAGATATGGACTCTCCTTAGAAAGGAATAACAGGTTGAATATATGAACCCTCCTCAGACAAAGGGGGTGCAGGTTGATGATATGGATCCTCCCTGGAAAGGGCGAGTGATGATAAGACTGGCATTGATGATGAGATGGCAGTGATGCTCTGGTACAAAAGAGGCCAAGTGTGCCCATAGATGTTGATAAGGTCTGACATTCATTTGAGGGAAATAGTATCTTCTTTTGAGGATGGTCTTGTAGATAATAACACTCTGCTCTTGAGAGTGGCCCTAGCTCTTACCATTTAAGGATGATCCCGCAAGATGATACTCTCGCATGGAGAGTGAACCTACATTCATTTGTAGATGTCATATAATAACACTTGCTTTGGAGTGGTCCTAGATTTGAAACTGAGGATGCTCTACGATGAGTCCTTACGAATGAAAGGTCCTACATTTAGGTGTGGATGAGATCTACAGTTGCAGATGATACTCTTGCATGGAGAGTGTACCTATTATCATTTGTAGATGTCGTGTAATAACACTCACTTAGGATTGGTCCTACCTTTGAAGCGAAGGATGCTCTACAATGAGTCCTTATGGATGATAGGTCCTACATCTAGGTGCAAAAAATATCTATAGTTGCAGATGATGCTCTCCCATGGAGAGTATACCTACATACACATGTATATGCCATAGTATAACACTCTCTTGGAGTGGCCCTGGATCTAACAGGATAAGGATGGTCTATGATGTGTCCTTGCGGATGATGTGGTCCTGCTTTAATTTGTGGGTGATCAAGCTGGTCGATACTATGGACCCTACTCGTTAAGGGGGAGTAAGGTGACAAGGTTTGCATCATCCTTGGACCTATGTCCTAAAGTGATAGGGGTTGATAATACCATAAAGGGATCATGTGTACTGTAGGTATTGTTGCTGCAAAGGATCGAGAAGATCGAAGTGTTGCTGCAAAGGATCGAGAAGATCGAAGTGTTGATGCAAAGGATCGATAAGATCAAAGTGTTGCTACAAAGGATCGAGAATATTGAAGTGTCGTTGCGAAGGATCAAGAAGATCGAAGTGTTGCTACAAAGTATCAAGAATATAGAAGTGTTGCTACAAAGGATCAAGAAGATCGAAGCGATTCTACAAGGGATTAGAAGATCGAAGTGTTGCTGCAAAAGGATCAAATGATTGAGTGCTGGAGAAGATGAAGACTCAGTGCTATAGAAGATGATGTTCCAGTACTTAAGACATTGAAGGGAAGAGTAATTGTTCCAGTTACTGATGTTTGTTGAAAACTTCCTTAGACATATAAATGCATTACCTTGATACTATTGAAGATGCTCTCTCTCATTACTCCTATAGTTGATGATGTTGTTGTCAGTAGAATACCCTTCTCGTTAAGGGGGAGTGTTGAAATATTTTAACTTCAAAGAATATTCTAAATGTATTTTACTGATGTACCCCAAGGGAGATGTTCTATTCCTCCACTGGGATGTTATTGGTCATCATAGAGTCATGAGGTAAATCCTCCATTGTAATTCGGGTCAATAGTACCCTAATGAATATAATATAATATTGTTTTGAGTCTTCTTAGGTGAAGTCAACCCAGAAAATTTAGTGGGGTCAACTTGTTAGGGTGAAAGTCAAGTGAATTAAAGAGTATAAATCAAGGAGTTATGCTCCTCATTATAACACACAGACACACACTTATGTAGCACATAGAGGAAAGAGAGAGAGACATACCAACAAGGAGGAGAATAACTGTTTTGGGGGTTTTCTCTTATACATATATATATAGGAAGTTTTGTTGGGTTTTCTTCCCCTTGAGGGTTTCTAGGATAAATATTGTGTCTATATTGTGATTGTGTTTCTTTCAATGATTTTTCATATTCCATTGTTGTAAATTTGTATTAAACATTAATGATATCTAGCTAAGCATATGAAATCTTAACAGGGAGAACCTATCATTTATACACATACTCAACTCAAGCAAGTGCGGAAGAGAAAGAGAGAAGAAGTTCACTAGAGAGGATAAGTAGTTTCTTTTGTTTTTGGGGTTTATATTATCTTGATTATAATTGCACTTGTTGACAAAATATATACTAAAGAAGTTGTTGGGTTTTCTCCCTTCTGGTTTCCTAAAGGAAAATTCTTGTGTTCTTTTGTATTGATGTGTTTGTCTTTATTTCAGTTATCCTAATGTCATGGTTATTATGAAATGATGCTAAATGTTTAAAGATCTTGTATAACCATTAAAATTCTAACATGGTATCAAAGATACCCTGAAAGAAGTCATTTTTCAATGATAACTAATGGAAGTTGGAAACTAGGGCTCCATGTTTTCTGTCTTTCCATCCACATATCAAGATCAACTTTTGCATCATTGAATTCTCCCTACTAGGGCGTATCTTTCTATGGAAATATATCTCCATTCTAATATTTTTTAGTTTTTCCCTTATTTCTGTTGGAACTAGAGAACTAGGGATTCCTATTCCAAGCACTTCCCTCCATAAATCAGTTGAAATTGGAGGACCATCTAGCTTGCCTTAGGAGGGAGAATCTTCCTGTGGAGGAAGATTCCAATTCTGTGGATTTTCAATTTTTGACCTAACACTACTACTAGTAAAACTAGGGCATCAAATATTTTGCAATTATGTCCATAGATTTGGGAAAACAAGTACATTGCTCAACTCATATTGAGGAGGTGCACCTTTCTATCCAATCATATTTTTGAGTCGCCAAGGTTGGAAAACTAGGGCTTCTCTATCAAACCCTATGTCCACAAGAAGCAATTTTCCAGAAAGGCATAAAAGAAGTAAGCTAGTTGGAACACTCTTATTGGTAAGCATTATTTTGTCTATGTCTATTTGAGGTTCTCATTTTATTAAGTTACAAAAAATACCAAGATTGAGGACAAAATTGAAGGAGTTGAGAACTTCCAAGGATGGAAGCACAAAGTGCTTCTCATACTAGAAGAACATGACTTGGAAGACTGTCAAAGTAGAAGTTGCAGAGCCAAAGGGAGATAAGGACAAATCTAAGCACATGAATAATATGGTCAAGGCCAAGAGGATTATTGTCAATTCCATCAAAGATAATTTCATCCCACATGTATCCTCCTTGAAGACTCCCAAGGAGATGTTTAATGCTTTGAAAAGCCTTTGAGAAAGGAAAGAAGAAGAGATATCATGCTCACGCTATATAATATGCTAAACTAGATAAGAAGAGAGTAAGGGGAGATTCCTCAAGTGATGAGGAATATGTACTTATATCCAAAAGGATTCATCGCATAAGATGAAGCTTATCCTATTAAATGGATAGGAGGAGTATCCTACAAAGTTGGACTCTGAAAAACTGTGAAGATGAAGATACTGCTCTATGGAAGAACCTTCTTCCATTTTAGCATTGGATAAAAAGGGATGCAGTCATGAATGAAGAAGAACGGACATATAGATTCAACACCACTACATAGTTCCAAGTGATCTATGATGTAGAAGACTTTCTCAACATTTTCAATCATGAGCAAGATAGACATAGGTCCTTAGAATCAGACGATGGAATAAAGAACATTGTTAGAGACTCTAGTAATTCTTGCAAGGAGACAAGGATCAAGAGGGAGCCTACCAAACAAACAAAGATAAGTATTGGAATTCTCATTTCATGTATATCTAATTGCTTAAATGAGATTGTTTACTTGTGTACATATTTATGTTCCTATAATTAGGAAGTGTATTATGCACATTAGGGTGTTTTCATTGATGAACATTATACTACTAATATTCATGTGATGGGTAAGTGGCCTTTGGTACCGCACACCATTCCATTGATACTTATATAGAATGAAGCCTCTTTGCTAACATGTTGGGAGAAGTGCACACTCTTAATTATGTTTTGGTAGAGATGGAAGGAATATAGAAAGTTATCATATGTGTGGGAGATATGGATGAATTTTGTGTTGAAGCATTGGATTAGATAGTTTCCTGATTGTGTGATTTTTGTCTTTATGCATAAGAATTTTTTCATTATTAATATGTTTTGGAAACTATGAAATATTTCTAATCATTCAATTGAATTTGACTTATAGGAAATATTATATACAATCACCTACAAGAAAAGAATGATGAACCTTGTTTTGAAGAACAAGTGATGACAAATATTCAACTACAACATTCAAGAAGACTTACAAAATCTAGCATTCTGTAGAAGTAGAAAGTAAGGTTTCTCTCAGAAAGAGTGATTTGACTATGACGAGATATTAATCTAGCTACTTTACACACTTATTTAGTGATGGATATTACACTAGATATATGGTGTAATTGAAGTAGAAGTGCATATTGAGCAACCTCTAGGACCCAAGACCCTCTACATAGAAACATATGTGCATGGAATAAAGAAGGATTTGTACGGGCCCAGAAGGAACCCCTGAAATATAGTTAAATATCAAGCTAGAGGATCACCTAGAATGATGTAGATCTCAACCTTTGCTACAAGGTTCAATATGGCACTCTATAGAAGACGAGAAGCTCATAGATGGGTGTAAGAAGGCACTTGCAATAGAGTTCAAGATGGAGGATCTTGGTATCTAGTGACCTTGTCATGGATACAAAGAATATAAAAATAAGAGAAGGATACCAGTCACTCTAGTACCAAATGTACCAATGTAGAGAGTACAAATTGTAGAGGTAGGATAGTGCTTAGTTATAGAGGGAGCAAGAAATCCATGTTTCATAGGCAGTGAGTATAGCATATATTGTAAAAATAGATTGATAGACATTATCACTTATCCTCTATTCGTGGCAAGGGTTGTTTTCCTCATTATCTTAGGGATATGCTCAGAGTGATACTAGATGTCTCCCCTCACCAAGATGGATTATATGTGGAGTGTGAAACTGACACCTAGGACATTGTACAACATAATAGATGGAGTTTTTATGAGCTTGGGATTTACCAAGAGTAAAGCATATTCCAACCTTTAATTAAAGTTTGAGGATGGAAAACTAGTGATACTATTGTTGTATGTAGAGGATCTATTCATAACAAGTAATGAGAAGATCATAGAAACAAAGAAGAGGCTTACCGGAGAGTTCGAGATGAAATACCTAGGTATGATGAATTAATTCTTAGGTCTTGAGGTGTGGCAGAATCCATATCATGTTTTCCTCAGCCAAGGAAAATATGTGGTAGATATGTTGAAGAGATTTGGGATGATGGTTTGCGAGTGTATTACCACACCGATGACATCGAACTTGAAGTTATTTTATTCTAATTCACAGATAGTTGATGCCACATTCTATAGGTGGATGATTGGTTTGTTGATGTACTTAACGAACATGAGGCCATATATTTTCTTTGTGATGAACACTTTGATTCAGTATATGGTAGATTTAAGACATGTTCACATGATTGCAGCAAAGCATGTGTTGAGGTACCTAAAGGGTTTGATTGAGTATGGCCTCAAATATGTGAGAGATAAGAGGATCTTCCTGTGGGCATATGTTGACTCAAATTGTGTTGGTAGTGCTACAAATAGGAAGATAACTTCAGGGTGTTGCTTTAGTTTGGGGTCTGGCATGATTTCTTGGTTCAATAAGAAGTAGATGAGTGTAGAGTGAGTATAGTTGAGGAAGAGGATATTGCAAATTGTTTAGAAAGTTGTGAGGTAGTGTGGCTTTGGAAGCTACTTACGATATTGTTTGATGTCAAGTTAGAGACAACTTGTGTGTTATGTGACAACCATAGTTGTGTGAATTTGTCTGAGAAACCGGTATTCCATGAAAATTTGAAGAACATCGAGATCTAATATAAATATATCTAGAATATGGTGTAGAAAGGAGCAATGAAGCTCCAATATATTGCAATTGATGAGAAAATAGTCTATGTATTGACAAATCCTCTAGCAAGAGTGAAGTTTAAGTACTTCAAGGACAACCTTGGATTTTTATAGATCAGTGTCCATTGCAATAGGGAGTGATGAGTCCATATGGTATTCACATCCAACATGAAAATGGGTTGGATCTATGGAAGATGTATGATATTTACATCCAGTCTGAAAAAGGACTAGCACTACAGAGGTGTACACCCAGTATGAAAAAAGGACTCTATATGGGGTGATCCCATCTTGTTTAGTTGTATGTCCCTGATGAGGGGTGATCCAAGCTTAGTTGGTTATATCTCTAGTGTGACTAGTTGTATCTCTAAGAGTATATCCCATCATGTTTTGTTAGATCTTAGTGTGACTGGTTGTATCTCCAAGGGTAGATCCCATCATGGTTGGTCATATCATTGAGGGTAGATCCTAGTGTGACTGGTTGTATCTCTAAGGGTTGATCCCAACATGGTTGGTGGTATTATGGAGGGTAGATGCCAGTATGAGTGGTTTTATCTTTGAGGGTTGATCCCAAAATGGTTAGTGGTATTACCAAGGGTAGATCCCAGTAGGAGTGGTTGTATCTCCTAGGGTTGATTCCAACATGGTTTGTGGTATCATCGAGGATAGATCGTAGTATGATTGGTTGTATTTCTAAGGGTTGAACCCATAATGGTTGGTGGTATCACAAAGGGTAGATCCCAGTATAAGTGGATGTATGTCTGAGGGGTGATCCCAGCATGGTTGGTGGTAACATTGAGGGTAGATCCTAGTATGAGAGAGAGTAAAACCCAACATGGTTGGTCATATCACTGAGAGGGTATATCCCAACATGGATGGTCATTTCACCAAGAGAGTAGATCCCAACATGGTAGGTTGTATCCCCAGGACATGAGGGTAGCACCCAACATGAAACATGGATGTTGTAGCACCGAGATGCGAGGTACACCAAACATGAAAAAGGGTTGGTTGTTGTATGAACTTCTTATGATGGATGTCTCAAGTCAATGGATTGAGTACCAAGTTACAACAACATTGATGAGATCCAATGATGATGTCCAAAGATGATGTCTAGTGATGATTTCCAGTGACAAGCAACAAGATATCGCAATGATGTCCAAGGATGATGACCATGATAGAAGAATAAATTCCTTATTAAGAGGGTGTAACATCCCCAACCCTCCAACCGGTGAAGAGGATGCTATGGCGTCATTAAACATCCAGGTTAAAAGCCTCATGAACATGTACATACATATAAACTGCAATAAAAATGATTAAAACATAAAACCTGCTAAGATGCATAATCATTCATATACATAGCGGAAGAAAACATACATTCATTCAAGCATTCAACATGTTCATCATTATTCATTAAAAAATAAATATAAATGCAGAGACAAAATGGTCAAAATACTTATCTTATAAAGGATTCGTCCCGCAACCAGCTACGTCGCTGCAATGTTCCACCGAACCATAGGCCAGTGTGCTCCTTAATATCTCAGCAACGCTGCCACCCCCAAGCTAGGCATGATTCCCTAAGGAATAAGGAACAAGTAGGCTTACACATAGCCAATGATACACAAAACAACATATCAGCCAAGCCAACACAGTTGGGTTTATCAGACCATCCACAAATCAGCCAAGCCAACATAGTTGGGTTTATCAAGCCATCATGGAGATGGGAAAGGATAATTGCTAATATGGTGAGCTCATTGAAGAGCTAAGGACACCTACACCAGAAATAGCATGTCTTCTAGGACACCCACACACACCCAACACAAGGAAATCAGTCCCTTCTCTGCTACACAGTCCCTTAAGCCCTGACCTCCCTTCCAGTGTTTTTTAGGGGTTGTGGAGAAGAAATATATCCCTTTAGTTTTGTCTATGTGGCTCCCAAACACACCAGGTTTATTAAGAAAACCAAGCCCTCATCCCCACTCCAACATGGTTCGAGGACCAACCACTGCATACACGTAGCAGAACAAGCTATTCATAGCTTGGACAGGGGAAAAATAATCCTTGAGTCATTCTTGGCCCTATCATGGCCAAAATGACTCCATAACAACCTACAACAGCCCAAGATGTAGAAACAACACAGCCAACAAAATATGGGGAAACAACAACAATGAACAACGTGGGGAAGACCTTAGCTTCCTGCTCCACAATGGGGTGAAGCAATCGAGAAAATTACACAGTCTGCACTGGGGAAAGAAATTGGACTCCCATCCTATGCATGAGGAAAACACACACACAGACCACAAATCCAAATAGGAACCACAGATACCTCTCTATAGAAAACATGAATGACACCCAAAAACAACTCTCCTCCTTGCTGCATGAGACCAAACAGAAGGAATCCTCCGCGTGAGGAACAAGATGTCTCTCTGCATGAGGATGGATGATCATGGAGAACGACGAATGGGAAAAATGCGAAAGAGTGCCCAGCACCGTTGTGGAGAGAGTGGAATGATGGGTGTAGTCGTTTTTCCTGTCCAACGTGAGGTTCGATTTGCTGGTGGAGTGTGCATGTGGGCAAGGATTGACAGTCTTGCCACACTCCACTCCCCAGCAATAACTGCCCCAACTAATCAGCAAAAAAATTAAGGTGGTAGTTGGATGAGACAAGGGAAGGTGAGCAAAACAAAAAGGGTGGTGACACATGGATTTTCCCCCATGGGCTCAAGGTTTAACATTCCCCCTCCTTATCCTTAAGAAAATCATGCCCTTTTCAATATGGTTGCAGTGACATGGCTGGTTGGGGTTATTTAATTAAAAACACATTTACATGATGCTAGAAACCATATGTGCCGGATAGCACAATATACCATTGGCAACGATTCCGTTCGCTGAACCATAACACAAACAAATCGATGGTGGGGATTTTTCCTTTTAGCTTCACATGATGATTCATTACAATCTATACAACATGTACATTTTAGGCAATGGGGTCAAAACCAGGGTGTTACATTCCTCTCCCCCTTCAATAGCACTATCCTCAGTGCTTTACAAAATTGAGCAAAATGCTACACTGGTATTGCCTCAATGTTCCGTAGAATTGAACAAAAATGGATGTGCCAATCGCATGGCATCCTCCAGCTCCCACGTAGCCTCTTCAGGTATGTAGTTTTCCCATTGCACCTTTACCTGACCTATGGCCCGGTTCTGGAGCATTGTGACCTTCCTGTCGAGGATGCACATTGGCTCGGTTCGAAACTCTCCCTCGGGTTCCACCTGAATCACATCCCAATTTATCACATGGTTAGGATCATGTACATATCTCTTAAGCAAAGAAACATGAAAAACATTATGAGCTCTAGTGCTAGCAGGCAATGCAAGTCTATATGCAACTGGCCCTATTCTTTCAAGCACTTCAAATGGCCCATAATATATGGGTGACAGCTTGGCACAACTTCCAAGCTTCAAGGAACTCTTCCTTGTCCTCACACTGAGGTAAACATGATCCTCAACACTGAACTCCCTGTTCACCCTATGCTTATCTGCATAGCTTTTCTATCTGTCCTGTGCTGCTTTCATATTCTTCCTTATCTTTACAACCTCTTGCTCCATTTCCTTAAGCAATTCCAAACCAAGCACAACCCTGTTCACTGGATTATCCCAAGTCACAGGTGTCCTACACCTTCTTCCATACAAAGATTCATATGCACTCATCCCCAAAGATGCCTGCTATCCATTGTTATAAGAAAAATCTACCAAGTGTAAGTAATCTTCCCACTTGGTTGGTTTTTCCATCATGTACATGCAAAGCATATCTTCAAGCACTCGATTGGCTCTCTCTGTCTACCCATCTATCTAAGGATGGTATGCAGCGCTGAAGTTTAGCTTTATCCATGGAAATAACTTCCCATTTCCATTCTGGAACTGGAAAAGGTTGCAACAAACCTACTGGGTGTTGATGCTTAACCTTTACCTGCTGACATTTCATGCACCTTGAAATATATTCAGCCATGTCCTTTTTCATTCATGGCCAAAAGTACTGCTTTCTGGCTGTAGCAATCGTCTTCTAGTATCCTGGGTGACCAGAATACGGAGTTTGATGGATTTCATCCATAACAACTCTCCTCAAATATGCTACATTTGGAATATAAATTATTCCTTTATAAGTAAGAAGTCCATCTTCTTCCAATTTACATCCCTCATACATCTTCTCAAGACTTTGCTGCTGCACTTTATCTTTTACCAGCTCATACTTCATCTCCGGTAGTATGATTAACAATCTGCTGCCTCAAATCTGATTGGCAAATACTAAGAGATGCCACATGCATTTCCTGCACCTTCCTACTGAGTGCATCAGTTACCTTATTCTCTTTTCCCTTTATGTGCTTGATTTCAAAATCGAACTCACATAAAAACTCCAGCCATCTTGCTTGTCTAGCATTCAGAGTAGACTGATCAAATAGATAGTTCAGACCACAGTGGTCTATCCTGAGCTCAAATATTCTGCCCATCAAGTAATGCCTCCACATCCTGAGAGCATGTACTATGGCTGCAAGCTCTAGATCATGAGTGGCATAGTTCTTCTCATGCTCCTTCAACTTTCTTGACTCATAACATATCACGTGGTTGTCTTGCATAAGGAATCCTCCAAGCCCTTGTCTACATGCATCAGTACATACCACAAAATATTTCTCTGGATCTGTGACTTTCAATACTGGTGCACTGGTGAGAAGATTCTTTAGCTGCTGGAAGCTTTCTTCACACCTTGATGTCCATTCAAACTTTATCCCCTTCCTTTGCAAGGAAGTGATGGAATGTGCAACTTTGGAGAATCCTTCAATGAATCTCCTATAGTATCCTGCAAGTCCCATAAAAGATCTTACATCTATCACATTTCTTGGAGTAGGCCAATTCATAATGGCCTCAATATTTTTAGGGTCCACAGATATACCCTCCTCAGAGATAATGTGACCCAAATACTGAATTCTATCTCTATAGAAGTCACACTTGCTCAGCTTTGCATACAGTTGATGCTCCCTGAGCAATTGCAATGTCAATCTCAAATTCTCCTCATGTTCTTCCTCATTCTTTGAATAGACAAGAATGCCATCCAGGAAAACAAGAACGAACTTGTCCAAATACTTGCTAAAGACACTATTCATAAGGCACATAAATGTAGCTGGTGCATTTGTGAGACCAAAGGGTACCACTGCAAACTCGTAATGTCCATACCTTGTTTTGAAGGCTGTCTTATGAATGTCTTCATCCTTGATTCTCACCTGATGGTAACCAGACCTCAAGTCAATCTTGGAAAATACCTTTGCTCCTCTCATTTGATCAAAGAGGTCATCAATCCTAGGCAAAGGATATTTGTTCTTCACAGTAACCTTTTTCAACTTTCTGTAATCAATACACAACCTGAGTCTACCATCTTTCTTCTTTACAAACAAAACTGGTGCTCCCCAAGGAGACACACTCGGCCTGATGTACTTCTTTTCCAGCAACTCTTGCAGTTGCATTTTCAACTCTAGCATATTCAATGTACTCATCCTGTAAGGTGCCTTGGACACTGGTGCTGCTCCTGGCACAAGTTCAAATGTGAAATCAATGTCCCTCTTTGGAGGAAGCCCTGGAATCTCATCAGGAAACACATCCTTGAATTCCTGTAACACCTGATAGTCCTCCAACCTAGGAGTTTCAGCTTCTGATGCCTCCAAAATATGAGCTGCATACAACGAGCAACCTTTTCTATAGAACTTCTTTAACTGCATTGCTGAAACCTGCCTTACTGAAATCACCTTCAGAATACCTTTCACAACTACTGGGTTTTCTTCTTCATTCATGCATTCAAAAGTCTTGTTATAACAGTCAAGATTCACCCTGTGAGCTTCTAACCAATCCATTTTAATGATAACATCATAGGAAACAATCGGTAGAACATTCATATCTACACAAGTTACCAATCCATTCATGACCAATGGACATTTCTCTACCACTTCACTAACTTTTCTCTTAGTTCCAGTGGCTAGCTGAACTAAACAAGATTTCTTATGCTTTACTTTCTTAAAAGCACAAATCTCTACTACTCTAGGATTAATGTAACTGTGAGTAGAACCAGGGTCAATCAAAATAGAAACATATTGCTCAACAATCTTACCTACAACTTCAACCACTATTGACTGGTGATCTACCTGGCGGTCCTCCAGTGCTGCATAAATCCTAGGGACTGCCCTTGATACTTGACCCACTGTTTCTGCTTCTTGAATGTTGTAAGCTGGTCTTGCACTCTCATTCTTGAGTGGACAAGTTCTGCGCATGTGGGGTCCTCCACATCTCCAACACTGAAGTGGTCCTCTATTCTATTATGGATCCTTAGGCTTTTCTCCTGTCACTCCAATTGGCTTACTCGCAACTTGGGATGGCTACTTCTGCTGATTCCTAAAGTCAGAAGGTTTGAAACCTTTCTTTCTTTGGTTAAACTTCTCATTCTTCTTGTCCTTTCATGCCTTATGGTAATCAGGTTTACTTTTGCTTTGCTCATAGCAATACTTAGCCTTTCGTATTGCTTCTTCAAGAGTTTTGGGTTCATCAAAACTCAATTCTATCTTTGTAAGAGTGAGGTAATCCACTCAGAAACTGCTGGACCTTCACTTTTTCATCTTTGATGTACCTGACATACCTCAATAGTTCCAAGAACTTATTTGCATACTCTTCCATGATCTGTTGTCCCAATATCAACTCATGGAATTCTTTTATCTTGTCATCATAATACCTGTCAGAGAGGTAGTTCTGCTTGAAATACTTCTTGAACTGTTTCCACTTCAGTCTCCTTTCACTGATCCTCTTTACTTGCTTGAAGTGTTCCCACCAAATGGATGCCCTTCCATTTAGATTGAATATGGAAACTCTTGCCTTCATGTTCCCCGAATAATCCTGAACTTGAAAATACTTCTTTATCCCAAGAAGCCAAGCTTCAGCCTCTTGTTCAGTCTTTACTTCACCATCAAATGTAGGAGGCTTAGCCTTCTTAAATTCATCCTGAGAGAGATCGCTATGGTGTCTCTTTCTTTTTCTTTTACGAGAAGATGAGCTTGAATCCCCGCTGGATTCTTCAGAGTCAGATGATCCACTAGAAGTCCTTCTCCTTATCTTATTAATGCTCTTACTACCTTCCGGTCTTGCTGTACCCCACCTAGAGTCTATCTTTCTTTGCAAGTCCATCAAACTGTGCAACATAGCAGCATTCAACTAATGCTGCTCTTCCTGGGATTTAATTAAGCTTCTCATGGTGGCTGCAACATCTGATGGTGTCTCTTGGAACCTCATTCCATTAGACTCTATGTCATCATTTCCTATTTGGACTGGCATCTCGTGTGCACTCGTAGGAATCCCGAGCATCATATCCGTCATGGGTTCTCATGTCTGAACCACCACTCACTTACCAAGCTGCACTATCTAGAATACTACCATTGAAGGTGTCTATGATTTTGCAAACATGTTAGTGACACAACTGTTAGATGCATAACATTGATATAAACCAACATTACTTACCTTCTCCTGGAGAAAAATTATAAATAATAGTTTTTCTTAAACGCACAAAAATTCTCTTTTTGTTCAGCCCTGTAATCTACTGACAATCCCCTGAAAAACCCACTGAAAAACAACTGAGATTCACTGAAAATCCCACTTGAAAACCCAAAAATTTCCTTTGGCCCAATCGGACCTCTTCCCAACAAAATTTTCGACATTTCGGCGATCCAATCCACAAAATCCCTTCGATGCTCATCGACGGCCCTAACAACTAACATCGTCTAATGTATCGATGGCTCCAACAACTAAAGTTTTCCGCTGTATCAGATCCCCGGTTGTCTTGGCTTCCGGTCTTTATTATTTATCGGCGATGACGAGGGATACTATGTATCGACAATCGGATGCACTATCCATTAGGTGGACAGTCTCTTAGGTAGCCACAATTGTGGGTAGTAATCCCACTGTAGGTTTCGTAGACCATAAACTCATCGGCTATCGAAAGCTCTATCCACTATCGACAGTTGAAGTCTCTAACCATTGGGGTGCTAGTCCACATGGCAGCCGCAATGGCAGAATCCCAAGCAACTAAAATTTTTCGATTTATCGACGACTCAAACCATTAGACTGCTCCGTCGTATCGTTGATCCGATCTTCTATTCTTCTCCGATGTGTCGGTGCTCTTGTCAACTAAATTTCATCGACGCGCATTGGCGACCCCATCAACTAAATTTCACTGACGTGTCGACGATCCAAACCACTAATGTTTTTCAACGTTCATCGGCGATCAAAACAACTAATTTCTTCCAGTGCGTCGGCGGACCAATCCACTAACCTTCTCCGATGTATTGATGGTCTCATCAACTATTTTTTGCTGACATTTCGTCGATCTAAACAACTAACTTCTCCACCACCGCATCGACGGCTTCATCATCTAATTTTTTTACCCTTTGTTTAATTTCATAATGTGACAAAGACATTGGGGAATGCAAGCATTCAAATACGGCGTCCGAGGTTGGCAAATGGTTATGATAATCTTCCTTGAAAATGTCACATCGCAACGTTAGGATTTTTAATCAAAGAATAATATGTTGGTGAAAGGTTTTATTAGATTCTAATAGTACAAAAGCTGTCTAATTGTCATCTTGCATTATCAAATCGTTCCCTAATCAGTTTTTTTAGATTATGTAATTCATTGTAATGTTGGATCGTAAGTTTTTTTCATTGTAATGTTGGATTGTGAGTTTTTTTCATAGCTGGGTCTAGCTATGTATGCAATGGTTTTCATGTTCTATTTCGACATACATAAAGTATTGATAGAAATAATATTGTTCAATTAATTATAATAAATAATATCATTTATTTATTACCACATTATTTAATTAATATAAAACATTAAATAAAACATAATATAGGTAAAATATTATTAATACAATGTTTTTCCCTATAATATATATGAAAATTATATCATGAAGTTAATTATATCCAATATTATTTATTTTATATGTTAAGCATACTTTATCATTTAATACTTTCACAATTACTTATTTTAATATCGATTTGTAATTAATTACATGATATCATTTAAATAATTTGTCGCAATATTGCAATTAGTAAGACATGTTAATTTATTAATATTGGACATAAATCTCATATAGTTTGGAGATATTTATTAATATTAGGAAACAATTCATGTAATAATAATGTTTTTCTTATTTATTATAATAGTTTATACTATTTTAGATGGTAATAAAATAGTAATATTAATAGTTAATTAAGTGTAATTAAGTACTAATAATAATTATTGTTTAATTACACAATAATATTATTTAAAAAATAATATTTTAGATGTTAATAAAACAATAATAATAATAGTTATTTAAGCGTAATTAAATAATAAATATAATTGATGTTTAATTACATAATAATATTATTTATAATATATTATTTTATATGTTAATAAAATAATAATAGTAATAGTTAATTAAGTGTAAGTAATTAATAATATTATCAATGTTTAATTACACAATAATATTATTTTAAATGTTATTAAAATAATAATAATAATAGTTAACATGTCATAAATGTCACAATGCGACATAATGCTTATTAAACACCCACTATCACATTATTAATCTGTCACATCTTTGGTTGTTTTAACATATACCAACCAAACACTATAACAAACCATGGCTTAACGTCGTAATGTGATATAACACTTGATAACGTTGCACTGAAACGTAAACCTTGATAAACATCACAATGTGACATAACATTCTACATTCCTATGTAGAATGTGGACATTACCTGTGATAAACATCACAATGTGACATAACGCTTTTTTCACACCCACTATCGCATTATTAATATGTCACATCTTTGGTTCTTTTAACATATACCAACCAAAACTATAATAAACCATGGCTTAACGTCGTAATGTGATATAACACTTGATAACGTCACAATGAAACGTAAACCTTGATATACATCACAATGTGACATAACCCTTGATTAATGTCGCTAATGTAACATAACTGCGATAAACGTCACAATGTGACAAAACACTTATTAAACGCCCACTCTCGCATTATTAATGTGTCACATCTTTGGTTGTGTTGACATATACTAACCAAAAACTGTAACAAACCATGGTTTAATGTCGTAATGTGATATAACTCTTGATAACGTCGCAGTGAAAGGTAAACCTTGATAAACATCATAATGTGACATAACATTATGATATGTAACATAAACTATGTTAAACGTCACAATGCAACATAACGCTTATTAAACGTCCACTATCACATTATTAATGTGTCTTCCCTATGGTTGTGTTGACATATACCAACCAAACACTGTAATAAACCATGGCTTAATGTTGTAATGTGATATAACCCTTGATAACATTAGAGTGAAATGTAAACCTTGAAAAGCATTACAATGCGACATACATTCTACATTACTATGTAGAATGTGGATGCTTTAAACCATTTTTTTTGTCAAATGTCTATATATATATATATATATATGAATAAAATTCTTAGAGAAATTTTCTAAACATCCAAAGACACATTATTAATGTCATAGTGAAACGTAAACCTTGATAAACATCACAATCCGACATAACATTCTACATTACTAAGTAGAATGTGGATGGTTTCAACCATTTCTTTTGTGAAACGACTATATATATATATCAAGATAATTTTTAAAGAAATTTTCTAAACACCCAAACAGACATTATTAATGTGTCAAATATTGGGCATTATTACAATGTGACATAACCCTTGGCGAATATCACAATGTGACACAACCCTTGATGAATGTCACTAATGTAACATAACATGTGATAAACGTCACAATGCGACATAATTGCCATGTTTCATTATGGCTATGTTGAGTAATGTGGTAATGTGACAATATGTAAGTCATTGTAATGCTGCACAATGATTAGGTGTAGTGAAAATTTCAGGTGTTAACTCTGTTTTGACATAAATGGAGGGTTATGTTCGATTGCGTTGTTTCTGTATGCATATATTGTATTATGGTTATGTTAATTAATGTGGTTCATTGCATTACAATATTAAAAGTAATTTAATAAGACAAATGTATGTTTAATGTATGAAGTGCTATGGTGGATCATCATAGTGAGTGAGCATCAAGTTGAATTGTGACATTGCTATATGGTCATGATGGTTACTAGATTTTTGTTACATGATGCCATTAATTAAATTGTTTTGTAGTAGTTGGGTTTAGTTTTATTTTGAATTTCTTATTGCATTCTAAAATCGATGAAGGGCTATCTTGG
>LPNX010252660.1:54243-113697 GCA_001517045.1 Pseudotsuga menziesii
TCTAATTTGAGCAACTGATATATGCAATTGTTGAAAAACCTTTGACATTATGTCAACTTAGTATAGAAATTCATCATAAATTACCTTATGGTCAGTTATGGAATATCTTTGTTATTTCAAGTGCAAAAAATGTGTTCTTTAATGTGCAATGTTTGTTATCATACCGAGTTGAAATCGAATGCTTTGTTTATTCATTTGTTGATAATGCAATCTTTTAGTGTGTGAGGTCAAGATATGTAATATTAGTTGCACTATTTAAAAGATGTAAAGTATTGTTTCCATTAAATTCTCGATATAGCCAATAAATTTTGATGTTATACAGTAAATAAATTTGTTTATTTTAGATCAGAAGAAATAAAAATAGTGATTTGAAGCGAAAAACTCAAACATAGCCACTCCAAATTTCCATATCCTTTATAAAAAGCTTCATGGGCTAAAGACATGTTTTATTTGAAACCAAAAAATACCAAAATTTGCACAAAGTGCAAAAACTAAAACATAGTTTGTTTTACAAAGACTCATAAACCTATTGAATTCCATGCCAAAATCCTATAGGGACTGAAACAATGTCGGAGGGAATGGGAGAAGATCATTGAAAAAAACCATGCTTGGAGTTAGAGGAAAGAAATTCTTATACATGATAATGTTACTGCATTGATTGTTTGCTGGCAATGGTAGACGGTGATTTGGAAGTGATGATCTTTCATGAACTGCTAAATGAGTAACATTGCAAGTTTGAAAATCATAGTATATGAATGGAATTTCAACATTCTTGCAAATCAATATAGAATTTCCAATTGCTTGGAATGGTAGATAGTTTGAACAATGTCTATTTATATTTCTGGTCATACCTTGTAAAAGGGTCCATATTAGCCCTTTACCATCCTCGAAATGACTATATGTTTGTTGAACACAATGTTGACCACGTTTGAAATCCTGGATTTCATCTATGCACCATATACTTGTAAAACCATCATTCACAAGACATATCAATCGGTTTCAGTGTAAGGTCAGACACATAGATCGTTTCCTATGCCATGTGTAAATTGAATGCATACCCCATATATTCATTTCAATGTTCAGCGAGTACGGTCTATACACATATGATGCACCTTCTTCAGAAGTTATTTTCACATGCAACCAATAAATTTTTCCTTTATAAAAAATAGCATCTTTAGGAGCAGTAGGTTCACCATCAGCACCAATTGTTTCTCTCCAAACTCTTTGGAGATTGCTGCAGATAAAAAATTTAGGACCGTCTTCAGTACGCTGATGACATACAAGTATCCATCCATGTTTTTGTCGACCAGTGTTTCCTATTAGAGAAAAGAAACCATAGTCTCCTATATCAATAATTCCTATATTTGAGAAATGCTTAATGAATGGATTTATGATGTAATAATCCTTATGCCCTCGTAGAGGACAATGTTTTGAGAGCAAAATGATTGAACCAACTGTACATTCAATCGTATATCTATATTCTAGATAAGGGACATGCAACAAAGATGTATGTCCTATACGATTGATAAACTTATATACAAAATGGTTTTGATACTATCCCAATAGTTCAATTAGAAGCCCTGTTTCTGTTATATTGGTATTTTTCCAAGCGCTAACAAAAGATGTCCTGGACAATAGCTCTTCACAATGTTTAGAGATTGATCGCAAACGAACCAATGTTGAAAATGGCACCCATAGGAGAATCATCTCTAGAAAATCGAGTGGTAGTAAACTCCAAATGCTTGGATCCATTTGCAATTAACTAAAAAACAATATTAAAAATACATAGTTATTACAAACAGAAACATAATAAATTACAAAAATAATTTCTTTGCATAACAAAGACATAGTAGAACATAACCATGAACCAATGTCAGAAGACACCATAAGCAGCAATGAACATTATAATCCAAGATAACCCTTCATCGATTTTAGAATGCAAAAAGAAAATGAAAATAAAAATAAACCCAACTAATACAAAACAATTTAATTAATGGCATCATGTAACAAAAATCAAGCAACCAACATTTCCATATTCCAACAAAAAAATAACAAATCATAAAAATAATTTCTTTGAACGAACACACAAAGCTATTTAATCTACTCATAAATAAAATTAAATATACATAGTTATTACCAACAGAAACATAGTAAATGATAAAAATAATTTCTTTGCTCAACACAGACATAGTGAAACATAACCATGAGCCAATGGCAAATAACACCATAAGCACCAATGAACATGAGAATCCAAGACAACCCTTCATCGATTTCTGATGCAAAAAGAAATTCAAAATAAAAATAAACTCAACTACTACAAAACAGTTTAATTAATGGCATCATGGACAAATCCAACAACCAACATTACCATATTGCAGTAGAAACATAACAAATCATAAAAATAATTTATTAGTACCAGCACAAAGCTATTTAAACTACTTATAAATAAGATATAGGTTGACAACAGATTACTTAGGAACAAATCAAAATTCAAAATATTATTCAAACTTATAAAATATCTTCAACACATTTAGATAACTGTATGCAATGATAGACTGAATAAATACAATGATGCGAACAGAAAGAAAATGGACTCTCATTATTTTTTTATATAGATGGTGATGATAGTGGTTCAACAATATTTTTATTTTCTTGGCATGACACCACGAATTTTTTTTGCTTTTTTTTTTTTCAGTATTTTTTTGGGTTTTCTTGCCAAGATCACGAATTCCGTTCTTCACCAATATGTGGTTAGGCTCATATTTTATTGCAGCATCAAGCTTTTCATATACCAACCCAAAACCTGAAGATCTTTGTCCATACGTACGAAAAACGTAAATAAATATTTGTTGTGTACCAGTAATGCCAAATTTCTTCCCTATCTGCTTTTGAATTTCTGGTTTGGAAAGGTTTCCTCTTCCAGGATGTAGAACATGTATCTGAAATCGACGCCTCAACCTTGGTTCATCTATGAGGTGTCTGATGCATACTGTTGGATGATGTTTGATTTTTTTACATCCATTTTTTATTTGGATTTGACGCAAAGATCTGGAAAATAAAAACATATATGGTTTTATGAATTCGAACATAATGTTAACCAAATAATACAATAAACAACATTGGAGGAAATGTGGCATAAGCACTAAAAATCTAAGATATCACTAACAATTAAATCATACAATATAACAAAACGTAAGTTGCATAAAATTGTAACATGCATGGTCATGGTTATATATGTCAAAATCATTGGCATGCCATCTCATAATCTATCATTCAATACTGTTTTTCTGGCACATTTCATCAGTACATTCACATTTAATCGATAAAACCAAATTAAAAAAAATTACATTTAGTTGTGAGGATATTATGAAAAAAAAATAGATAATTGTGACTATATCTTTACTCTTTCAACACATAGAAAAGAATATGAAGAACAAAAATCCAAATAAATTAGTAAAAAAAATAATGGCTGCCACTATGTTTTTATGTCATAATACAGCTTAACAAATGCTTGTAAATTGAATTGTAATTGAACATATTGAAAAATTGTATGTTAACATATAGGAAAAAATCTTATTCTCGACAACAATATGAAAATACAATGAATAAATAGAGATTAAACTCTGTTAGTTTGTAAATTGGTTTGTTCTCTTGCAATCTATATTTCTTCCTACCAATTCAAATAATAACAACAAAATATGTCAATATAAATATCTATACAATAAACAATCAAGTTACCTAATAACCTAATAGTTGTGATCTTTAAGCTGAAATGGATTCCAACCGTTGTTCTTATTTTTTCCTGATTGTAGCATATGCACTTTTTTCCATTTTTGAATACCTTTCAAATGTAAATGGTGGAGATATTCGTAAACCATCAATAGATTTTACCCTTGAAATTGCTGTGAAATTTAAACCTTGCCTCTCTGCGATACCGATATCAATGGTTGACCTTTGTAAAGTCAAACCTTGCGATTTGTGTATGGTAAGAGCCCAAGCCATACGCAATGATATTTGCTTGCAATTTCCTCTAGCAATAGGTGTTATTGGAACAATTTTGGGATATCTGATGTCCTATGGTAAACCAATGTAATCATCAAATGAGACTGTAGCATACATTGGCAGTTGTGGTGGTTTGGATCCATTAGAGAAAAAAATGTTTTCAATTGTCCCAAGTGATCCATTTACCAACCCTGCTTCCACCGACAAGTTACATGTCAACATCACTCGCTGACCAGGACATAAAAGCACTTCTTGTTGAAGCTGGTCATCATCAGCATCAGAAAAATCTTTATTCTTCGTATGTTCAGCAATGCATCGTGCTATAGGAATTCCAAGTGACTTTAGCATGCATCGATTATGTACATTTACCAAGCTGTTCGTAGGAAACAAATGGATTTCTGAACTGAAAGTATTACTTTTAGTACCATCCATATTTTCATCTGTTCGTGACATTAAAAGATTCCAATCATCCACTGTTGGGTTTGCATTTCTGATGTTGGTTATCAACCTCTTAAATTTGACTTGATTTGGATTTGTGCCTTGTTGACGAAATATCGTGTCCAATGTAACAACCTTTCTGAAATATTTCCATAACACCCTACCAGCCGTGTTTCCTATGTACAATGGTTTATCTTTGACAGGAGGAAACTGCCCAATATTTCCAACAAGAATCAATGATCTCCCACCAAAAGGAACTGACCTTTTTTCAGGAAATGCCTCCCGAAGACATGAATCAATTTGTATGAGCAACCTTGGCCCAATGAAACTCATTTCATCAATTAAAATGTGTGTAACATATCGCATTTCTTCTTGCAATATAGAAAGTGACTGACCCTGTAAATATTTGAAGTCTTTAATAGGGATTCTAAGGGTCGAGTGAATTGTTTTGGCTCATATGTTGAACACATCTATTCCTGTAGGTGCCAGCAATAGCAAAGGGATTTTTCCATTTATGGAATGCATTGAAAATTCATGTCCAAGACAATGTATAAGGTAATACTTTCCTGTCCCTGCAGTTCCTTGAATTATCATCTTCAGCGGGTCTGCATTAGGTCCTTCATGGAAATGTTCAATAATAGTTTCAAAACAAAGACGTTGCTTATCAGAAAAAGAGGATGGAGAAGCCAACCTAGAATGTGAGACATCTGGTATGGATCCTCTTGAGCGTACATTTTTTATGAAATTTGTTGGGTCCTCTAAGTTTCTATTCTAACCTGTAGTACTATTCCATGCATGGATCAAGTCAAAGTCTCTGTGACCAAGAGTATCAATGTCTAGAACTTGAACAGTATTGGGAGGAACAAGACGTGACAACATCTCCCACTCATCTATGTCATTCTCATGAATCACTTCATCTTCATGTGTATCATCATCTTCTTCATTGGTATCTGGTTCTAAAGGTATCCTATTGACATGCCAAGCTCGATATCTAAGGATCCTCCAGTTATAAATAATAATTTATGTGCTAACTCCAATATCAATCTGAATGTTTCTAAATGGTTTATAGAGAAGTAATTCACTAAGGAAAAATGAATCAAAGGAATTTGAATTGTTGTTAGGAACCTCACAGAACCGTGGCCATACACGAACTATCATAGGTGTATCTCTTGGCTTCCATGGTTCTCTCTAACGTCAACCACTAAAAGACCATGATCGTGCAGTTTCAATCAAATATAAGTGCTCTAGAAATGGAGGTCTATTTTGGTAGTGTTCTAGAAACCCAGACACTATTGGGAATTTGTTGTTATTCGAGTTGGAAGAAACTCTTTTGAATATTTTTCTGCCAACATTAACTAAAACAAATCTACGGCTAGAAATAACAAGAGGAATATTTAACAACATATGACAGGTTTCCTGTGCTCCTATATCTCTGTCCACAATTGTTTCAGCAAGAAACTTTTTATATGCACATATAGAGGGAATGTCAGAGTCAACGACATTGGAAATTCTTGTCAACATGTCTTGATAGATTTCTGATCTTCTCTCTAATTTTGAAGCATACTTTGCAATGTATTTCAAAACTGCATGATGTGAAAGAACCGACTGGCAATTAACATTGGCATGCCATATTGAAAGAAGAGGAATGTTATGGACATTTAACCTGTCGTCGTTGCGAGCAGGTTCATATTTTTTGTGTCCTTTGTCATTGACAAATATTTTAGACTGGTCTTGAATTTCGCATGGTGCATTGTATTGGCACATGTAGGAGGAACCTTTTTTATGTAAACATGAATGAACACTGCATCTTGTGTGTTGTTGCACTCGATTCGCTAGTTGTTCATATTCGTTAAGGGGATCTGTATTGAATATTTCACTGGTATCCAATAAGAAAGGATCTTCCTCTCGAGGTCGATGAATAGATATATTCCTATGGTGAGCATCACGAGGATTCCATGCTGTTACATAGTTGTCAAAGTATCGTCTTGCTGCATCAACTCTTATCGTGTCTGTCCAATCCAGTTCTTCCATGTCTGGTGCACATTCTAACCATAGAAATCCATGGATATGTGTTGATCCCCTATGTTTCCATTCATACCTATGAAACTCATCATGTTTCAATAATATTAGCTTGCAACAAAATTTCAATTAATAATCTAACATGTTACATTAAAAAATAGAATAAGGAAACGACATACCTGTACCAGTAGTCTTTAGCATGAAGGTATTTTAAAATGATTTCATCACAGAATATACTGAAATGTTCATACATATACTTTGCAACAATATGTGGATAGTTTATAACATTATCAGTTCTCCATCTATTTCTGTTCTGTGCAAATACAAGTGCAGAATTGGGCATAACTTTATGTAGGTCTGGCCACTTGGTATCAGCTGCACTCAGAGTGAAAAACAAAGTTGGGAAATTGATTTGTGATATCATGTCAGTAAGCTCACTGTGACATATGTTCTAGTATGCCTTCGTTCCTCGAAGACATGAACTAAAACGCATCAATCGTTCAGCTAATTTGGTGTCAGGGAATTCAATGAGCTCCTTACGTAAATCTTCAATTGTGGTAGGTATGCCATATTCAATGTTTTTTTCATGAATACAACAACTGTTCCTTGGATTTGATGTCTCATTATCATGTTCAATACAAAATATCAAAACCTTGGATGTTTTCCAAACCTTTGATCACAATATTTAAGTAGGTGCAACCCATACTCATTTAAGTGGACATCCTTCAAACGTGGTTGCAACCAATCAGCAGTGCCCGTGGGAAACAATGTTGGAAATGCCATGTCAAACAAAACTTATGTGTTGTATTCATTTATTGGAGACAAACCAATCTCTAGCCATTCCATATCTAAATCTAAAAAAGAAGATTCTTTGTTAACAAAGTTTTGTATCTCCTCTATATCTCTTTGTGCATTTGGCATTCTAGCTGTAAAGGATGAAGGATGAGTTTCGAGTCGATGAGTTCCAAATCTATCAATGTCTGCATCAATCTCTTCTGAGTCAGCTATGTCAGAGTTGATATAACGCAATTTAGAGGAGACATATGTTGGCTGGTCTGGGAGACATATGACTGATTCTGGATCAACTTCAACATCTCGGTAATATTTTTCCATCCGTATTTTGTAATGCAATGCATCCATTACTCGTGGCCTACTAACAATGCAATCATAGTGCTTGGATGGAGGCCCTTCTCTCTTGACAATTAATATGTCTAGGTCTTCTATTCGACGAGGAAGAGTCTTAGCAATTGAAACAATATCCCCTGGGAAGCTAATTGTATGGCCACTGTATTTATATTGATCTCCACGTGCATGTGTGACCTGTAGTATTGGATTCACTCGTGCTATTAACATTTCTTCAACCTGTGTCAAAATTGATAAAACAAGAGGTTGTTTGCCAGGATCCATGTTGTTATCTCAAGAAAAAAGATGGATACCACTCTCTTGCCTACATCTCACACAAATAGGTCCTTTATCTCGTCTGAAAACATTCATTCCAGGGTATGATTCATGACAAACATTACACATTTGCACAATTGACAATTTATCAATTTCGGCACGAAATGCTTGATGGAAAGAGGACATTTGTTGGAAAAATTCAACCATGTTTCTTGATGTATGTATATTTAAACCTAGATCTTGAGCATGGACATTACCATTCAATGCAAAGTGAGGCGAGACATGTCGACATCTCTCTCCTCTGTTGTTGCGATGATGTAGATTCTTGACTTGCCTTCGTTGAGTACCATCGCTTGAAATATGACCCAAATTGCTTTCATCATGAAAATTATAATGAAGGTTGGTTGCCATCATATTGTTCAGATGAGTTGGGGTTTGAATGTTGTGTCCTCGACGAGCCTCGATGCTATTATCCTGAAAAGTGAAAATGTCATTGTTAAATAGTATGTCAAATCTTTTGGTAAGATCTAAATATGGAAGTTGTGTACGAATAGGCTAAGTAAGACCTTTGATGTTCCAAGAAAAATAGTCCTTTCTGCATCTCCACTTGGTCTACTGATCATGATCTAGTTTTGAATCACTTCTTGATCATTCATTGCTGTAGAATTGTTTTCCCGATTAAGGTCCATGTTCTTCGGTTGGCTGCACACAACATAATTTTGACCGACATTTTGTAGAGAGTCATCGTCACCAGAAGACGGAATGACATTGATCGATGTCATGTCGTTTCAACAATTATGTCCATGGATGCTACTATCCTGGAATTTCAAAACGATTTCTGATTGAATTATTGAACACGAAGATGAAATAGTATTGTATATAATACTACCTTATTTTGATCAAGTTCAAATGCATGGTTGTTTTCATGGATAGGTGAAACAATACCTTGGTTGTTCCAATAGAAATAGTTCTTTCTGGACTAGACATTTGCAAAATGGTTTTGAGTTGATTTTAAAACCCTTTATCTTCATTCGTTAACAATGCATTGTTTGCGTGGCTGTGTGAGTAATTCATAGTAGACTTAGAAATCATGTCCTTTGTTGTTCCAAGAGAAATTGTTCTTATACCACTACTTCTTTTAGCTGTATTGGTGTGATCATTTTGTACTGTTTCTTGTTGATTTGTATACATAGCTTCCTCGCGCTCATCAAATGATTGATTCGAAAAATTGTTGCAAGTAGTTATCTAAACATTGAACATGTATGTAAGTATATCTATATTGTACAGATAAATCATTTTTCAAATATAGACAATGCCATGTAATCCTTATACCTCAATGCCATGATTAGAAAACGTTTCGCCCGAAGCATGATCTACGAAAGGTTCAATAACTTCATTCAAACTTTCATTACAATTGTTGCTATATGTTGGAGTTGATGATATAAATTGACTTCGGCGATTTGATCTCCTCATTATATCAGATATGCTCTAGAATTTAGTGGGATCCCCCTGAGAATCAATGACATTTGCAAAGGAATGACCATGTCGTTCTCTTATTTGTTCGCTAATTTGCTCACTATTCTCTTGGTATATTAAACGACGTTTCCTATTAATGCCTTCCTTTTTTTTATTATAGTGTTTTCGCAAGGATTCGTTTTTTGTGTGACATGATGTTTCCATCAAGTTATTCTCACTAATCCAATTATTATTTTTCTCTGATGACATATCTACATGAGCATAAAAATATTAGTTTATGTCAAACCATATTGGTGTACAAAGTCATGTTACAGGTATAGCAAAAAGAAACACAAACGTAAAAGTTTTCAACTTTATTCAAATATTATCTTATAATATTTTTAAGAATTTTGAACTTTATTCAAATATTAGCTTATAATATTTGTATTGCCGAAGATCTCCAAGATATAAAATAATATTGTAATCAAGTTTTGTATCCAAGAAAAAAAAATTGGCATGTATGAATAATTTCTATTTCATAGAGAATGTAAATTGGAAAACATCAGAAGAGACAAATCCAATAAGCATGGTAATCAAGTATTGAAGATGTCGATTTGCATAAGTACAGGTAAGTAAAATTCCATATGTAGCACTAACTGCCAAAAATCTAGTAAAGTAGGTTGGGAAGAAATATTTTGAATAAGTATGATTAAAGAACCATCCAAACATTTCAACTTGCATAACATACATGTAAGTTACATGCCATATATGTTTATATTATCCCATTGAAAACACATAATCAATAGAATCCATGTTTGGGCAACTTAGAATGATGGATATGTTGTCTACAAGCTCAACAACACTTAGGTGTGTTGGATTTTCAAGTTTGGATAATGCAGAATCCAACATTCTATCCTTGCTTACAAAATTAGAATGTGTGTCGATGAAGTCATAGAAACCAAAATTAAGACGGTCATATTTGCACATGAGTGAGTAATTATCAAGTGCTGCAACAGGAAAATATCCACTGCATTTGCCATTAATGCCTGAGGTCAAATTAGACATGATACTCCATCGCAATCCACCTTCTAAACATCCATTTCTTATCGAAGAATTTGTTGAATCATTTTGATTTTTTGTTGGTTCTATAGACCACACTGTAGTTCTCCCATCATTGATAAAACAAAGAAGCTCATTGCGATAACATGCTAGGCTAATCAATAATGTTGAATTCGAGTGTGGAATAAACTGGAACCCCCATTTGTTATCCTCAAGATATATCCAACATAGCTTGTATATACATATATGATTATCTCTAGAAACCACATGACTATCGACCCATAACATTTTTTCATTATACAATATGGGATTTTTGGGCCGCAAAACATTGCCATCGATAGGACATGTTTGTCTCCACTGCATATGAATACTGCTAGAAATAAAATATTTTGTTTGAAATTCTGTATAAATATGTTTCAATGCTACCGAATGGTATTTTTGTTGCTCAAAATTTTTCTACAATGTAAAGAAACCCCAATCACCAAGACCAAGAGACCCTACAAATGTACAATTCTTTGTGAATGGATTTGTGATATAGTAGTTTCTTTTTCAATATAAGATACTGGAGGATGAAATTGAAAAAAATGAACCACATGTGGATTCAATTTTGTAGTCGTTGTTTAGGACTTGCATAGAAAGAGATGAACATTTTCCTATTTGGATAATGTAATGGCCAACGAACTGATGTCTACCAGAAGAGCCAAAACCAACCAAAACTCCGTATTCTTTTGTTTGATTGTGTTTCCATTGTGAGATGAAATTGTTTTCGGACACAATACAATTCCAACCTTTGCAAACCATTTTCAAACGGATAATAATAGATAAAGGAAACCAAAGAAAGATCATTTCAAGTATGTCTATTGGCAGAGATTTCCAAATTGCAGGGACCATATCCATTTCTATAACACAAAATAAGAGAATCGGTTAGCAAATGGATTGATGTAAATATGCCTTCAGTTCCAAATACTCATAAATCACTGGTTTTTTTTTTGGAGGCATAAGTATAATTTAAAAGTGCTAGACTAAGGGAAACATTTTTTTGCATGTTACTTGTACAATTGAAGTACAATATAAAATGACGAAATGTAAAGATGATCGCAAAAAAATACATACACTACAAGAAAACATAACATCCATAATGGATATTATTTGGTGCAATATAATTTTTTAGATATATATCTAATGATTACATGGATGTAGATAATATAAAAACATGATCAAAATTCACAAAATATGCAAAAAAACATCCTTTTTGCATATTGTTTACATGCCATAACACTCCAACGACTCATCCCAATTTGTAGGAAAAGGGAGTAAATCGTCGAATTCTTTCATGCTTGGAGTTAGAGGGAAAAAATTTCTAGACATTACAATGTTGGTACATTGGATGTCTACTGGCATAGGCAATCGATGACTTCGGAGCAATGATCCTTCATCGGGTCCTACATGAGTAACCCTGCAAGTGTTGAGGTCATAATATATGTACGGGATTTGGCCATACCTACACATCAGAATAAAACTCCCCATAGCCTGAAATTTAAGGTACTTTGGACAACGTGTATTTATATGGAGTGTCATAACTTCTAAAAGGGTCCATCTCAAATATCTTCCAAATATCCAAAACCTGTGCACCTCTTCAACTGTAGATGCACCAATCCTTAGATCTATCATTTTAGTTATGGACCATATAGTTGTCCTACCAATGTTGACAAGACATAACAGCTGGTTTTGATGTATAGTCAAACACATGGATCATTTGATGTGTCCTGTATGAATTGCATGACCAGCCCATTTGTTCAATCCGATGTCGAGTGGCCACATAGTATAGGAATATAGAGCATCTTCCTTTGAAATGATTCTCATATGTATCCAATATATTTTTCCATTAAAAAAAACTCCATCTTTAGGAGGGGTTGGAATTAATCTAGTTGCATCAATTTCTTTGCAATCTCTATTCACATTGCTGGACACAAAAAATTTTGAACCATGTTCATTCTCTTCATGATGAACAACTATCCATCCCTGTTTGTGATCACCGATGTTGCTTATGAGTGTGAAGAATCCAAGCACTCCAATTTCAATCATGCCTATATATAAAAACCGTCCTTCGAATGGGTTAATAATAAAGTAGCGCTTGTGATATAGTAATGAACAAAACATTGATAGAAAAATATTTGAACCAGCTGTGCATTCAACTGAATAATTGTTTTCTGGATTGGTAATATGCAGAAAAGACGTATGGCCTACAGAATTTATAAACTTATATAGTATTTCGATCTCGTATGGGCGCCATACTTCAACAAAAAAACCAACTTCAGTTATGTGATTGTTCAACCAAGAAGTTCTAAATGCTCGTTGCCACAAAATTGCCTGGAAATGTTTAGAAGTTGATCCCAACCGGATCAATGTCGAAAAAGGAACCCACAACAAAATCAGTTCCAATATCTCCATTGGCAACAAACTCTAGATGGTAGGATCCATTTGTAGCTATATAACAAAACAATGAAAAAACATATGGTTATGAACAAAACCAATAAAATTGAAAAAATATTTATTTAACCATTTTATACATGGAACATAACTTCATTTGTTGACATAAAGCAATGTCTATGTCAAACAAAATTGATCTTCCAATTTCAATTTTGAGGTCATTGACATGTGCTTTATGAGTCCAACATCCAAAAGCAGATGTTACAGTGATAAATGACATGTCAATGTTACGTATCCTATGTCTAACATCCAACAATGGAATGCTAAATGAGATCCCTCAACTTTTCATTTATAATCCTATGTCTAACATCCAACAATGGAATGCTAAATGAGATCCCTCAACTTTTCATTTATAAATGTGAGTCCTACATCCAAATTCATTTTTTGGTTGGGCCACATATATGTTCATCAAAACCTAATATATCATTTTCAAGTTTCTCATGATTATAGATATTGAGGTCATTGACATGTCATTTGTCAGTCTAACATCCAAAAATTGGATGTGCAAGAGGGACCTCACCAATTGGATGAGCACATGTCTCTTGACTTCTGACATGATGACACCTCTCTCTCAAATGGTATTCATAAATTTATAATTTATGAATACCATGGGATAAACCTAATGTATCATTTTTTAGTTTTCTCATGATTATAAATATTGAGGTCATTGACATGTCATTTATCAGTGTAACATCCAAAAATTGGATGTGCAAGAGGGGCCTCACCAATTGGTTGAACACATGTCTCTTGAATTTTGACATCATGACACATCTCTCTCAAATGGTATTCATAAATTTATAATTTATGAATACCATGGGACTCTGGACTAAAATTTTTATATAGAAACACCAAATAACTCTGATTCATAAATTGTAATTTTGACGATCTGGAAAAACATTACTTATATATATATATCGATGTAGTCACAACCTTACACATAAAAGTTACGAAGCATGATTTAAAAAATGGCATGAGTTGCATTTAAACATTTCCATAATACATATCCATAAAGGGAAATTGCATATAGTATTTTGAAAAACAACGCTACTTCTCCATAGTATTTTGAAAAAAAACAATAGCTACAAAAAAAGTAGGTAATATACAAATGCAATAGAATATATATATATATTAACATTTAAACATAGGTAATACATATCCATAAAGGGAAATTTGACATAGTATTTTGAAAAAAAAAACACCTACAAAAAAGTAGGTAATATAAAAAAGCAAGATTATATATATATTTAATTTTGTTGTCTTGCATTTCTAATTTGGTCAATAATTTCTTCTTGTTGAGCTAAAGCTTCCAAAGCTCTCTCAAACTCTTCTCTTGTTCTGGCTGTATTTAGTACTAAATTGAATAATTGGGAAGATATGGAAATCTGAGTCCCAAAACCATTGGGACAATTTGGTTGGATTCGTTGCGGTATTGTCATGCTTCTTTCAAAATGTAAAATCTGATGTGCATGAACAACAAAGTTTATTAGTTAAGGCAGTGCTTCATAGTTTAACTCTTTAGTATATTAATAATTCAAAGTTTAATATAGACACACCACTTATATAGTGACAGAGCAAGATAATAAAGATGAAATGACTAAATTACTTAACTCATATAATTTCAAATGTTCAATTCGTTAAAACTAAAATGTAATTTTTATAATTTTGTATCTTATTACATAGTGTCAATAGTTTACAATGACCATGCCAATAGTAAAGGAAATTACTTAATTTGAAGCATCATTTACATTTAGGGTGATACTTTCAAGAGGGTGTAGTTGCAATGTGGTTTTTGAAAGTATAGTTTATATTTTATATTTTAAAGTTTAAAGTTTTCTTTCTATGATATGTTTTTATCAAAATTACATCAACAATTTAGATGGTGGTCTCTACAATAGATTAACAGGATTGAGGCATACATCTCAACTTCAACAACTTTTCTAGTTTGTTTGTTGAATTATGTGAATCTATGTAGAGAGACTGTTTATATTGACTTGTACCCCTAAATAAACGGAAAGATGTATCCCCTTAAATACCTGGATATATAAGGAGGTCCAATATCCCCTTAAATACTTGGAAATATAAGGAGGTCCAATATCCCCTTAAATACTTGGAAATATAAGGAGGTCCAATAGAATAACAAAACCTCTAATTGTAAAATATAAGGAGGTCCAATAGAATAACAAAACCTCTAATTGTAACCAAGTTCATCAATTTATCCTTTGAGGTTAATGAGCTTTGTTGCTTGTGCTATAGAGTCTATGGGTTTGTAGAATTGTACCTTTATTGGTACTACTTGGTTCCTTGGTATCTGAGAATGATCTCCCCAAGTGTTGTGTCAAACGTGTATTATAGAAACAAAACAAATCCAGGATTCCATAAATTTCATCTCTAATTCATTCACCATTCATCATGATCAAAATAACAGCGAAAATAATGAAAATAATAACCTAGAAATAAGTCATGCTGAGTATATTAGAAAGCAAAGCGAGCCATGTGCTTTTAACCTAGACGGAGGAGGTAATATGCAGGATTCCATAGAGGAAAGGTCTTACAGCTTCAATGCACCGAATAATAAGGGTAATCATCAAATCGAGATAAAAGTAAAAAATAAAAAATAAAAAATCCTAACTATATAAAGATCAAGTACTGATATAATTCGGGCACAAATTTAAGTATGATTAAAGTTTTTCCATTAGTTTAGTTCATGCAGAAGCATAATTTTATGTTTTTCTGTAAACCTAACCAAACTCAAGTCTTCTTTAAGTATTCTTTAATCACACAAGTACAAAGCCTCCAAGAAAACCCTATTTCTAGCCGTCGAAGCTTCAAGAACATCCTAGGAGTTGAGAATACTTAAACCTTGGTTCTTCTTCTCTCTTAAATCAAAAAATCAAATGATTGGAAAATGATATTATTGATGTTTTTTAATAAATAAATTTCACAATTTTTCTAAATAAATATGCATAATTCCTAATTTAAAATGCATAATACTTATAGAGGATAATATAATCATATAAAGAATAAAAAAATAAAGTGATATATAATTTGAGAGAAGTTCAACTTTAATATCTTGATCTTTCAAAGATCAGGATATTAAAGTTGAACTTCTATCAAATTATATATCATGTTCCCTCTAGGTTGGAATGGAATATTTTCATGAAATTTTTAATGAAATTCACAAGAAGAAGCTAGTCCATATGCAAGTAAATTAATCATGGATGATAATCACGACATGCACATTCAGAAAGACAATGAAAAGGAATTGTTCCAAGAGAAGCAATATCAATAGAGAAGCGAGCAGTAGTCATTCAATGAATTGCAATAATATAGTGACCTCGTATTAAAAAAAGTTGGGTCAGGCCAAGCATACATATGTACCGGTCTACTAATGTTATCCATATAAAGAGACCACCTTCAGATTATTAAATCTCAGAAACGAAATTGTTAAAGAGACTACCTTTAGATTATTAACTTACATTGACACACAAAAGTGAGACACAATTTCCAGGATCTTGACCGTTGGCAATATGCGCCATTTCCTGGACTAAACCTCCATTGGATAGAATATCCCACTATAACACTAAGAAAACCTTACAAATCTAAGAAAAAATCAACAGATCCATCTAGACCAAGATTTGTATCACTCTCAAAAGAAGATAATATAGTTAGAATATCATCAATAGTAGCCTTCTCATAGATATCCCTATTGTCCTCCTTTGTTTCCAATGTTGGGAAAAATAAAGAAGCTTACTGATATCTTCTTTATTAACACCTTTTTATTAAGGATAAATCCTCCCAAAATGTGCCACATATAACAAAACCAAAAATTATTACAATCTTTCCATCCTCATTCACCATACCCCAATTTGTGTTGTCATTTCTTATGTGACAAGAATATTTGTGATAAAACTTTTTGTTCCCGTGACCTAGCTCCATCTAAGTTACCCTACTTTTCAACCTCCAATCTCATTCTTTGTCTCTTAAAAGTTTCATTTAATATTACAATCTTTCCATCCTCATTCACCATACCCCAATTTGTGTTGTCATTTCTCATGTGACAAGAAGATTTGTGATAAAACTTTTTGTTCCCGTGACCTAGCTCCATCTAAGTTAGGAGGTGGCTGGGCAGAATTATATTTCTATATCAATTATTGTGAATACTGTCAATGACATGCAATGAATCCAACAAATAGCCCACCACAACGTTTGCATTTGCATATCCTTTGGATGATCTGAGGTGAACACTACAATTTCGTACAAACCTATGGCACCCAATTTCTGCAACAATACGTGGACCCTGAGGCTCTTCAACATGTAAAAAAAAGTCTCTAACGTCACTTAAAGGTCATTGTGAGAGGTGAGAGAGCTCAGTAAACCTCTAAATTTGTGTTGAAAAACCTGAATAATGCCTATGGGACTATGGTTTATGAGATTATGTAAAAAACAATTCTAGCACGCCCACATAGTTTGTGGTTGGATCACTTTGATAGGGATCAAATGGTTGAGAGATAGTGATGGAATAGAAGACACTTGGATTTTTTTTCTTCTATTCCTCATATTCAACTAGTTAAATAGGGTTCAAGGTTGAGTTATCCATGCCTTGCTACATGTTATCATCCACATTCTTCATGTTATCCATGAAGTGTTGGTTATCCATTAATCACTTGTGAGTTATCCATTTATCCCTACCAATTATCCCTTGATGAGATACCAATTTTTTATATTTTTTTGGTTTATAATTGTTTATTTCTAATTTTGAAACTACCATAAAATCAATCTCTACTATACTCTTGTCTCATCCTCTTATCTAGATAAAAAAATCTAGACCATATTCCACCTTAAATCTCACATAAAAAAGCTTAATAAGATTATACTACCACCATAAAATAAATATTTGATTATACAGTTCTTGCAATTAAGATAAACGTAGAATAAAACATAGTGAAGAAAATAACAATGGGTAACTGTAAAAAGCATTTCATATCAACACATAAAGTATTTCACTAATTCAATCAGTCGCTGTAAGTAAACCTTTGTTGAAAAAGTGCAAATTAAACCTAGAATAAGATTTAATGAAGAAAAGGAGGGAGTCCACTAAAAAACATTTCAGATTACACGTAAGTATTTCAATTTAGCCACTGAGTGCTCAGGAATCAGGATTCTGTAAAATATTAAGATAAATAATTGGCGGTAACAGGTGTATTCCTTACTCTTCACACACCAACGGTGGGCCTTTTAGGCTGAAAATTTGCTACAAGTGGCCACCTGTTCATGTTTGTCTGGCACACATCTTGTTTCCCTTTTCAAGAACTTTGAATACGAAAAATAGTTGGGAATATTGTTGCTTGTTTCTGGTCTCTTCGTACTGCTCTAATGCGATGGCAAACAAAGCCCAATGCCACATGTTCATCTTGCTATACTTACATATATAGGAGTAGACAATTAAATGGTAGAGGATCCCACTGCAAAGTTGGTGGTAGTTGTCTATCACATCGGATTCTCATCCTATTAATTATTTCTCTACTCATGCTGTTTATAATTCCCTAGGCCAGCTATATATACATAGCTTCCAATGCGCTTCGTTGTAATGTTTTGATATAGCAAATTTTCCTGAAAGTAGTAATTTGATATCTCAAGTTACAATACAGGAAACCATGTCAGAAGCAGATCAGGGAAGCTACTGCAAGGGTCTATCGGCCTTCTATGATAAATCAAAGCCATCTTTGGCTATGATTTCTGTTCAATTTGGGTTCGTCGGGATGAACATAATCTCAAAAGTTGCTCTGAGTCAAGGAATGTCTCATTTTTTGTTGGTAGTCTACAGACATGTGGTGTCCACACTGGTATTAGTTCCTTTTCCATATATCTTGGAAAAGTAAGTGTTATTTATACTGCAACAAGAATATGACTGCTAAGATTCTGTTGAAGTTGTTCATGTATTTTTATTTGTTCATAGATTTTTTGGTGTGTTTTTCCATTTTGTGCAGGAAAATTAGGCCATCTTTGACATTTCGAGTCTTTTGTGAAATATTTTTCATCGCTTTGTTTGGGTAAATACTTCATAAAATCAATCCTTCTCTTATTCTAAAAAGAGATCATTGTTTTTGAGATTATTTATGTAGTCAATCTATGTACAGGTTAACTTTGAACTAGAATTTCTACTATGCAGCTCTACGTTATACCTCAGCCACGTTTGCATGTGCACTGAGCAACATGCTACCTGCCGTGACGTTTCTCATGGCTATTCCTTTTGGGTAATCGTATGGATATCATCAGTCACAATATCATTAATTAATGTTAGTCCCCAATTTAACTATCTAATGAAAATTTCTGAACTTTTTGCAGACTGGAAAGAGTTGGTATAAGAAGCTTGGCCGGTCAAGCAAAGGTACTTGGGACCATAATTTGTGTTGGTGGGGCTATGTTTATAACATTATACAAAGGAATACCGCTAAAAATATGGCCGTTACCTTTCCATTTAAATGAAGGCAAAGGTAAGAGTGGATCTGATTCTGAGAATTTGACTACGGGCTCCATGTCAGTCGTCGCCAGTTGCATTAGCTGGTCATCTTGGTTTATTATACAGGTAATTAGATTTATGTTTAGACATATATACATATCTATCTCTGTGCCTATAGGGGACTGATTGATCTATTTCTAACCATGGTCTTTTCTTTGTCGGTTACAGGGTAAAATGAGCCAAAGATATTTAGCTAAGTATACTAGCATAGCCTTAATGTGTTTTCTGGCCACTATATAATTAGCAGTTGTAACCCTAATTTTTGAATGAAATCATCCCTCTGTGTGGGATCTAGGGTGGGATATCAAGCTTCTGACTTCAGTCTATTCGGTAAGTTCGGCTTTAATGGCGATATAAGTTGAAAACTGGATTTAATGTAACTTATAGTAATATAGATGTAGTATTGAATTTTTGTTGAGTTTATGCAGGGAGTTGTGGCCTTCGAAATGGATTTCTATATAATGACATGGTACATTCGATGAAAAGGGCCACTGTTTGTGACGATGTTTAATGCATTGCTGCTCATGTGCCAGAGTTCATGCGTTGAGTATGGCTGAAGGTAAAGAAGCTTTTAATTCTATTCAAGTCGTCCAAAATAATTCTATTCTATAAATATGCTTGCCTATTGGTATATATCCATCATATTGTTTGAAGTAAATTTGAGGCTGTCTAGGTAGCCTGTGAACAAGCTCAGCCTAGCCTGTGAAGCTTTTATTTTTCAGTTTTCTCAAAACCTAACAAGTCGAAATATGTGAGCGTTAGAGAATCTGAGGCTTACCTCTACTGCACAGGCGAATTGGCGAATGCTCCAAGACGAATTGGTGAATGCTCTAGCGAATGCTCCAAGACGAATCGGCGAATGCTCCAGTGACAAACTAGCGAATGCTCTAGGATAGCACAGGAATGGCGAAGCGAAGAAGCGAAAGGCTATGGAAACTAGGTTTTGGAAACTATGCCAGGTATCTCCTCCACCACCACTTCTCCTAACAGACCACTCCTCGGTGGCTAACAGACTCGTCCACATATCTCCTCCACGCTTGCTCCTCCACACTTATCTCCTCCACTGCCACGTCTCCTAACAGACTCCTTGGCAGCTAACAGATTCCTCCACATATCTCCTCCATGTCTCCCAATAGACTATTCGACGGCTAACAACTCCTCATGCGCAATCTCATCTCCTAACAAACTCCTAACTCTACGGCTAGTTAACCTAGTTAAAAGATTAGACGATTCAAATCATCTGGATCATACACTTGGCGTGTTTTGCTAGATCTTGATGATCCGCTCAAGCAAGTCCATCCCCCAAAAAATATCATTGATATAAATGCCTATCGGTGTAAATATGTTTAAAGAAGCCTTTACTCTTGGTAATATAGACAGTTATAGTTGAGGGTTTTCAGTTAATTTATTGAAAGAATTCCGCTATCTGTATACTTCTTGTTTCTCGAATGTGTATTGATTTATACAGTAATTTAATCTGAATACCTCTAGTTTTACTTTTATTTCTATTAATATAATCTGAATACCTCTAGTTTTACTTTTATTTCTATTTTAATGAGTTCCTACAAGCTTCAAGGTTATTATGTACAAAATTACAACTCTTTTTTTAATTATGGTTTGCTATTATAACGAGGGTTTCTTTCCACTAAGAGTTCTTGAAGAGATTACTTAGTTTTGGATATCATTTCCAATTCTATTATGTGTTTAATAAAAGAGTTGTATATTAGGGTTTCTTCCATATTAATCTCGCCTCTATCATTACTCTCTCCTTAATAGGTTTAAGGATTTTAAAATGAAAAGGGCTTTCTTATAATCATTCCAAAGAATTCCTGAACAATTTTTCTTGACATTTGGTTAGGCTATAAATAGAAAATATTTCATGTTAATAAGTAAAAGATTCTTACTAAGAGAAAAATCAATTATTAATCATTATTTATCTTCTACCATTCGTAACCATATAACTTACTAATGGAGAGATATGGCTAATAATAAAGAACTAGTTTTCAAGAGACATATATGTGACTGCAATAAATAAGAACAAGTTTTCATGAAACATATGTGAATAAACTGGAAATCGAAGCGTTAATAGCTATACACCAGCCATCCCTTACCCAGACTCTTAGGCTTAAAACTGCTTTTTGCAACTTCAAGTTGCCACCAGTAACTAGAGAGAGTTATTTACTCCAGAACCTAGCATTCTCTTATACTCACATGGTTCCAGTACAGATCATAATGTCTTAAAGATGTTCTCTAGCAGCTCTGTGCTATTTCGTGGATACATGAAATAGAGCTTTTACATGTGTGATCTCTCGCATCTCTCCTTTTTCTATTTATCTTGTTTTCTATATTCCTTCGGCATCCCCTATTCTCTTTGCCTGGGAATTTTATAGAAAATAACTAACTCTCCTTAGTACTGACCAATTGTCTTTGTAAAGAATATTGAGGATTTTGTAACTTTTTTAAACCCAAGTTGTATAGGTGTTAAAACTCTCAATTTCAGAATTATATTTATATAAAGTTTAACTCACTTTTTCCATTATGCCTAAATAAAAATAAAAACATCAAAGGGTAATGAGGGGGTATTACAATCCTCCATTCCTAAAAACTTTGCACCGTCTCCAGTGCTTAATCAGTATTATTAAAGTCTTGAAGTAAATCAGAAATTTTTTGTCTCATAATCTCTTATATTTCCCAAGTAGCTTCTTCAGTTGAATAATGTTTCCATTGTACTTTAACTTGTACAATAGTCTTCTTCCAAAGTTGAATTTCTCTCTTATCGATATCCAGGGTGTCCTGCATACGAGTTATCATGAAAATCTCTAAATATGATCTATTTTATATTATATTTTTTGGGTACATAATTTCGATTTTTGAAACGTAGAAACCCTTCTCTATCAACCTGATACATACTTTCTTCAGTTCCAATAGTTCCATGGTTACGTTTTTCCATCCAATTTTTATATTTCTCATCACTATTTTATGCTTACTTTAATAAAGTTTTGAATTCAAATTCATGATCACTAATTAGCACCAAATGCATTTTGTATTGTTGTCGTCTTAGTGCATCTGCTACTATGTTTCCTTCCCTTTTATGTGTTTAATTTCGAAATCATACTCACTCAGGAACAGAAGCCACCTGGCTTGGTGGGAATCCCATGTTTTTTTGTCAAATAAATATTTTAACCCAATATTTTCTATGAGTAACATAGATTTCTTTCCTACCAAATCATTTCACCATATTTTAAGGGAATGAATAATAGTTACCAACTCCATATCATGTGCTACATAGTTTTTTTCATGCTCTTTTAGTTTCTGGGATTCATAATAGATTACATGAACTTATTGAGTTAAAACCCCTCCCAACCTTTCTTTACTCGCGTTAGTGCATACCAAAAAATATTTATTTGGATCAATATTTTTTAATATTGGTGTTGTCGTAAATAAATACTTCAATTAATCAAAGTTGTCTTGACATTATTGACTCTAGGTAAATTGAACACTTTTCTTTTGCAGAATTGTTATAGAGTGAGCTATTCTTTTGCAGAGTTGTTATAATCCCATGAAGGATCTTATATCACATACATCTTTTGGTGATGCCATTCCAAGATAGCATTGATTTTAGCAGGGTCAACTATTATTCCCTTCTCCGAGATAACATGTCCCAAGTAGTGTACTTCCTTTTCATAAAAGTCACATTTAATCAATTTTGCATATAATTGGCGTTCTTTCAGAGTTTGCAAAACTTTCCGTAGGTGATTCTCATGCTCTCCCTCATTCTTTGAATATACCAGAATATCATCAATAAATACTAGAACAAATTTATCCAAAACTTTACTTAGCACATTATTCATCATGTTCATAAATGGTGCAGGGGAATTTGTCAAACCAAACGGAATTACCACAAATTCATAGTGTCCATATCTTGTTTGAAAAACATTTTTATGGACATCTTCATCCTTGAATCGTACCTGATGATATCCCAACCTGAGATCAATTTTTGAAAATATTTTTGTTCCACCAATCTAATCAAACAGATCATCTATTCTTGCTAAGGGATATTTGTTTTTAACCGTCATCTTATTTAATTGCATGTAGTCTATGCAAATTCTGAAAGCTCCATCCTTCTTTTTAACAAATAAAACAGGTGCTCCTCATGGCGATACACTAGGCCGAATATATCCCTTGTCTAGTAAAATTCCTGTAATTGCATTCTTAATTCTGTTGATTTTGGGATCACTCATATGATAAGGAGCTCGTGATATTGGTGCTGAACATGACTTGGATCTATGGTGAAATATAAGTCTCGTTTAGTTGGTAATCCAGGTATCTCATTAGGAAATACTTTCTGAAACTCTTTTAATAAAGAGAGTTGTTCCAATTCTACTTTTGACTTTTCAGGTTCAATTTCTTTAAATTTGATGGCATAAAGTTGACACCCTTTTCTTATACACTTTTTAAGTTGTACCATTGATATTTGTCATGTAGATATAGGTTTATAAATTCCCTTTATAGTATGATACTTACCTTTTTCATCCATGCAATCAAAAATTTTATGTAAACAATTGATAATGGCTTTATGAAATTCCAACCAGTCCATGCCTATCAAAATGTTGTACGATCCTAGAGGATGTATATTTAGATTAACTATGGTATCCATGTCATTAAAACTTGGTCTGCAATATTTAATTAGTTGTGTAACTTTCCTTTTCATTCCTATTGCCAGTTGTTTTTCTAACAAACCCTAGATTAGACAGCTCCAGAATCAGGTCGGACACCTCAAATCGGTAAGATCTAAATCATTGTTATTTCCATTTGAGGCTATCAATTGAAAAGATGACTCCCCATACTCATCTTGAGGACAAGCTTGGATGGGATGATAAATTTAGAGCATGGAAGTAAACAATCTTCTCGATCCTCGAAGAAAATGATTTGGATCAGTACATCACTGAGGAGGTTCCAAAACTAGAGGGAGATGAGGCTAAGGCTACTAATAGGAGAAGCATGGCTAAGGCCAAGAGAACCATTTCAGATTCTATTAAGGATCACCTCATCTCCCATGTGTCTTTATTCAAGACACTGAATGAAATATATGATGCTTTGACAAAGATATTTGAAGGAAAGAACATCAACCAAAAGATGGCTTTGAGGAACTAGTTTAAGAATGTGAAGATACAGAACTACAAGACTATATAGTGTTACTTCACAAGGGTTTCTCAAATCAAAGAACAAATTCAAGTAGTTGAAGATAATGTTTAAGAAGAAGAAATTTTAATGACTACCTTGACTGGTCTCCTTAGTTCATGGGACTCATTCATTCAAGGAATTTGTGCAAGAAGGAGGATGATCTCTTTCAGCACACTCCAAGAAGAATGTGAACAAGAATAAGCTCGACTCGTAACAAGACAAGAGAAGATGAGAGAAACTGAATATCAATCTCTCATGGTTCACACTAGGAATAAATTCAAGAAGAAGGAGAAGAAGGAGAACTTTCATCACAACAAGAAGAAGGACATGAAACAAAATAAGACCAAGAGAGATCCTTCAAATGTTCGATGTTATACATGTGATGAAAAGGGACACTTAGCAAGATATTGTCCCATAAGGAAAATGAGACACCATGCCCATCCAAAGATGATGAACCAAACAACAAAAGATTCAGAAGAGAGGAGGATGTTTCAAATGAAGAGTATGTGCTAATCTCAGCACTTACTAGCACTATGTCACACAGAAGCAATGAATGGATCGTGCATAATGGAGCTTATAAACACATGACAAGATACAAGGAATCATTCGTTAATATGTCTGAACATGAGTCACTTCACAAGGTGAAACTTGGGGATGATTACCAATACCCCATAAAAGGGAGTGGAAAAGCTTCATACAAGCTTGACTCCCAAAAATCCTTAAAGATGAAGGTGTTAGGTTAAAATGAGCAACATTAACATAATAATGAGGGAGAAATAAACATTATAACTAGCAACCACATATAGATAGACACACGATATACCTTGGAAACCCCATGTGGGGAAAACTAGCACCAATGAAGATCTTCATTACATGGCCAAAACTGCCATCCAGGCCAAGTAAGCTAACCACCGCTCACCTCTAGGCCACTTTACAATGGAGCCTCCTCAAGACTTATAAATGCTTCACCACATGCAATACGATAGGACAATACCATGGGATACAACAAACCATGTGCTAGACCTAAACCATCTTTGACTCAATCCCGAGTCAAGGTTAACCCTAACAATCCCCCCTTTAAACTTGACTTGGAGTAATCATCAACCCCCCTCAAATTTTTACTGAGGAATCTCACGTACACCCCCCTATCACCTAGGTCTATCCCCCGACTTTACCGGTGAGTTACCAGGGGTATGCATGCCTTACCAGGTCTTACAAACATATGCCCATTTACATGCAAAATGCTCCATTAATTTTTTGTTTTCATGTGTCTTCTTGATGACTACACCCTACACCATCACCATTTGTTGCTTCATGCTCTTGCTTTCCATGCTCGCCCTTTTATGCCTTGTATTCCTTTCAAATGACATGCTTGCCACATTTTTACCATACTTGATAAAACCATGAATCATCATTTCATTTCATGGACCAAAGGATTCCAAACCCATTAACCAAGCTTATATTAAACAAAGCTCATTTAAGACTATTAATTTAATCATCCACCTTTTTATACTTCACATCCACTTACCTTTTTTATTCAAAACATTTAATGACTTAAGAAATGGCCCTTTTTTTTAAAGATGACGTGAATGGCATGGATCCTTCTTTAAAAACTATTTTATAATGTTTTTTTTTAACCTTTGCTTCATAGAGTGACTTAACGGCATGCCATCTCCAGAATTTTCTTCACGATATAATCTTACCATGATTTCTCTTTGCAAATAAAATTTCATATTTTGATAAGTGTTTACAAGCTTCTCCAGCAAGCATAATAGCTCCATCTTCATTTAATGAGCACAACCTTAAATTTGGTTCACATGCAAACGGTTCCTTCATTGGGGCTAGACTGAGACCTCTTCACTTCAACATTTTCTCACATATCATTGGCACACACAGACCATATCTCTTTCATATGGCAATGTTCAATCCTCAACGAGACTACTTCTGCATGCCCTTCTCCGGATGCAACTCCTTCACATGTTTGCTCAGCTGTAGCGCTTCTCTTGCCATGTCTGGACATGCCTACTACTCACATGAAATAACATCCATTCCCTCACTCTTTCAAATCTATGGCTTTGCACAAATTTATGGATCTGATTTGCGGCCTTCTGCTCCTCACACGGGCATGCTAGTTTTGCGTTGTGGACTCTACACCCAGCAAAACTATTTCCTTATACACCAGATCTCTACACACGATCTCATTATCACAGCTCTTTGATGATATTCTTAGCATCCGAGGGCATTGTTAGACCTTCATTCCCTCAGGCGGGTCTGATCCCTTTTGCAACGTCGTTGCGACTAGGGTTTATTTTTTCACATGCTGCTACCCTTTTCTTTTGGACACAACATAACTTCACACAGCCATATTTAAAAAAATGGGCCAACCCCCACAAGCCTTTAACCCAGGGGTGGCTATAGCTCACCCAGGACTTCATAGGTCTTTGACAAGCAATTTGCTACCTTCACACAAGCTCAAGCTCACTTGTGCTCTGATACCAGTTGTTAGGTTAAAATGAGCAACATTAACATAATAATGAGGGAGAAATAAACATTATAACAAGAAACCAAATATATATAGACACACAATATACCTTGGAAACCCCATGTGGGGAAAACCAGCACCAATGAAGACCTTCATTACATGGCCAAAACCGCCATCCGGGCCAAGTGAGCTAGCCACCGCTCACCTCCAGACCACTTTACAATGGAGCCTCCTCAAGCCTTATAAAGGCTTCGTCACATGCAATACCATAGGACAATACCATGGGATACAAAAAACCATGTGCTAGACCTAAACCACCTTTGACTCAATCTTGAGTCAAGGTTAACCCTAATAGAAGGATGTGTCATATGTTTCAGGATTGAAGAAGAATCTTCTCTCCATCTCTGCACTAGATGCAAAGGGAATTAGAGTTTCATTTGTCGATGGCCAAGTTCTAATGTGGCATGAAGGGAAGACAATAGAGGATGTGTTAGCTGGAAATTCTCACCTCCTGCGGACAGGAGTTGTTTCCCTAGTTTGAGTGATTCAGATCTAGAACAAATAGAAACACGGAATGTCAGAGTCTCCCTAGATCTGTCTAAACACTTGAATGGATTTCCATGCTTCTTCTATTAATAGATGTCTTCACTATCGTTGAAGTTTTTTTCCTCTGTTTACCTGCAAAAATAGAAGACAACAATAGAAAGTGATAGCATAGAAGATATAAAAACTAAATCTATGCTTGTGACCAAGGAGTCAAGCAATACATACACATGATACATCATATATGGTAAAGAGAAAACATTCTTTATTAACAATAATTGGAAATACTACAACCTTGGTGCCTTGGCATTGAGAGTCCCATCCAATCGCCCTTTTTCCTCTAGCTTCACCTTGCCTCTAAAGAATCAAGAATGATTTTGGCAAAGTGTGGATATGCAACACAATTCTTCCCCCTCTCCTGATGGGGGATGAGCCAGTATTTAAAGACATGGGAGGATAGGTATGGTTGAGGATCTCATGGGTGAGGTGGAGATAAAATCCAAAAAGGGAGTATCTCGAGTTTCAACTGGTCCTAAACCATAGGGATGAGGATCCACAGAGGAAAGCTTCGAGAATCCTCTCGAAGCTTCTCTTTTTTCCTTGAAAAATTGAGCATTGCTCCTTTAGTGAAGCACACAGATAGTGTTAAGGGGGTAATGCTTCTTGCAGTAAGGACAAGAGCGGTGGCACCACTCTTTTCTTATGCATTAGGAATGTTCCAGACTTAGATAATGCTTTTTGTCAATGGGGAAAGAGTGTTACTGGCTCAAAACAAGGAAAAATAACAAGGGGATAATTTATTCTTTCATTTATCTAGGGAAAACTTTGAGGGATTGGAGCAGACAAGGGAATACCTATCTCATTTCATGATGGTGACGAGATTTAGGTGTAACATAATGCCCCCCAAAGTATGATGGCTAGAGGGAAACAATAGGCATTATACTTTGATAGAACAAGGTATAGTATCGAGATAATGGTCCAGTGGTTGGAACTTCTCAAGCATCAGAAACATTCTGTAGCACCTTTTACATTTTGATACATGTCCCAAATGACTCACAACATGGCTTCCAACCAATACAATGCAGATCCATGTGAGATACAAAAAATTCATGGCTACTAAAATAAAACTTAGACCCATGTGAAGAAGAATCAAATTTGGACATAGATACCATACATACAATGTACATCTATGTCATACAGACGAAAATATGAGCATAGCCACGAACATACACATGTGAATCCATGCTAGGACTCATACAAAACACTCCTCACAACCTGGGGAAATCAATGACTGCTTAACAGATAGCTAGGGTCTTCGTCTCGTCTTCCATAAGGTATGATTATATCCATGCGATTACAATGTTTGATGCCGAACATGGTAGAAACCACTTGATTCCCGGTTAATGATGAGAATCGTTAACAAGTGCGAGGGAGATCACCATTGATGTCAATGATTCCCAAGGTACCCGAGTACAATCTCCTAAGTTTGAATAGATGATATGACATCAAACACTCAGTTGAATCTTTGGATCAAAGGTCAATGATGTGAACCTATGTTGTGAGTGAGAGAATCTGTCATTAATGCATATAGATCTCAAGGTACTAAATTTTTATTTCTAATACTAATTCCTGGATGATGAGTTGAAGTTGACAAGAATAGCATTGTCAAAGGAGGGCCATGATGAATCCCACATCAACGACATGAAACTAGGAACAAAGTTCTATAATTTAAGTATGAAGTAACCATAGGACTGACTCAAAAGTAATTGATGCAAAATTTGTTTTGACTGCGGTTGTAAACTCTCAAGATAATTTCCCTTTCGAACATAAGGCAACACAACCGAAGACTTGGCAACATTGACTTGACGAGGCGGAACACAATGCCACAATGGAAAATTCATTCTTTGAAAGAATCAAAGGCGTGACATGACTCATGAAAGTGGATCGAATCGGAGACAAGCTGAATACCCAATTGACTGAATGAAATGCAGATAAGTACCATGTTCAAAGGTGACTAACAACTGCCATTATTGCAAAATGAAATCTATTTCCCTTCCCTTAATTTCCCCATTATTATTGATGAGTTCCTATATTCATTTTTACGAGTTCAAAGATGGTAACAAACACTCGATTTACATCGTCCTTCGGATGAGTCCAAACTCGTATGTTTTACGAACCTAAGAAATGATGTGTTTGTTTCCAAAAAGGGTCTTTCAATGTTTAATTTAACGCGTCCAATGAAATAAAACTCAGTGTAGTTCATGTTTAGAGAGTTTGAACAAATGAAAGAAGACTCCGAAAGGGTCCTTTTTCATATGATTTAGTCACTAGGGACCGAAAAAAGTATAAAATAATATACCCGAGATAACTCTTCCAGTCATTTGGTTGGAGTGTACATTTTTCGTAAGTAGTGCTCCCTAGTCTGAAAAAGGGGTAAACTATCACTAGGAAGACAACTCTTCAGGTCCTTTTATGAGCATGAAGAATGCAAGTTCACTCGGTGATATTTTCACATTTTAAGAGTCTGAAAAGAGCTTAAAGAAGAATCTAGCCGAAAATTCTCACCTCCCGTGGACAAGAGTTGTTTCCCTAGTCTGAATGATTCAAATCTAGAACAAATAGAAACACGGATTGTCAGACTCTCCCTATATCTCTCTAAACAATTGAATGGATTTCCATGCTTCTTCTCTTAACAGATGTCTTCACTATCCTTGAAGCTTTTTTCCTTTGTTTACTTGCCAAAATAGAATACAACAATAGAAAGTGATAGCATACAAGATATAAAAAATGGATCTATGCTTGTGACCAAGGAGTCAAGCAATACATACACATGATACATCATATATGGGAAAGAGAAAACATTATTTATTAACAATAATTGGACATACTACAACCTTGGTGCCTTGGTGTTGAGAGTCCCATCCAATAGCCCTTTTTCCTCTAGCTTCACCTTGCCTCTAAAGACTTAAGAATGATTTTGGCAGAGTGTGGGTATGCAACGCAATTCTCTTCCCTCTCCTCATGGGGGATGAACCAATATTTAAAGGCATGGGAGGATAGGTATGGTTGAGGATCTCATGGGTGAGGTGGAGATAAGATAAAAAAAAGGAGGATCTTTAGTTCCAACTGGTCCTAAACCATAGGGATGAGGCTCCATGGAGGTACGATTCGAGAAGCCTCCTGAAACTTCTCTTTTTTCCTTGAAAACTTGAGCACCACTCCTTTAATGAAGCATATAGGTGGTGTTAAGGGGGTAACGCTTCTTGTAGTAAGGACAAGAGTGGTGGCACCACCCTTTGATCATGTATAAGGAGCATTGATGACTTAGGTAATGCTTTTTGTCAATGAGGAAAGAGCGTTACTGGCTCAAAACAAGGAAAAATTGCAAGGGGATAATTTCTTCTTTCATTTCTCTAGGGAAAACTTTGAGGGATTGGATCAGACAAGGGAATAACTATCTCATAAGATGATGGTGATGATATTTAGGTGTAACAGAATGCCCCCCAAAGTATGATGGCTAGAGTGTGTTGCAACTGCAACTATTTCCCCCCAAAAAAATTATTTTTAGGGTCCCCCCTCTTTTTTATTTTTAGTATCTAGACAACTTAGGAATGTTTTATTTCTACCAAAATTTTCCCAAGGCTCAACTGTTTTTTGAAAAAACTTAGTTTTTGCATGCCTATATCAGATGCTTAGTTGACTAGTCTTCCGATACAGTGGAGGCATAGTTCACTATCTTTCTGATGTATTTATCAGAAACCTTCCAAAGTCTGAGCCATTGTATTGGGAGTGAGTTTGTCTATGATCTCAGAGATAGTTTGCTGAGGTTCTGATGTTTTATTATAAAGCATATCTAATGGATCAGATGTTCCTTCGACTATATTTTTTCGATGTCCGGTTAAGTTAGCAATCTCGCTGCCAGTTGTGTTTTTGGAATGAACCAAAATTTTTAGTTTGTCCACCATTCAACATTGCGGAAGGTTAGTGTTGAGTCGATCTAGAGCTTCATGATGTTCCCACCGATACCGAAGAATTTAGCCTCCCCGATTTCCGATGTGGCTTTCCCATGCGATTACTAGGTAGATAGAGTCGTTCCCTTCCAACATTGCGGATGTCTTCAAGACTATATGTCCGGTGTTTGGTTAAGTTTTTCCCGCTAGTGTTAATTTTTCACTGCCGATCGAGGTTTATATAAAGCCACAGAGCCCATGTGACTTTTCATTTTCACGGTGATAGCTACCCTCTCGATTGCACACAGCTGTCAATCTTTGATACATTCTCCTCTACGCCCATGGAGGTCATCTCCTGTCTAGGTTTCCCGCCACTTCTTTGCCAGGTAGGATCCGTTCATGGATTTTCTTTATGCTTGGTTGTTTATTGTTGTTTTAAACCGCTAGGGTGGATAGGGTTAGGTTTTCCGTGGTAGGGTAAAGTTTTATTCTTTTTGTGGTTTTCTTGCAGTGATTTTTCCTTTAATAAGGGTTCAACCCCTTTTTCTGTGAGCATTTCATTTTGGCTGGTTAAGCTTTTCCATCTCTGCCACTATGTAACCATGAGTATGCCTATGACAATTTTGTGGAGGTTTAGGGCATGGTGCAGACAAACGTTTTGTTGTCTGCATCGCCCTGTTCTTGATTGCTTCATTTTTAGCTTGGGTTTAGATAGTCATTTCCGCATTGACAGTAGGTTTCCATGGGACACATGAGGGATGCAAAATTGATAGGGTTTTTTGTGTTGAAATAGATGGCGGTGTGAGATTTTTCCTCAGTCAAGATGCACATATAGATTTTTAGGAAGCTAGAAGAAATTAGGGTTTTGAGCCAGCATAATTTTAGTAGGTTTGGGGGGCAGCATTATTTTACAGTTTCTTTTTGTTTAAATTCTCTCATTCAAAGGAACTGTGGGTATTGATAATGATTTTCAACATGCATATCGATGAAATGGTAATATTTAGTTGCTTTATTGTTTTCTCATTACCCTGCTTGCTAGAGATAGATAGATTTAGATCATGTTGATGGTTATAGTTAAATTATCAACATAGCAATATGCCGCGGAAACAAAAGAAGAGATCCCAAGTAGCCGAAGAGGAACCTGAAGTGTAAGTGATAACCAGAGTGGAAGTCATCTATGAAGATACTAAAGCTATTACTGGAGTTGAGCCAGAATACAAATGGGGAGAGGTGTATAGGATGATTTCAATCCAGACTATTCCAGATGCTGGTTTTGAAGATATGCACATGTATGCAAATATTGAGAGGTTAGCCCTTATGAAAGTGGCTACCAGACCCGATATTTTCCCATGTTTTGAAGTGATAAGTTTGATTCTTCCTAGGGCATATGTAAGACAGATGATATTAGAAAATACCGCAAAGCAAGGTTATGTTGCATACAACTCAGTTGATGTATCTATGGCATATAATTTACCAACAACACAAATTTATTTGACTGAAAGTTGGTTAAAGGAGCTGAATTTAGACATGGTTGAAACAACCAAGAACATGATGATACCAGGAAAGAACTTCTGTACAAGGACTTCTGGAGAGTATGAAACATCAACTCTCTGTACTCCATATAGGTTTATTATTTTAATGCTGAACATAATTTTTGGAAGAGCTAATGGAAAAAGTTTTAAAATGGGTTGGATACCAGTTATCTATTTTGTTGCTACATAAGGTACTGTTTTTAATGGGAAAATATAGTATCTAATAGTTTGTCTGCCTGTATAAGCGCAACATTAGGAGGAGTGTCCCAAAATAAATCAGAATTTTACATGAGTTCCATTTTGATTGATTGCATTTTGTGCACTCAGCCATTCCCAGCCTTAAAGTGCCATTGAGATAAGGACCAAGATCCAGTGTATGCAGCTTACAAACTATTTTGGGCCCACAAGTACTATAGCTACTACAAGGAAATTTGTGAGAATTTGATTATGCCCTTGTACACATTAATAGTTTTGTCCGAATGCAATTGTATGTCAGAAGAAGCTTTAAAAGTTGTGTAAGAACACAAAAGCTATTATCTAACAGAAGAAGGCCTATACTTAAGAATGTATGGTGGTTCGAGATCCCCTTCTCTTCTGCCAAAGTATGCCATAGAATATGTAATTCACAAGGAGGATGTGAGGCAGTTATATATTGATGGAATAGAAGCTTCCTTTTTTAGTAGAAGAAGGAAGTCTATCCTGCAGTTCCCTTTTTCGTTGGAAGTTACAAATTTTCCAGGGTGAAGAATGCAACGGAGTTTGTCAAGGAATTAGAGTATTTTCAGTTCGATGAAATGAATTTCCATAGGAATGACTCTGCAAGAAACGTTGGCAAGTATTGCACCGAAGCTGGAGTACATTTCGAATATACCAATTTCTGGGATAAGGATGAAGAGACATTCCGAAATGCTAAGAACATGACATATTTAAGGAAAATATTCAAGCAGAAGATAACTACTGTGGGTGGTAAAGGTAAAGTTGTTGAGAAGTAGAAAAGGCAAGAAGAAGAAGACGCAAAAAAGAGGTAGGAAGAAGCTAATAGACTAGTACAGGAGGCAGAGAACTAGCTGAGAACAGAAGATGAAGAAAAGAAATGAGCTGCTGAAGAAGCAACAAATAAGATTGAAGAAGAAAAGAAAAGAAAAGAAGAAGATGATATCAGGAAAAAGCAGGCAGAAAGTGAAGGGTTCAGATTAGAAGGTGTCCAAAAGGAAAAACAACAAATAGAAAAGACAATGGAAGGATAGAGAACAGAGACATTAGAAGGACAAGACCCTACTAATCAAGAACAGGCTTAGTCTGATATTAACCTATTAGAGCCCGTTGTTCCTTCTAGTAGTACAGTAGGAGAAGGTCCAGTGTCAATTTCTGGAGTTGAGTTAATTCCTTTCATGCCCAATGAAGGGGAAGAGGTACCATATTTTATAACTATACTTTACAACAAAGAAAAAGAGAGAATTGTCAAAAGAACCGAGAAGAAAGTGGACACTGGGGGTAAGCCAGGAATGATGGTGACTGATAAGACAGTGGTTCATGACACACACAAAGATCCATGATTAATAGCAAGGGTTGGGGTATATTTAACCCTAGCCACTGAGGATAATGTAGACATAATCATGACAGACCTAAAACAGTCACAAAAAAGGGTCACACAGTTGAAAGAGACTTTGAAGAAAGGAAGGAGTGAAAGTCAGAGTTTGGAAAGGGAGTATGAGGATATGATCGGTGAAGTTAAGGTATCAAAGGTAGAATGTCAGACTCTACAAGCCGAGAGGGATGATCTTAGGTTATCAATTGAATAATTGGATAAGGAAAAGGGCATATTGGAAGGTAAAGTGATAGAGCTGGAAGAGTAGAAGACCACTATAAAAGGGAAGGCTAAGCTATATGAGACTCAGATAGCAGCCTTGGAGGATCAAAATAATTTACTAGCAACTTCACTGAAGTCAGCTATGGAGTAGAAGGTTGATATTGAACCTTTAAAGAAGCATGCCCTTAGTCCGTGAAAGAAGATTCATCAAATGCAACTGTAGATGGTGGAAGAAATATTTAAATTTCAACAGATGGACATCAGATTAGAAGAAATTGTAAATATAGCCTCTTAGTTTTTGGAAAGGACATAGGATATCCTAGAGACTCTGTAGGGAAGGATTACATGGGTAGAAACGAACAAGGAATATCTCGCAGATACACCTTTCAAAGACTTGGAAATGATAAAGCTGGACTACGAGTTGATTGAGTTTGCTAGCAACGCAGCAGAATAACTAAGAAAGATAGTGAAGAAAACAAAGAATGCCTATGCTACATTCTGTAGGAGAGTGCTCCTAACTTATAATAGGTGTTAGACCCCTTCTACAAAGAGACTAGAAGTGCTTCCAGAGCATGAATTTTTTTTGAAAAATAATTACAAGAAAGATGCAATGAAGATGAGCATGCCATTCAACAAGTCAAGGAGTTAGATGAAAAGATACTTAAGACTGAAATAACACATGCAACTGTGAGTATCCACTTGCTGGAAGACCATCTGTGTTTGATTCCTACCATGATAGCAGGTGTAAAAGCCCAGGATGCACAACATGAAATTACTATCAGATTTGTCAAACCTTCTGGTTTTGAGAATATAGCAGCAGAGGAAAATATATGGAGAAAGTTTATGAACGAGCAGGCTGGACCCTCTTAGTTGGACTGTCTAGCACTTTGATAAAGAATGTAATTGATTGTATTTATCTTTTTTTTCACAAGTTAAAAGACAAAATTTTGTATGGGAAAGGGTGGGGAATCCCAAAAGACAATGAGGGAAGCCGAAGAGTTTTTTCTTTTTGTATAAATATAGGCAAGCTTGATGTATCAAAGGGGCCTTTTTTAGACTATATTTGTGCAAGATTATTGTAAGAAGAACTATTTCATCTTATAATAAAGAGTTATATTTTTGGGTTGTGTTATAAGTAGATCTTGTTCTTAGTTTATCTGTTCTTTTTGTCCTAATTTTCAACCGTTTATTTAAAATGATTTTACATTTTATGTAGATTTTAAGAATTTTTGACAATCAATAATTTTGGTTGGATTTAATGCTTTTAATGGTTGAATTATTTCATTATTTTAGTTTTAAAATTTGTATTTTGGGCTTATTAGTTAATATGTACATCTTTAAGATTTCAAAAACTTATAATAAAAGTTTATTCCATGTTTTGATTTATAATCTAACTCTCATTTTTGAGTCCTTGGTCAAATATTTTCATGAGGAGATTCCTGTAGCAGCTCTATTTTTCCTGTTTTTTTCATTGTCATTGGGAGAACATTACGAGGATATGGAAATGAATTCAGGAAAAAAAAAAGAGGTTTTTGTCCACAACAGACTCATTCACAAAAACCTCTCTCATGTTTTCAACATCAATTATCGTTTAAGATATTCAAATTCATCTTTGTGGCCTATTTTCAGGCATTTGAATTATTTAATAATTTCCTGTTTTAGTCGCAAATTTGTAGCATGTATTCCAATCAATTGAAGGGGAATTTTGAAACACCATGAGAGGTTTTTCTCAAATACATACTAATTTAAAAGAACCTCTCTCCATGTATGCACAGGTGTCCCGTATCAAGGGATACGAAGGCGTCTTTGAGACCCAAATTTAAAGAAATTTGCCAAATTTCCGCAAATCCGATTTGTTATTTTTGGGTTAATTGTCTTTAAAGATTTTGAGTTATCATGTAACTAATTGATGTAAATGTTTCAAATTTCGACCTATAAGGTAGTTATGGAAATAATTTACTTTTCTAATGATAAAAGGAAGACAAGCATACAATTTTGGGGTGGGATTTTTCACTCAAGGAGAGGCTTTTGGAGCTTTAATTCCTCAAGCTGGCATTTATAACTCTTATGTAAGTGGATGAATGTTATTGATTATATATAAAATGATAATCCCTTTTACCTATCATGCTTTTTCATTTATGATCTGGTTGATTGCTCAGTCTACAATTTCATTTCTTGTTTAACGGTTTATTCATGTAAATGCTTGTAGCCTGTGGGTGGAATTAGTATTTCATGTGTAATCTTTATGGCTTATTGGGATGTGTTTGATCCCCAGTTTATCAACCTTGCATGATTCAATTCTGTATTATCTTGTGGATGTTTATTTCCTCCTTTTTGATGAAGTTTTTAAAACCATAAACCAAAACCCTAAAACCTAATTTATTTAATTTTACTTTTGAGATTGTGCTGGCTTGTTCTTCTAGTAGTCTAAGAACAATTTCTACCACTAACATCTTTGGCGTTGTTGCTGAGGATGAAGATGAAGTATATATTCCCTGGGATATCATTATTCGTCTGATTTTGAGAGGTGAACAAAGTCAGAAAATCTTTTAGACTACAATTTTTCACCGGTGACTCCACGATTAAAGATTCCACTACAAGGAGACATTTGTTGACAGAAAAATGAAGAAGCCAATTGGAAAGACTAGGTATCAGTTTGTTACTTTCTTCCATGAGATTTTGTTCTTATTCATCAGTTCTTTCTTGTCTTTCCCATTGCATGTGAAAAGAATTATTTTTTGTTTTGTCTATTCCGATTATCATAAACCTTCAAGTACATATCCCTCTTTGGAAGAAGAAAATCTGCATTCTTCTTGTTTTATTGATGTTGATCTGATTCTGTCATTTGAAATACATGTGCAACATGATATACATATACCCATATCTCTTGAATCTGATTATTCTAGTCATCTTGTAGAGAATAAAGCTAATCTATTACCTTCTACCATCACTACTGAAACTTGCGAACATATTGTTGAACCTCATTTTCAACTCACAAATTTTCAGTCTAGACTCAGAGAGAATATGTTTAAACCTCTTAGGATGCCATCTCTCGCACATCCTTACCCTTCCTCTTTGTTGAATATCTTCCCCATTTTACTGGAAAAGACCATATTACAGCAGAGAAGCATTTAGAATCTTTTCATAATTTCATTGATAAGTTTGAAATGATCCATGAGGTTATTTTCGAAATCCTATGCTGGAGATGCTGGGTTTTGGTTTCAAAATTTAAAAGCTGATTCAATTGGATCATGGGAAGAGTTACATGATGTATTTTTGAAGTACTGGGGTAAGAATAAATCTTATGATCAATTTCTTTCCGAATTTTATAGTTTGAAAAGAGAGAATGATGAGCCAATTACTAAATTTAATTGGAGGCTTCAAAGTTTTTATATTAGTATGCCTCCGGAGATTAGACTTTCGGAAAAACTTGCTATGGCATATTATGTTATGGGTTTATATTCAGATCTTGTCTTTTTCCTATTAGAAAGGAAATCATCATATTTAAAACAATTGGTTGGGGATGCAAAAGGAGTGGAGGAGAATATCCGAGCTTGCAAAATGCTTCGAGATCAGGCTCATGTTGAAGATATACAATCTTATGAATAGGAAGAAGAATGCAGGTATCATTTAGATTTACGACAGTTTTCTTCATCATTTTCATATTTTCATATGAACAAGGATATAAATGATGCTTGTGTTGATTCTTCATATAAGTTTGCTAATTTTTTCTATGATAATATACTTTCATTGTATTATAGTATAAATTTCTTAGTTCCTGCTATGAGATTATCATGTTATGAAGAAGAAGTTGCTTCTCTTCAACCTCTTACTATTGATATAAGAAATAAGTTTCCATTCTTGACTTATGGTCACTTTCAGAATTTTATTTGTTCAAGTTTTGATCAATGGTTTTATTTAAGGGTCGAGAAGTAGTTTGAAAATCCCTTGGTTTCCATTCTTGATCCAAAGTTTAAAACGAACAGCGATGGGGAGGAAGAGAATGCTTCACTTTATGATGAATATAATGAAGACATTGAAGTTTTAAATCAGAAATTTCATGATCCTGTGGCATCTTGGATGGAGTTGTATTATTCAAAGGTTTCTAATGCTCCAGCATGTGGCATACTTCCTATTTTCAGTCATAAGTATTAGCTACCTACATGTAAATTTGAGCATATAGATCTGTAGAAAAATACACAACTCACAAAGTGGATCTCACAATTTACTCAGCAATTGAAGAATGAAACAATGCAAAAGGCTTGCAGCTGTGAATGCTTTCATTAATAAAAAAGTAATCTGATGATAATTACAATGAAGTAAAATGGCTTTAATAGCCACAAGCAATTCGAATCCACATGAGGAAGTTCAAATTGATTAGACTCTACTTGACTGTAGGTAACCAAGACCTTGTCTAAATCACTATTGGAGGACTCAGTAGTTAACTGACCTTGTCTAAAACATAACCGGAGTTCATCGGAGCTCTAAAACACAACTAAAGTGTTACATTCAGTGTTGACTAAGGTTAACTAACTGCGGTAGGTGAGAAATGCACCCCACATGTGTGTAGTCAAGTGAACCTAGCGCTAACTGAATGTAACTGACTCCTAACTTAGCTTGACTAGTCATTAACTGAAGTGAACTGACCTTGGTTGGTTTCGGCACTCCCAGTGGCTTCCTAAATTGTAGGGATTGATCTAGGAGGCTCCTAAACTTATGCAATCAAGTGCAATAAGTGGCAGTGAGCCTCAATTAGTGTTCCCCACACTTTAGTAACTGAAACTTGTGCCCCAAATAGGTCAAGTGGACCCAATGGTGTTAATGACTATAAATAGACTGGATGGACTCCCGATTTAGACATGACTCCCAATTTATACATATGAACAAATTTGGACAAGGGAAGATTAGTAATCCTAACACCCCCCCTGAATGCTAACTTGGACAAAATGTGGGCCCTGGTAACTAAGACCATAGGTCACCCATTAAATCAAGTAAAATAAAGTATCCGCTTAATACAAGGAGTCGGGGCAAAAACCACATGGGAAAAAAGCCTTCCCTCTAGCTAAGTAGGTAGAATAAGGTCTCAAGTTTGAAAAACTTGAAAATATGTTGCTGCAATCTTCATCTCTGTGAGGTAGTGAAGCAGCATGCATGGTGTGATGTGCACAGGTATTCTGGGGCCTGGCATGTAGACTTCTCTTTCTTCTCCAAAAATGATGATGAGAGGAAGGAGGAATGTAATCTTTGTCTCTTGCTGAATGAAGAGGTGTATGATCATATCCATTCTTCTAAATGTAGTAAGACTGAGCCCTTTCCATATTGCGACTTACAGGAAGTCTATTGCATCTCTCTGAAGGAGGTAAAATAGTATGACATAGCGCAAGAGTCTTTCCCTTTTGAGTTTTAGGTGATTTTTTAGTCATCTTCCTAGCTTCCAGTTTGGAAGTAGGGAGTAAATCTGAGTCACCCTGAATCTCAAGTTCATAAAATGATATAGATGGATCTGCAATACTAGTAGAAGCTGTAAAATAAGTAGATGCAATGATTTTACCTTCCCTTGCAGGTGGCTGTTGAGAGTGCACTGGTTTTGAAGGAGGCATGAAATGTGAGAACTCATATGATTTTGAAGCATGATTTGCAATACCCTTTGCTATGATGCTCCCAGTAGGGATATCTATGATCTCCACTGATTCAGGACCAAAGATCACTCGCTTTGGAGATCCAGTATGGATCATCTAATGGACAGATAACAGGTTTGAAGCTAGGGAGGGAAAAAATAGCACATCTTTGAACCTTCCATGTTCAAGTTGGATAGAGCCCTTCCCCTTGGTTTTGAATTTACTGTGATTGCCCATATGAATACTAGGACCATCAAAGGACTGAAAAGAAGAGAATGATTCTCTGGATGTAGCCATATGGTTGGAAGCTCCAGAATTAATGAGGAAGACAAGTGTTGATGTGCAGCAAGCCTTCAGTGCATTTCCTTTCCTTTGGTATTCTTCTTCTTCTTCTTCAGAGTCTTCCTTGCTTGCGCTAGCAGGTACATAAATGTTGTGCTTTTTCAAGAGAAGAGCCATTTCATCAAGTTGTCTTCTCATATAGGAGATTTCTAAATGGAAGCCCCTTCCACAGTAAGAGTAGAGGACCTTGCCTTTTCCATTCTTCTTGCTTCTTTTTGAACCTGAAGGTTCTTTTGACTGGTCTTTCTTCATAGGGGACTCATCTCTTTGCTTCCCTTTGTCATTCGCTACCTTATCTCCTCTTGCAACTAGAGCTAGATCTTTAGGAGATCGAATGATCCCCATTTGGATCAATTTATCATTCTCAGAAATAAGAGATTGGATGAAAGCATTAAGAGTGGGCATCTTCCAATTTGGAGTAGTGAGCCTTACAGTTTGGAAGGTGGATACAAAGACTGAATAGTATGAATTGATCTTTGTGAGAATAGCAAGGATGAGCTGATCTTCATCCTTCTTCACTTTGCATTGCTTCAACTGATATATCAGGTTCTTGAACTTTGAGAAGAATTCATTCATAGATTCGAAATTGGATGGATTGAGAGTAATCAGATCATTTTCTAGCTGATGGATCCTCATCTCATCATGCTTATCAGATAAGGAAGCAAGCTTGTCCAAAACCTCCTTGGGAGTGTCCAATTCTTCGATGTGAAATCGAAGATCTCTAGAGACTGAGGAGAGCATGAGTCCATGGGCTTCATTAAGCCTGTTCATGTACTTAGCTTTGTATTTATCTGATTCTGGCTCTTCCTCTATTTATTCTATGAGTTTGAAGAGATGCTTTGTGTGGAGCAATACTCTCAAGTCATCCTTCCACTGGTGATAGTTGAAGGGAGTGAGAGGCTCCACTATATGAGCCATTTTGAATGTAATAAGAAAGACTGAGCTGCTGTAGTGAATGCAGTGAGAAGAAGAGGCTGCTTGTAGCGAATGCTGTAAGAAAAGCTGATAACCTATCACACAATCAAACATACAAAGTAAGGTCGACAGTTTGCACTTTTGGAATTTCCTTCACACCCAGCATAGTTGATCAAGCAAGCTTGATCAACAATTTCCTAACTTGGGATATTAAGTGGTAAATTCTCAGCTTCTAGTGCAGTACTGGAAGGAGCAATTTGCCCAAAAAACTGATCCGGTTGGATATCTGAGGAGGAGAGGAGTCTTGTCCACCGAGGCTCTCATACCATGTAAATTTGAGCATATATATATGTAGACAAATACACAACTCACAAAGTGGATCTCACAATTTACTCAGCAATTGAAGAATGAAACAGTGCAAAAGGCTTGCAACTGTGAATGCTTTCATTAATCAAAAAGTAATCCGATTATAATTACAATGAATTAAAATGGATTTAATAGCCACAAGAAATTCAAATCCACATGAGGAAGTTCGAATTGATTAGACTCTACTTGACTGTAGGTAACCAAGACCTTGTCTAAATCACTATTAGAGGACTTAGTAGTTAACTGACCTTGTCTAAACCATAACCGGAGTTCATCGGAGCTCTAAAACACAACTAAAGTGTTACATTCAGTGTTGACTAAGGTTAACTAACTGTGGTAGGTGATAAATGTGCCCCACATGTGTGCAGTCAAGTAAACCTAGCACTAACTAAATGTAGAGGACTAGAATTGAATGTAACTGACTCCTAACTTAGCTTGACTAGTCATTAACTGAAGTGAACTAACCTTGGTTGGTTTCGACACTCCTAGTGGCTTCCTAAATTGTAGGGATTGATATAGGAGGCTCCTAAACTTATGCAATAAGTGGCAGTGAGCCTCAATTAGTGTTCCCCACACTTTAGTAACTGAAACATGTGCCCCAATTAGGTCAAGTGGACCCAATGGTGTTAATGACTATAAATAGACTGGATGGACTCCCGATTTAGACATGACTCCCAATTTAGACATATGAAAAAATTTGGACAAGGGAGGATTAATAATCCTAACACTACAGACTCTTTATTGCATTTATCACATCTTTTGTGTGTTTTCTCAAACAATAGCATGCATGGAATTATGATTCTCAGTCAAATGGTTCCTTGGCTTCACTGGAAGTATGATTACACTTGATTGGGTTGTTTTCTCCAATTATAAGTAGGAATAAATAGCAGAATAAGCTCACTAGACGAGCATGTAGATTCTTTTCAGTATGCTGGTTTGTAGCAGTATTTTGTCATTTCAGAGGTATGTGTTCAGAGTTTGGGAAAGTTGCACAGATTTGGTAAATGACTCCATCACCCAACGAATAAGCCACAAAGTCTACAGGTTCTCGAAGCCTCACAAGGAGGACTTCATCCCGCAACAAGAGCCAGATGTTATAACTAGATCTTGTTCTTAGTTTATCTATTCTTTTTGTCATAATTTTCAACCATTGGTTTAAAATGATTTTACATCTTATGTTGATTTTAAGAATTTTTGACAATCAATAATTTTGGTTGGATTTAATGCTTTTAATGGTTGAATTATTTCATTATTTTAGTTTTAAGGTTTATATTTTGGGCTTATTAGTTAATATGTACATCTTTAAGATTTCAAAAACTTATAATAAAAGTTTATTCCAAGTTTTTATTTATAATCTAACTCTCATTTTTGAGTCCTTTGTCAAATATCTTCATGAGGAGATTCCTGTAGCAGCTTTGTTTTTCCTGTTTTTTTCATTGTCATTGGGAGAAGATTATGAGGAGATGGAAACGAATTCAGGAAAACCAAAAGAGGTTTTTGTCCAAAACAGACTCATTCATAAAACCTCACTCAATTTTGTAACAAATATTATCGTTTGAGAGATTCGAATTCATCTTTGTGGCTTATTTACAGGCTTTGAATTATTTAATAATTTTCTGTTTCAGTCGCAAATTTGTAGAACATATTCCGATCAATTGAAGGGGAATTTTGAAAAACCATGAGAGGTTTTTGTCCATGACATAATCATTTAAAAAATTTGTCTCTTATTTTTTGCACAGGTGTCCCAGATCAAGAGATACAAAGGAATCTTCGAGACCTATATTTTCAGAAATTCGCCAAATTTCCCTAAATCCGATTTGTTATTTTTGGGTTAATTGTATTTAAATATTTTGAGTTATCATGTAAATAATTGATGTAACTCTTTCAAATTTAGACCTATAAGGTAGTTATGGAACTACTTTACTTTTGTAATGATAAAAGGAAGACAAACATACAGTTTTGGGGTGGGATTTTTCACTCAAGGAGAGGCTTTTGGAGCTTTAATTTCTCAAGCTGGCATTTATAACTCTTATGTAAGTGGATGACTGTTATTGATTATATATAAATTGATAATCCCTTTTACTTGTTATGTGTTTTCATTTCTGATCTAGTTGATTGCTAAGTCTACAATTTCATTTCTTGTTTAAAGGTTTATTCATGTAAATGCTTGTAGCCTGTGGGTGGAATTAGTATTTCATGTGTAATGTTTATGGCTTATTGGGATGTGTTTGATCCCCATTTTATCCAAACTGCATGATTCAATTTTGTATTAGCTTGTGGATGTCTATTTCCTCTTGTTGATGAAGTTTTTAAAACCATAAACCAAAACCCTAAAACCTATTTTATTTAATTTTACTTTTGAGATTGTGCTGGCTTATTCTTCTAGTAGTCTAAGAACAATTTTTGGCACTAACATCTTTGGCTCCATTGCCGAGGATGAAGCTGAAGTATATCTTCCCTGGGATATCATTATTCAACTGATTTTGAGGAGTGAGCAAAGTCAAAAAATCTTTTAGACTACAATTTTTCACCGGCGACTCCACGATTAAAGATTCCACTACAAGGAAAATTTTGTTGACAGAAAAATGAAAAAGCCAAATGGAAAGACTGGGTATCAGCTTGTTACTTTCCTCCATGATATTTTGTTCTTATTCATCAGTTCTTTCCTGTCTTTCCCATTGCATGTCAAAAGAATTATTTTTTGTTTTGTCTATTCCGATGATCATAAACCTTTAAGTACATATCCCTCTTTGGAAGAAGAAAACCAACATTCTTCTTGTTTTATTGATGTTGATCCTATTACTTCATTTGAAATACATGTGCAGCATGATATACATATACCCATATCTCTTGAAGCTGATTATTCTGGTCATCTTGTAGAGAATAAAGCTAATCTATTACCTTCCAGCATCACTACTGAAACTTGCGAACATCTTGTTGAACCTCATTTTCAACTCATATATTTTCAGTCTAGACTCAGACAGAAGATGTTTAAACCTCTTAGGATGCCATCTCTCTCACATCCTTACCCTTCCTACTTTGTTGAATATCTTCCCCATTTTACTGGAAAAGACCATATTACAGCAGAGAAGCATTTAGAATCTTTTTATAATTTCATTGATAATTTTGAAATCATGCATGAGGATGTTGTCATGAGGTTATTTTCGAAATCCTTTAATGGAGATGCTGGGTTTTGGTTTCAAAATTTAAAAGTTGATTCAATTGGATCATGGGAAGAGTTACATGATGTCTTTTTGAAGTATTGGGGTTAGAATAAATCTTATGATCAATTTCTTTCCGAATTTTATAGTTTGAAAAGAAAGAATGATGAACCAGTTACTAAATTTAATTGGAGGTTTCAAAGTTTTTATATCAGTATGCCTCTGGAGATCAGACCTTCATAAAAAATTGCTATGGTATATTATGTTATGGCTCAACATTCATATATTGTCTTTTCCTGTTACAAAGGAAATCATCATATTTAAGACAATCATTTGAGGATGCAAAAGGAGTGGAGAACATTTGAGCTTGCAAAATGCTTCGAGACCAGGCTCATGTTGAAGATATACAAGCTTATAAATAGGAAGAAGAACGTAGGTATTATTCATATTTAAGACAGTTTTCTTCATCATTTTCAAATTTTCATATGAACAAGGATATAAAGGATGCTTGTGTTGATTCTTCATATCAGTTTGCTAACTTTTTCGATGATAATATACTTTCATTGTATTATAGTATAAATTTCTTAGTTCCTACTATGAGATTATCATGTTATGGAGAAGAATTTGCTACTCTTCAACCTCTTATTATTGATATAAGAAATAAGTTGTCATTCTTGAATTATTGTAATGTCCCGGTTTTGACCCCGTTACATTAGATGTATATGATGTATAAATTGTAAATGATCAGGGTGTGGAGCTAAAGGCCAAGACCCCACCATTGATTGGTTATGTTATGTGTTGGATTTGAATTGTCACCGATGGTATATCGGGGCATGCGGCATATATTATGACGGTCATCATGTAAATATGCATCTATAATTAAAAATGAACCCAACCAGCTATGATCGCGACAACTAAAATGAGAAAGGGGCATGATTTTCACAAGGATAGGGGTGGGGGAAATTGTCAACCTTGGCTAATGAGAGAAAAAAACCATATGTCTTCTTCTTTTGTTTTATTCCAACCACTTTCATTGAGAAAGACTGCTGGTGGTTGAGGTAGTTATGATCTTTGGGAGTGGGGTGGCAGGACTGTCAGTCCTCACCCACACGCACACTCTACCCATGATTTTGTTGTTCATCCTCTCACGCAAATCTTCTTCTCTCCACGATTATGCTGAAGGCTCATGCACTTCCAATTTTCGTATCCTTCCTGTTGTTTGTTCATCCACGGACAAAAACGGAGCTGTTTTTCCTCACGCAGGACCTCCATTGTCTGTTCATTCCTCACAGGGTCGGATTGTTTTCCACGCATAGGATTTTCCTGGTTTTTATCCACGTATTTTTCCTCTGCGGATCTACGGATGGTTGGCCTGTATTCTTCCCTAATGGACTGATTCGTGGGTATTACGTTGTCATTTTCATTCATGCCCAGGAAGGGGAACTATAATCTCTTTCCCAGCATGGTCTGTGTATGTTTTCCCGACGACTTCATTGCCCAAGGACGGGTTGAGTTTTCCCCACGTTGTGAGCCGTGTCCACTAATGCATTTCGAGGGCTGTTAATTTCCCCAGGCCATGAGCTGTGTTTGTTGTTATGTTTTGGGACTGCTGTAGATGGTTTGAAGTCGTTTTCCGTAGTTTAAGCTGTGATAGCTAAATTGATTTCCTGAGTGCAATGGTTGGTCTTCGGACTATATTGGGAGCAGGGATGGGGGATTAGTTTTGCTTGATAAACCTGGTGGCTGGAAACCACACAGACAGAGCTAGAGGGCTATCCTTCTTCTCCATCACCCCTGAATAGTACTGGAAGGGAATGCAGTGCCTGAGGGACTGTGTAGTAGAGAAGGAACTGATTCCTTGTGTTGGGTGTGCTTGGGTGTCTTAGAGGTCAGGCTAGTTCTGGTGTAGGTGTTCTTGGCTCTGTAATGAGCTCACCAGCTTAGCATTGATCCTTTCCCAACTCCTTGATGGCCTGATAAACCCAACAGTGTTGGCTTGGATGTGTTTTGTATATTTTTGGCTATGTGTAAGCCTGCTAGTTCCCTTATTCCTTGGAGAATCATGCCCAACTCGGGGGTGGCAGTGCTGCTGAGAGATTAAGGAGCACGCTGGCCTATGGTTGGGTGGAACATTGCAGCGACGTAGCTGGTTGCGAATCGAGTTCATCATAAGATAAGTGATTTTGTCCATTTTACTTCTGTAACTGTAAATTCTGTTAATGAAAATCATGAACATGTTCAATGAATGCTTGCTTAAATGTATGATGTTTCCGCTGTGCCTGATAGATGTTTGCATCTGTGCATGATAAATGTTCATGTGTGTATGTTTAAGCATTCTGTTTTAGCAATTTTGTGAATGCACATGTTCATGGGGCTCGTAGCCCAGGTGGATAAAGCTTGAGTCGCGTCCTCCTCGCCGGTTGGAGGTATGGGGACGTGACAGTATGGTATCAGAGCTCATGTTGCAACATGGGCCTGCATGAGCCTTGAAGGATTGCAATGACAGAGGCAACATTTCTTCTACCCAGCAGCAAGCAGTGGAAGATTGTAAAAATTCAAAAATTTTGTTGAAGTGTTGAACAGTCGGGCCATTAGCAGAATTGACTTCCGCCGTTGTAGAAGGGTTAGTGGTTTCCCATCCACCGTTGCGGAAGTCCAAACCGTTAAGTCTTTTGACGGGGAAGAATTTAGAAAATGGTCCAAGTTTTGGAACAGTCGGAAGAGCCAGCGGAAAAACTTTCGCCATTGCGGAAGAGTTCGCGAAGTGAACTTCCGCCAATCGGAAGAGAAAGTGGTTTCTCATCCGCCGTTGTGGAAGTCCAAACCGTTAAGTCTTCCGACGGGGAAGAAAATTGCGGGAGATTTCCAAGTGATTTGACGTCGATCGGAAGAGAAAAGTGATTAAGCATCCTCCATTGCGGAAGCCAAAGTCATTTGGCTTCCGATGATAAAGACCTCCGACGCCGGAACAGTTTGGAGAAAGCCGCAAAAAGTTCGTCTAAATGTTCCGTATCAGAACAATTAGCGGAAGGGAATTCCGTCGTTACGGAAGCCAAAATCTATAAGGTTGCCGACGCCGATCGAGAGAAGTTAGGGTTTGGAGAGCCACCGTTGGAGAAGCCAAAGTCATTTGGCTTCCGATGTCAGAAGTCCGCTAGCGCCAAAAAGTTAAAAATTTCTCCAAGTAAAGAGAGGCCATCGGAAGGAGTTGGCCTTTGGTGTGCCGCCGTTGCGGAAGCCAAAGTCATTTGGCTTCTGATGTGCAATGACCACCGACGCCCGAAGTGGAAATTTTCTAAGTAAACAACCGCCAGTCGGAAGAGAAAGCATTTCGTGAGCTGCTGTTGCGGAAGTGAAAGTGCTAAGTCTTCCGATGAGAAAGACTGCCGATGTCGATGCCAGTCAAAAATTTAGTTCACCAATCGGAAGTGAAAGTGGTTTGTGTGCCGCCGTTGTGGAAGTGAAAGCGCTAAGACTTCCGATGTGGAAAGACAATCGAGAGCCAATCAAGGGGGCAAGCCCCCTTGATCCCCGTCGTCCCCCTCAAATAGATGCTCTTGGATGAAGAAAATCTTGTGTTTGGGCAATTTGTGATTTTATAATTATTCCAGGAGAAGGTAAGTAATGCTGGTTTGTATCAATGTTATGCATCTAACATTGTGTTATTAACACATTTACAGAATCATAGTCACCTTCCAGGACAGTATTCCAGGTATTATGATGACAAGATTAAGGAGTTCCATGAGTTGAGATTGGGACAATAGACCATGGAAGAGTATGCAAATAAGTTTTTGGAGCTGTTGAGGTATGTCAGGTATATCAGAGATGAAAAAGTGAAGGTCCAGCGTTTTCTGAGTGGATTACCTCAGTCTTACAAAGAACGAATTGAGTTTTACAAACCTAGAACTCTTGAAGAAGCAATAAGGAAGGCTAAGTATTGCTATGAGTAGAGAAAAGGTAAGCCAGATTACCATAAGGCATGGAAGGACAAGAAGAACGAGAAGTTTGACCAAAGAAAGAAAGTTTTCAAACCTTCTAGCTTCAAGAATCAGCAGAAGCAGCCCTCCCAAGCTGTGAGTAAGCCGGTTGGAGTGATAGGAGAAAAGCCTAAGGATCCACAACAGAATAGAGGGCCACTTCAGTGTTGGAAATGTGGAGGACCCCACATGCGTAGGACCTGTCCACTTGAGAATGAGAATGCAAGGCCAGCTTATAACGTTCAAGAAGTAGAAACAGTGGGTCAAGTAGCAAGGGCAGTACCTAGGATTTATGCAGCACTGGAGGACCGTCAAGCGGATCACCAGTCAACTGTGGTTGAAGTAGCAGGTAAGATTGTTGAGCAATCTGTTTCTATTTTGATTGACCCTAGTTCTACACACAGTTACATTACTCCTAGAGTAGTGGAGATTTGTGCTTTTAAGAAAGTAAAGCATAGGAAGTCTTGGTTAGTTCAGCTAGCCACTGGAACTAAGAGAAGGGTCAGTAAAGTGGTAGATAAATGCCTATTGGTCATGAATGGATTGGTCACTTGTGTTGATATGAATGTTCTACCGCTTGGTTCCTATGATGTTCTCATTGGAATGGATTGGTTAGAAGCTCACAGGGTGAAGCTTGATTGCTACAATAAGACTTTTGAATGCATGAATGAAGAAGGAAACCTAGTAGTTGTGAAAGGCATTCCAAAGGTGATTTCAGTATGGCAGGTTTCAGCAATGCAGTTAAAGAAGTTTTGTAGGAAGGGTTTCCAGTTGTATGCAGCTCAGATTTCGAAGGAGACGAGAGATGAAACTCCTAGGTTGGAGGACTATTAGGTGTTACAGGAATTCAGGGATGTGTTTCCTGATGAGATTCTAGGGCTTCCTCCAAAGCGGGACATTGATTTTACAATTGAACTTGTGCCAGGAGCAGCACTAGTGTCCAAGGCCCCCTACAGGATGAGCACACCGGAGATGTTAGAGTTGAAGATGCAACTGCAAGAGTTGTTGGAAAAGAAGTATATCCGACCGAGTGTGTCTCCTTGGGGAGCACCGGTTCTGTTTGTAAAGAAGAAAGATGGTACGCTCATGTTATGTATTGATTACAGATAGTTGAACAAGGTTACTGTGAAGAATAAATATCCTTTGCCTAGGATTGATGACCTCTTTGATCAAATGAGAGGAGCAAAGGTATTTTCCAAGATTGACTTGAGGTCTGGTTACCATCAGGTGAGAATCAAGGATGAAGACATTCATAAGAAATCCTTCAGGACAAGGTATGGGCATTATGAGTTTGTAGTGGTACCATTTGGTCTCACAAATGCACCAGCTACATTTATGTGCCTTATGAATAGTGTCTTCAATAGGTATTTGGACAAGTTTGTTCTTGTTTTCCTTGATGACATTCTTGTTTATTCTAAGAATGAAGAAGAGCATGAAGAACATTTGAGACTGACATTGAATTTTCTTAGGGAGCATCAGTTGTATGCGAAACTAAGCAAGTGTGACTTCTATAGAGATAGAATTCAGTACTTGGGTCACATTATCTCAGAAGAGGGTATATCTGTGGACTCTAAGAAGATTGAAGCCATTATGAATTGGCCTACTCCAAGAAATGTGACAAATGTAAGATCTTTCATGGGACTTGCAGGATACTACAGGAGATTCATTGAGGGATTCTCCAAAGTTGCACATGCCATCACTTCTTTGCAGAAGAAGGGGATGAAGTTTGAATGGACATCGAGGTGTGAAGAAAGCTTCCAGCAGTTGAAGAGTCTTCTCACCAGTGCACCAGTGTTGAAGGTTGCAGATCCAGAGAAATATTTTGTGGTGTGTATTGATGCATACTGACAAGGGCTTAGAGGAGTCCTTATGCGAGACAACCACGTGATATGTTACGAGTCAATAAAGCTGAAGGAGCATAAGAAGAACTACGCCACTCATGATCTAGAGCTTGCAGCCATAGTACATGCTCTCAAGATGTGGAGACATTACTTGATGGGTAGGAGATTCGAGCTCAGGATGGACCATTGTGGTCTGAAGTATCTATTTGATCAGCCTACTCTGAATGCTAGGCAAGTAAGATGGCTAGAATTTTTATGTGAGTTTGATTTTGAAATCAAGCACATAAAGGGAAAAGAAAATAAGGTGGCTGATGCACTCAGCAGGAAGATGCAAGAAATGTATGTGTCATCTCTTAGTGTTTTCCAATCAGATTTGAGGTAGTAGATTGTTGATCATGTTGCTGGAGATGAACTGTATGAACAGGTAAAAGACAAGTTGCAACAACAAAGTTTTGAGAAGAGGTATGAGGGATATAAATTGGGAGAAGATGGACTTCTCACTTTTAAAGGTAGAATTTATATTCCAAATGTAGCAGATTTGAGGAGAGTTGTTATGGATGAAATCCATCAAGCTCCATATTCTGGTCACCCAGTATATTAGAAGACCATTGCTACAGCAAGAAAGCAGTAATTTTGGCCAGGAATGAAAAAGGACATGGATGAGTACATTTCAAGATGTATGAAATGTCAACAGGTAAAGGTTGAGAATCAACATCCAGCAGGTTTGTTGCAGCCTTTGCCAGTTTTGGAATGGAAATGGGAAGTTATCTCCATGGATTTTATTACAGGATTGCCAATGACTTGGAGACAACATGATTCTATGATGGTTGTGGTGGACAAGTTGACTAAGGTAGCAAATTTTATACCGGTTAAGTCTACATATGAGATTGGAGACATTGCAAAGATCTTCATGAAGGAGATATTCAAATTGCATGGATTTCCGAAGGCAATAGTTTCTGACAGAGATGTCAAGTTCACTTCCAAATTTTGGAAGGGGTTGTTTGCAGATTTGGGTACAAAGCTGAACTTCAGCACTGCACACCATCCTCAGACAGATGGCCAGAAAAAGAGAGTTAATCAGGTGCTTGAAGACATGCTTCGCATGTACGTGATGGACAAACCAACCAAGTGGGAAGATTACTTGCACTTGGTAGAGTTTGCTTATAAAAATGAACATCAGGCATCCTTGGGGATGAGTCCATATGAAGCTTTGTATGGAAGAAGGTGTAGGACACCAGTGACTTGGGATAATCTAGTGAACCGGATTGTGCTTGGACCAGAATTGCTCAAGGAAATGGAGCAAGAGGTTGTAAAGATCAGGCAGAACCTAAAAGCAGCACAGGACAGACAGAAAAGCTATGCCGATAAGCATAGGGTGAATAGGGAGTTCAGTGTTGGGGATCATGTTTACCTCAGAGTGAGGGCAAGGAAGAGTTCCTTGAAGCTTGGAAGTTGTGCCAATCTGTCACTGAGATATTGTGGGCCATTTGAAGTGCTTGAAAGGATAGGGCCAGTTGCATATAGACTTGCATTGCCTGCTAGCACTAGAGCTCATAATGTTTTTCATGTTTCTTTGCTTAAGAGATATGTACATGATCCTAACCATGTGATAAATTGGGATGTGATTCAGGTGGAACCCGAGGGAGAGTTTCGAACCGAGCCAATGCACATCCTTGACAGGAAGGTCACAATGCTCTGGAACTGAGCCACAGGTCAGGTAAAGGTGCAATGGGAGCACTTCAGACCTGAAGAGGCTATATGGGAGCTGGAGGATGCCATGCGATTGGCACATCCATTTTTGTTCAATTCTATGGAACACTGAGGTGATACCAGTGTAGCATTTTGTTCAAATTTTGTAAAGCACTGAGGACAGTGCTATTGAAGGGGGAGGGGAATGTAATGTCCCGGTTTTGACTGCGTTACATTAGATGTATATGATGTATAAATTGTAAATGATCAGGGTGTGGAGCTAAAGGCCAAGACCCCACCATTGATCGGTTATGTTATGTGTTGGATTTGAATTGTCACCGATGGTATATCGGGGCATGCGGCATATATTATGACGATAATCATGTAAATATGCATCTATAATTAAAAATGAACCCGACTAGCTATGATCGCAGAAACTAAAATGATAAAGGGTTATGATTTTCACAAGGATAGGGGTGGGGGAAATTGTCAACCTTGGCTAATGAAAGAAAAAAACCATATGTCTTCTTCCTTTGTTTTATTCCAACCACTTTCATTAAGAAAGGCTGCTGGTGGTTGAGGCAGTTATGATCTTTGGGAGTGGGGTGGCAGGACTGTCAGTCCTCATCCATATGCACACTCTACCCATGATTTTGTTGTTCATCCTCTCACGCAGATATTCTTCTCTCCACGACTATGCTGAAGGCTCACGCACTTCCAATTATCACGTCCTTCCTGTTGTTTATTCATCCATGGACAAAAACAGAGCTTTTTTTCCTCACGTATGACCTCCATTGTCTATTCATTCCTCACAGGGTCGGATTGTTTTCCACGCACAGGATTTTCCTGGTTTTTATCCACGTATTTTTCCTCTACGGATCTACGGATGGTTGGGCTGTATTCTTCCCTCACGGACTGATTCGTGGGTCCTGCGTTGTCGTTTTCATTCACACCCAGGATGGGGAACTATAATCTCTTTCCCAACATGGTCTATGTATGTTTTCCCGGCGACTTCATTGCCCAAGGACGGGTTGAGTTTTCCTCACGTTGTGAGCCGTGTCCACTGATGCATTTTGGGGGCTGTTAATTTCCCCAGGCCATGAGCCGTGTTTGCTGTTACGTTTGGGGACTGATGTAGATGGTTTGAAGTCGTTTTCCCTGGTTTAAGCTGTGATAGCTAAATTGATTGCGTGAGTGCAATGGTTGGTCTTCATACTGTATTGGGAGCAGGGATGGGGGCTTAGTTTTGCTTGATAAACTTGGTGGCTGGAAACCACACAGACAGAGCTAGAGGGCTATCATTCTTCTCCATCACCCCTGAATAGCACTGGAAGGGAATGCAGGGCCCGAGGGACTGTGTAGCAGAGAAGGGACTGATTCCTTATGTGGGGTGTGCTTGGGTGTCTTAGAGGTCAGGATAGTTCTGGTGTAGGTGTTCTTGGCTCTGTAATGAGCTCACCAGCTTAGCATTGAGCCTTTCCCAACTCCTTGATGGCCTGATAAACCCAACTGTGTTGGCTTGGCTATGTTTTGTATATTCCTGGCTATGTGTAAGCCTGCTAGTTTCCTTATTCCTTGGAGAATCATGCCCAACTCGGGGGTGGCAGTGCTGCTGAGAGATTAAGGAGCACGCTGGCCTATGGTTGGGTGGAACATTGCAGCGACGCAGCTGGTTGCGGATCGAGTTCATCATAAGATAAGTGATTTTGTCCATTTTACTTCTGCAACTGTAAATTCTGTTAATGAAAATCATGAACATGTTAAATGAATGCTTGCTTAAATGTATGATGTTTCCCCTGTGCCTGATAGATGTTTGCATATGTGCATGATAAATGTTCATGTGTGTATGTTTAAGCATTCTGTTTTAGCAATTTTATGAATGCACATGTTCATGGGGCTCTTAGCCCGGGTGGATAAAGATTGAGTCGTGTCCTCCTCGCCGGTCGGAGGCATGGGGACGTGACACTTATGGTCACTTTCAAAATTTTATTTGTTCAAGTTTTTATCAAGGGTTTTATTTAAAGGTTGAGAAGCAGTTTGAAAAGTCGTTGGTTTCCATTCTTGATCCAAAGTTTAAAAAGAACACCAATGGGGAGGAAGAGAATGCTTCACTTTATGGTGAATATAATGAAGACATTGAAGTTTTAAATCATAAATTTCATGATCCCGTGGCTTCTTGGATGGAGTTGTATTTTTCAAAGGTTTCTAATTCTCTAGATTTTGGTATTCTTCCTATTTCCAATCATAAGTATCAGCTGCCTACAAACTATTTGTTGCATTTATCACATCTATTGTGGGTTTTCTCAAACAGTAGCATGCATGGAATTATGATTCTCAGTCAAATGGTTTCTTGTCTTCACTTGAAGTATGATTACACTTGATTGGGTTTTTTCCTCCGATTATAAGTAGGAGTAAATAGTATAATAAGCTCGCTATACGAGCATGTAGATTCTTTTCAGTATGCTGGTTTGTAGTAGTATTTTTTCTTTTGAGAGGTATATGTTCAGAGTTTGAGAAAGTTGTAGAGATTTGGTAAATGACTCCATCACCCAATGAATAAGGCACAAGGTCTACAGGTTCTCGAAGCCTCACAAGGAGGACTTCATCCCGCAACAAGAGCTAGATGTTATAACTAGATCTTGTTCTTAGTTTATCTGTTCTTTTTGTCCTAATAAAATGATTTTACATTTTATTTTGATTTTAAGAATTTTTGACAATCAATAATTTTGGTTGGATTTAATGCTTTTAATGGTTGAATTATTTCATTATTCTAGTTTTAAGGTTTGTATTTTGGGCTTATTAGTTGATATGTACATATTTAATATTTAAAAAACTTATAATAAAAGTTTATTCCAGGTTTTGATTTATAATCTAACCCTCATTTTTCAGTACTTTGTCAAATATTTTCATGAGGAGATTCCTGTAGCAGCTCTGTTTTTTCTGTTTTTTTCATTGTCATTGGGAGAAGATTACGAGGAAATGGAAACAAATTCAGGAAAAACAAGATGTTCGCAAGAGTTGAACCTCATTTCCAACCTCATTTTCAACTCACAGGTTTAAACCTATTAGGCTTCCATCTCTCTCACATCCTTACCCTTCCTACTTTGTTTAATATCTTCCCCATTTTACTAGAAAAGACCATATTACAACAGAGAAGGATTTAGAATATTTTCATAATTTCATTGATAATTTTGAAATCATGCATGAGGATGTTGTCATGAGGTTATTTTCGAAATCCTTTGTTGGAGATGCTGGGTTTTGGTTTCAAAATTTAAAAGCTGTTTCAATCTGATCGTGGGAAGAGTTACATGATGTATTTTTGAAGTATTGGGGTAAGAATAAATCTTATGATCAATTTCATTCCAAATTTTATAGTTTGAAAAGAGAGAATGATGAGCCAGTTACTAAATTTAATTGGAGGTTTCAAAGTTTTTATATCAGTATGCCTCCGGAGATCAAACCTTCGAAAAAACTTGCTATGGTATATTATGTTATGGCTCAACATTCATATCTTGTCTTTTCCCTATTAGAAAGGAAATCATCATATTTACGACAATTGTTTACGGATGCAAAAGGAGTGGAGGAGAACATCCGAGCTTGCAAAATGCTTCGAGATCAGGCTCATGTTGAAGATATAGAAGCTTATGAACAGGAAGAAGAACGTAGGTATCATTCAGATTTAAGATGGTTTTCTTCACCATTTTCATATTTTCATATGAACAAGGATATAAATGACTCTTGTGTTGATTCTTCATATTAGTTTGCGGACTTTTTCGATGATAATATCCTTTCAGTGTATTATAGTAGAAATTTCTTAGTTCTTGCTATGAGATTATCATGTTATGGAGAAGAATTTGCTACTCTTCAACCTCTTACTATTGATATAAGAAATAAGTTACCATTCTTGACTTATGGTCACTTTCAGAATTTTATTTGTTCAAGTTTTGATCAATGGTTTTATTTAAAGGTCGAGAATCAGTTTGAAAAGCCCTAGGTTTCCATTCTTGATCCAAAGTTTAAAAAGAATAGCAATGGGGAGGAAGAGAATGATTCACTTTATGATGAATATAATGAAGACATTGAAGTTTTAAATTTGAAATTTCATGATCCCGTGGCTTCTTGGATGGAGTTGTATTTTTCAAAGGTTTTTAATGATCCAGCTTTTGGCATACTTCCTATTTCCAGTCATAAGTATCATCTACCTACAGACTCTTTATTGCATTTATCACATCTTTTGTGGGTTTTCTCAAATAGTAGCATGCATGGAATTATGATTTTCAGTCAAATGGTTTCTTGGATTCACTGGAAGTATGATTACACTTGATTGGGTTATTTCCTCTGATTATAAGTAGGAGTAAATAACAGAATAAGCTCGCTATACGAGCATGTAGATTCTTTTCAGTATGCTGGTTTGTAGCAGTATATTGTCATTTCAGAGGTATGTGTTCAGAGTTTGAGAAAGTTGCAGAGATTTGGTAAATGACTCCATCACCCAATGAATAAGGCACAAGGTCTACAGGTTCTCGAAGCCTCACAAGGAGGAATTAATCCCGCAACAAGAGCCAAATGTTATAACTAGATCTTGTTCTTAGTTTATCTATTCTATTCATATGAACAAGAATATAAATGACTCTTGTGTTGATTCTTCATATCAGTTTGCTGACTTTTTCGATGATAATATCCTTTCAGTGTATTATAGTAGAAATTTCTTAGTTCTTGCTATGAGATTATCATGTTATGGAGAAGAATGTGATACTCTTCAACCTCTTACTATTGATATAAGAAATAAGTTACCATTCTTGACTTATGGTCACTTTAAGAATTTTTTTTGCTCAAGTTTTGATCAATGGTTTTATTTAAATGTCGAGAAGCAGTTTGAAAAGCCCTAGGTTTCCATTCTTGATCCAAAGTTTAAAAAGAATAGCAATGGGGAGGAAGAGAATGATTCACTTTATGATGAATATAATGAAGACATTGAAGTTTTAAATTAGAAATTTCATGATCCCGTGGCTTCTTGGATGGAGTTGTATTTTTCAAAGGTTTTTAATGATCCAGCTTTTGGCATGCTTCCTATTTCCAGTCATAAGTATCAGCTACCTACAGACTCTTTATTGCATTTATCACATCTTTTGTGGGTTTTCTCAAATAGTAGCATGCATGGAATTATGATTTTCAGTCAAATGGTTTCTTGGATTCACTGGAAGTATGACTACGCTTGATTGGGTTATTTCCTTCAATTATAAGTAGGAGTAAATAGCAGAATAATCTCGTTATACGAGCATGTAGATTCTTTTTAGTATGCTGGTTTGTAGCAGTATATTGTCATTTCAGAGGTATGTGTTCAGAGTTTGAGAAAGTTGCATAGATTTGGTAAATGACTCCATCACCCAATGAATAAGGCACAAGGTCTACAAGTTCTCAAAGCCTCACAAGGAGGACTTCATCCCGCAACAAGAACCAAATGTTATAACTAGATCTTATTCTTAGTTTATCTATTCTTTTTGTACTAATTTTCAACCGTTGGTTTAAAATGATTTTACATTTTATGTTGATTTTAAGAATTTTTGACAATCAATAATTTTGGTTGGATTTAATGCTTTTAATGGTTGAATTATTTCATTATTTTAGTTTTAAGGTTTGTATTTTGGGCTTATTAGTTAATATGTACATCTTTAAGATTTCAAAAACTTATAATAAAAGTCTATTCCAAGTTTTTATTTATAATTTAATTCTCATTTTTAAGTCCTTTCTCAAATATTTTCATGAGGAGATTCCTGTAGCAGCTCTGTTTTTCCTGTTTTATTCATTGTCATTGGGAGAATATTACAAGGAAATGGAAACGAATTCAGGAAAAAAAAAAGATTTTTTTGTCTAAAATAGACTCATTCACAAAAACCTCTCTCAGTTTTGCAACAACTATTATCCTTTGAGAGATTCGAATTCCTCTTTGTGGCCTATTTTCAGGCTTTCAATTATTTAATAATTTCCTGCTTTAGTCGCAAATTTGCAGCACGTATTACGATCAATTGAATGAGAATTTGTAAAAACCATGAGAGGTTTTTGTCCATGACATACCCATTTAAAAACACCTCTCTCCGTTTTTGCACATGTGCTCCGGATCAAGAGATATGAAGGCGTATTTGAGACCTAAAATTTCAGAAATTCGCCAAATTTCCCCAAATCCGATTTGTTATTTTTGGGTTAATTGTATTTAAATATTTTGACTTATCATGTAACTAATTGATGTAACTGTTTCAAATTTTGACCTGTAAGATAGTTATGGAACTAATTTACTTTTGTAATGATAAAAGGAAGACAAACATACAGTTTGGGGGTGGGATTTTTCACTCAAGGAGAGGCTTTTGGAGCTTTAATTTCTCAAGCTGGCATTTATAACTCTTATGTAAGTGGATGACTATTATTGATTATATATAAACTGATAAGCCCTTTTACCTGTTGTTGTCCACCGATTGCACACCAGAAGCAGAAATCTTCCAAAAGTTGTCTCCTCACTTGAGAAAGTGGGAGATGTGTGACCTTGGGGGCAAGCACAGAGCTAGGTACTTGTTGACGGGCGTATTCGACTAAGCCCGCAACGGGGGAAAACGACCCAGACCGGGATCCTTAGAACAGGCTCCAAGCTGTTTGGGATAGTCGTTCCCA
>LPNX010252684.1:0-14748 GCA_001517045.1 Pseudotsuga menziesii
ACAACTTTTTAAAAACCATGTATTTAATGGAGAAATCGGACAAGCTTCCAAGCTCAGGGTTTCACCATCGACAACCCTGTTTACAAGCAGGGTAAGAACGCATTATTTGAACCCAGGGCTTACCAGATTGACCCACAAGTCCTCAAATCTAGCCAGCATTATCTTCGTCACTGGTTACAAGAGCTGTCATGAGTTCCTGCAAGGAGACCACGATGTTGTGCATTATTACAAGACTATTTTTCTATTGAAAACCTAATTGTAAAAACAACTTTACTATGATTCTATCATTTTTAAAAATAAAACCAAACATTTTACCTTTAATAAAAGAGTATCGAACAGTCTAGCAAAGAGAATTGCACATACAAAATATCCAAACTTTATGATGCCGATGGAGCACAGCCAGTAGCAATGAATCATTAGCTTCTCACAGCAGTGATAGGCCACGGGAAAAGCAAGATGGACCTAAGGATAGGCCGTGAGCCAAATGCAAACAAAACCAGTAAAATATTGCATAGTAAAACCCATAGCTCAGAAGGTTGGAAACAAGAACAAACTTAGGAGACTATAGAAACTTTAAACCAAAGTTTTAGAGCAAGCTAATATAAGAAGAACCCTCACGGCCACCATGAAACTATGCAGAGCAGCCTGAAGGCCAGTGTGAACTTTGGAGCAAAATGACAAAGCGAATCGGGTTGCAATATTTTATATCTCCAATACATGGATAGGAAGTGACCATGTGGCCTCAAATACTTCTAACCATGCAAGGGTTGATTCCAAAGTCCACTTGAGGTTCAATCATCAAAATTATTAAAACAATTATTTTTATCAAACTATGCATGAACTATGAAGTACACATATATATATCACACCGATATTCATACTTAAACTATATCATAATGTTGATAGTTTCAAATTTAGCATATGGTTAAACAATAATTTCTTAACGAAGACCCTAGTGAAAGGTGGCAATTGCTTGACCTTATGGATAATCCCGAAGTCGATCATGCTTAGAACCTTTCTTTCTACAATTAGATTTATATAGTTCCAAAACGATGATAAAGTATGCATGTATTATACTCCAAACTTATCACTTAAAAAACAACGGCTTGGGTGGTTATAATATATGGAGTTGAATAGAATAGTAAAAGATTATAAACATGACTTTTACAAGGTTTGACTTTGGTGTAAACTTTCATCGACATTAGTTGCTTCTTGACTTTTCAATACTAGTAATATACCAAATTTTTTATTCAGCAAGATAGTTTGTGATTGTTCAATATAACATGTACTTAGCATAGTGAAGAATTTTGATCGTAGTAGAAAGATCTACCATAATAGCTACTATAAACATTAACTTAATATAAGAGAGGCATTATGGTAATAGTAAATTATAATGGAATAACCATTCTCAAGTCTATAGTCATTGGAACGACACTCATTGACTTAAATTTAGTAAATAAGGGTAAATAGTGTTCCATCTTGAAACAATGCAGTTATTTTTACAATAATCAAGCTTATAATGTCAAGGAGATTTCTAGGCAATAACATCCCTACATAATGCAAATAATGATAAGATTGGTAATTTAGTAAATAATATGGTAATGTATGTGGTTACAATAGTACATGTAGTACAATATTAATGTAAGTAAGAAAGTTGATAACTTGTTAGTGAGCAACTGTTTTATTTTTACATACAAGTAACAGGGTGATAATTTCCATAACTAGTAAGCTAAAAATAAAATCAAAACATATATTCTATAGAGAATATTTACTATCAATATTGATAGAAGATATTTCATGAATAAAAACAAATAGTACAAATAAATATAACATTTGCGAGATAAGCATGTTAAAATAGAAGTAAATATACAACAAATATTACAAGCTTAGAGTTCACAGTAAGTATCTTTGGTGTCGCTAAGCTTAATAAAGAAAGCAACCCATATCTCTAAACTCTGATTACAACAGAAACTATAGAATATAAATTACTTTAGCTCACTAAAGTTGCCAGATATTTATCAACTTATTTTACTAGCATATTATTTGCAAACAAAAATACTTCTTGATACCTTATGAATTAAAACGTTTACTTTTTCGATCGTACCTGTTAAACCTGTAAGAATCGATAATCCATATGCATTGGCATAAATGCTAAGTAAGCCCAGGATTCAAAGTTAGTTTCCACGTACTTGTCATAAAGTAGACTTACTAGTAAACTGAAAGAAAAAAGAATGCAAGTAAATCTTATTTATGTTACAAAAAAGAAGTTGCTTTAGTTAACGTAATTTGAAAGTGTATAATAATAATCATTGGACTGTTTCATTTTCCGCTAACCATTAGCTATTAGTAAATCTCATATTCAACATTTTATGTTATCTTAAAATCTTTTAATTTTTGTGAAAATTTGGGGGTTTTGACATTTGGTATCAGAGCTCAAGGTTCAAACGCTAGGATTTGATGAAGCTCAACTTGCTTTTATGAAACAGTGAATTTAAATTATTTGTTGATGTTATTTTATTTTAATATTATTCAACAGAGAAATTGTTTTTGAAGTTTAAAAACAGGTATAGAAAGACTGGAGGAATATGCAGAAGATCAATCACTATGGACTGAACAAGAAAACTTACCAAGAGACCCTATACAAGAATATCTAACCACTAATTCATTAGAAATATTACAAAGAGTTTATAAGACTTAAAATCTAAAATGGAATATGTTAAACGAGAGAATGAAAGGATTCTGAGGGCTCAGGAGGAGCTGAATCAGATCCTAATAGAAATATTTCAAATTGAGGGAAGGGGAAAAAGAGCTAATTGAGAAGATACAAGTCATCAACATAAATATAAAAAGATTAAATAGACTAAAAGTGAAAGCAGCTCATCTTCAGAGGTGTTTGGTGATCAACGTAATTTTCGTTCCACTAGTGATAGTAGCGATGACAATAATTCCACTAAAAAGAGAAAATATAAACCCTGTGAGGAAATTTCTAGGGAGTTTAAAAAGATTAAAACACCAAAATTCAATGGAGAGACTGAGAAGGGGGCAGAACTGGAATCCTAGTTATCTGGAATTAAGAAGTACTTCTAGATTTATAACTATTCTAACCAATTAATGGCTAGAATGGATATCTACAATCTTTCAGGAAAGGTTGATATTTGGTGGCAGGACTTGAAGAGAGTGAAGGGAAAAAAATAGGAGAACATAAATTGGAGTACCTTCAAGAGGTACTTTAAAAACAAATTTTTGTCCGAGCAGTACTATGAAGGGAGAGAAAAAGAATTCTATGAGCTTAAATTAGGATCAGTGACTATGAAAGATCTGAACAACAATTTTTTTAGTCTAATTAGGTATGTGCCATATCTTGTAGATGAAAAACCAAAGGTACAATGATTTCTCAGTTGTCTTCCTTATCATATTAAGGACAGGATTGAGTATGAAAATCCAAAAACTTTGGAAGAATCTATGAGGAAATCAAACTTCTGTTATGAATAGAATCCGAAGAAGGAAAGCATGGCAAACTGGAAGGCGAAGAAGAATAAAAACCATTATGATCAAAAGAAGAAAGAATTTGTGCCCAACCGGAATTCTAAAAACAATAAGGACAGAAATTTTTCTAACAAGAATTTCCAAGGGAATAAGAATAATTCACCAAGCAATTAGAGTAATTCAAAGGGTGAAGAATATGCTAATAACCATGGTAATTACACCAAGAACTTTGAATGTAAAGAACCTATAAAGTGTTGGGAGTGTAATGGCCCACATTATGCCTCAGTCTGTCCTAATTGGAAAAATATTGTCAGTAATATCCATACTATACAAGAGGAGATGACTGTTGGGGACTTAGCGAGAACTATGCGCAGGATCAATTTAGCCTTAGAGAATCGGTAGGCAGACTATCAAACTTCCATGGTGCAAGTAGAAGGTATGATAAACCAAACCCCTATAGCTATTTTAATTGATCCAGGAGTTAGTCTCAGTTATATTTCACCTAAATTGGTAGAAAAATGTAAGCTTCCTATTGAAAAATTTGAAAATCCTTGGTTGGTTCAGTTAGTCATTAGTGCAAAAAAGAAGGTAACTTGTTTTGTAAAAGAATGTTCAGTAGTTATGGATCAATTTGAAACTATTTTAAAGCTTAATGTATTACCTCTTAGTTCTTATGACTTACAAATCGGTATGGATTGGTTAGAACAACATAGGGTGATTTTAAATTGTTATGATAAAACCTTTTCATGTATAAATAATGAGGAAAAATCAATAAGTGTAAAGGGAATCCCTAGAAAAATAACAATAAGGTAGATTTCTGCTCTGCATCTTAAAATAGATGTTAGGAAGGGTTGTAAAGCTTATGCAGTAACAATAACTGATGAGGAGAATTTAAATAAAATAGAAAAATTAAAATTGGAGGACATACCAGTTTTAAGAGAGTATGCTGATGTATTTCCAGAAGAAATGTTGGGATTACCTCTAAAAAGGGAACTAGACTTTACCATTGAGCTGGTAACTGGTGCAGTACCCAGCTCAAAGGCCCCTTATCGAATGAACATACTTGAACTTAATGAATTAAAGTCACAATTAAAAGAACTTATTGACAAAAAGTATATTTGACCTAGTATGTCTCCTTGGGGGGCACCTGTAATCTTCGTTAAGAAAAAGGATGAAACCATGTTACTTTGGATAGATTACCATCAATTGAACAATATGACTATTAAAAATAGATACATGTTGCCTTGGATATATTATCTATTTGATCAACTACGTGGATCCCCGGTGTTCTTGAAAATCGATTTAAGGTATAGATATCACCAGGTTAGGATTAAAAATGAAGATATCTTTAAAAAAACTTTTAGGACTCAATATGGTAATTACGAGTTTGTTGTCATGCCATTTGGGCTTACTAATGCCCCAACTATTTTTATTTGTTTAATGAACAACGTTATGCAAAAGTATCTAGATAAGTTTGTGGTCATGTTTATCAATGACATATTAATCTATTAAAAAACTGAAGAAGAAAATAAAGAACATTTAAAAACTGTTTTGCAAGAGCTACGAGATCATCAATTCTTTGCAAAGTTTAGTAAATGTGATTTCTTTTAGGATAAAATTCAATACTTAGGTCATGTGGAGACTAAGGAAGGGATTTCAGTGGATCCCGAAAAGATAAAGGCAATCGAATATTGGCCGGTTCCTAAGGATGTAACTAATGTTCGATCATTCATGGGAATTACCAGTTATTACCGAAGGTTCATTGAAGGTTTTTCGAGAATTGGGAATCCGATAACTTCTTTGCAGAAGAAATGAAGGAAATTTGATTGGAACCAGAAATGTGAGCAAAGCTTTAAAAAGTTTAAAACTTTATTAACCAGCGCACCTATTTTAAGAATAGTTGATCCAAATAAATAATTTGTAGTGTGCAATGACACCTGCAATGATGGTTTAGGTGGTGTTCTGAATCAAGAAGGGCATGTTATTGCCTATGAGTCTAGAAAATTACAAATTCATGAAAAGAATTATGCAACTTATGATCTGGAATTAGCTGTTGTTATAGATGCTTTAAAGATGTGGCATCATCACCTAATTGGCAGAAAATTTATTCTAATGACTGATAATGAAGGATTAAAATATATGTTATATCAGCCTAATATAAATGCCAGACAAGCTCGGTTGCTAGCTTTCCTAAGTGAGTATGATTTCGAAATTCATCACCTTAAAGGGAAATAAAATAAAGTTGCTGATGCATTAAGTAGGAATGCAAGGCTGAACTTCACAACAATTATCAACACTTATACAACAGATTTGGATGAACAATTTAAAGTGGGAGTAGAACAAGATGAAATTTACAAAAACTTACAAGCTAAAGCGAAATAAAATCCAACAGAAAGCTTAAGTAAAGGGTACAGTTTGAATGAAAAATGAATTTTTACTGTATAAAGACAGAATGTATGTACCTAATGTACCTAAAGTTAAGTTACTGTGGCCCATTTCAAATACTGTGTAGGATTGGACAAGTAGCTTATCAATTAGCATTACCACCAAATTTAAGAGTACATAATGTTTTTCAAATTTCTCTATTAAAGAAATATGTTCATGATGCTACTCATGTTGCTAACTGGAATGATGTACATGTGGAACCAGAAGGTGATTTTCTGATGGAACCGGACTGTATCCTTAGGCAGAGGGAGATCACACTTTGGATCCACACCATTGGTTAGGTGAAGGTGTAATGGAAGCACCTTAGTCCAAAAAAAGCCACCTAGAAATTGGAAAGTAATATGTGGTATGCATATCCAATTCTGTTCTAGCGGAATTTTGAGGATGAAGAATAAATAACATCAAGGACGATGTTATGCTCTAAGGGGGTGTGTATGTCACATGCCCCAATTTTGCAAAAAAAAAAAAAAATTTATATTATTTTGGTATTATTTGACGACAATATGTTAAATTTTATGCTAAGTTGTAATTGATGACTCAGCAGAGTGAAGGATATTTAATGTAATTATGAATATTTTATTTATAAATAAAGGAGGAGACAACAGCTTAGGAGAGCTATTAAAAGAGTGTTTACTGGTCAAATTGGTGGAGGAGACTTGGTGGAGAGCAAACTAACATGTGGTAGCATCCTCAAACCACTTCAAACTATTGTAGGTGGGAACCTTCCTACATTTGGGTTCATGATTCCCTAAGAAAGTGGAATCAGAGCAGGTGGCTCAATTAATGAAAACTTACCCAAAAGACCTAGGTAATCTTTATAAAAATTCCCATCAAACAGAGCTGAGGCTGCTCATTCTAGAGAAGGGATCGTTCAGGTGAATGAATGTACTTCATAGAAATTAAATGGAAGGGAAAAGTGGAAAGTGTTTGAGGGGATAACTGTTGTTTGATCTAGTTGCATCTTTTAGGCTGAATATCATACTACTAATAGCAGAGTGTTTTACTAAGATATTTGACTAGTTTACTGTTTTCTTTCTCCACCATTTCTCAGCCAAGAAGACAAGGAACAGGATCAGGGGTTCTGAGAAAGCGTTGTTTGAGCACCCTCCAAGAGATTCATAGGGAGGAACATCCTCCTAACGTTGTTGTCCTTTATCCTAAACAGGTCCTACATTATTTTGTTTTACTGTGTTAGTATCTGAGTTTGATTGATCTATGAATCTTAAAGATTTAGTTTGTACAATGTTAGAATCTAGTAGTCTTTTTAAATGATTGAAGAAATGAACTTGATTGGAAAAGTAATGTGTTAGAATATAAATAATTTCTAGACTGTGTTTTTCCACACGTGGAAAACGAGGCAGTACTCTAGCACATGTAGAATGTTTAAATAGATAAGAGAATGTTTTAGTAAATAAGAATGTGTATTTGTAGACAGTAGAATAATTTCATTTATGTTAAAATAGTATGAAGGTTAAACAATGTTTTGATATGTTTATATTTCTCTGTTTTCACTTAGTAACTGAATGAATTGCAACCGAAAATCCACATTAGAGTTACAATGATTACATACATATAAGTATTTAAATGAGCTACTAATCACTTAGTTTATTTTATGACAATATCAAATAAATTTAAGACTAATATTTATTATTAAAATAAATAGGGTTATATTAAAAGTCCTTAAAATTGTAAAGAATAAACCGAGTTACAGAGTCTCTTTTATATCTTTTCAAGAACTCTAAATAAATTCTACTTAACAGTTTAGTAAATAAGAACAATGTAAATATAAATAATAACTAGTATGAAACTACAAATTTTACATATGTAGAAACTATTTTATAAATATTAGATAGGCTTATACGTGTGAAGGAAAACTTCAGGGTTAAAACCCTAATCAATTTATTTAATTATTCTAAATCAAAAATCTAAATTGTAATACATTTACTTGGATAATTATATAGATAAACAATTAAAATACTATAGACTGGTTACAATCCTTCCTGAAAATAAATGTACAGTAAAATTTTAAAAATAAATATCACAACACACCTGTAATAATAATTTAACCGAATTAAACAAGTAGCAGAACCCTATTAATAATAAATTGTAGAACATATTTAGACAAGGGTTTCATTTTAGGAAAACCCTAGTTTGTATATTTCGAACAAGCAGGTTAATATTCTAAATTACACACTAGAACTGGGTTATAGTCTTAAATAATAACAATAATCTATTTACAAAAGATATTAGACAATATTGTTCTTCATTAATAATCGATTAGGAAAAACCCTAAAGTACACAGAGTCACAATATACAAGATTACTGCAAAAATGAGACTGAGCACGAAGTAAATCTTTCTTAAAACCCAATTTATTACATTGATAGGCCGCAACGCTAAAAACTTAACCAAATTACAACACCCAGCTCAACGTCGGGACTACCGAACAACATAGCAAGGGTTTGTAAACAAAATAGAACCATTTTTTTTTTAAAAACCATGTATCTAATGGAGAAACCAGACAAGCTTCCAATCTTGGGGTTTCACCATTGACAACCCTATTTACAAGCATGGTAAGAACCCATTCTTTGAACCCAGGGCTTACTAGATGGAGCCACGAGTCCTCGAAGCCAGCCAATGTTATTTTCATCACTGGTTACAAGAAATGTCATGAGTTCCTGCAAGGAGAGAAAGATGCTGTGGGTTATTACAAGACTATTTTTCTATTGGAAACCTAATTGTAAAAACAAATTTACTGTGAGTCTATCATTTTTAAAAAGAAAACCAAACATTTTACCTTTAATAAAATAGTATTGAACAGTCTAGCAAAGAGACTATCATTAGCTACGAATTGCACATACAAAATCTCCAAAACCTATGATGCTAGAGGAACACAACTAGTAGCAATGAATCCTTAGCTTCTCATGGAAGTGGCAGGCCACAGGGAAAGCAAGATGGAGTTAAGGATAGGCCGCAAGCCAAATGCAAACAAAACCAGTAAAATCTTGCATAGTAAAACCCACGGCTAAGAAGGTTTCCAACAATACCAAAATCAAGATACTACAGCAACTTTAAACCAAATTTTTGGGTCAAGATAGTACAGGAAGAACCCTCACGGCCACCATGAAACTATGCAGAGTAGCCTGAAGGCCATCATGAACTTCAGAGGCAAAATGACAAAGAAAATAGGGTTGCAAGATTTTATATCACCAATACATGGACAGGAGGTGACCATGTGCCCTCAAATACTTCTAACCATGCAAGTATTGATTCCAAAGTCCACCTACAATTCAATCATCAAAATTATTAAAACAATTATTTTTATCAAATTGTGGATGAACTATGAAGTACGCATATATATATCACACTGATATTTATACTTAAACTACATCATAATGTTGATACTTTGAATTTGGCGTATGGTTAAACAATAATTTCTTTACGAAGACCCTAGTGAAAGGTGGTAACCACTTGACCTTATGGATAATCCCAAAGTCGATCATGCTTAGAACCTTTCTTTCTACAATTAGATTTATATACTTGCAAAATGATAATAAAGTATGCATGTATTATACTCAAAACTTATCACTTAAAAACCAACAGCTTGGGTGGTTATAATATATGGAGTTGAATACAATAGTAAAAGATTATAAACATGGCTTTTACTAGGTTCGACTCTGGTTTAAACTTTCATAGACATTAGTTGCTTCTCAACTTGTCAATACTAGTAATGTACCATATTTTTTATTTGGCAAAATTGTTTGTGATTGTTCATAATAACCTGTACTTAGCATAGTGAAGAATTTTGATCATAGCAGAAAGATCTACCGTAATAGCTACTATAAACATTAACTTAATATAAGAGAGAAATTATGGTAATAGTAAATTACAATGGAATAACCATGCTCAAGTCTATAATCATTGGAATGACACTGATTGAATTAGATGTAGGAAGTAAGGGTAAATAGTATTCCATCTTGAAATGATGCAGTTATTTTTACAATAATCAATCTTATAATGTCAAGGAGATTTCCATGCAGTAAGATCCCTACATAATGCAAATAATGATCATATTGGAACTTTAGTAAGTAATACGGTAATGTATGTGGTTACAATAGTACATGCAGTACGATAAGAAATTTGATAACTTGTTAGTGAGCAACTGTTTTTTTTACATATAAGTAACAGGTTGATAATTTCCATAACTAGTCACTTAAAAATAAAATCAAAACATATATTCTATTGAGAATCTTTACTATCAATATCGAGAGAATCTCTTTCATGAATAAAAACAAATAATACGAATAAATTTAAAATTTGCGAGATAAGCATGTTAAAATAGAAATAAATATACAACAAAGATTATGAGCTTAGAGTTCACAGTAAGTATCTTTGGTGTCCCTAAGCATAATAAATAACGAAACCCATATCTCTAAACTCTTCTTACAATAGAAACTATAGAAGATAAATTACTTTACCTCACTGAAGTTGCCTGAGATTTATCAGCTTATTTTACTAGCATATTATTTGCAAACATAAATACTTCTTGCTACCTTATGAATTAAAACAATTATTTGTTCGATCGTACCTGTTAAACCTTTAAGAACCAACAATCCATTTGCATTAGCATAAACTCTAAGTAAGCCCAGGATTCAAAGTTATATTCCACCTACTTGCCATAAAGTAGACTTATTAGTAAACTGAAAGAAAATAATATGCAACTAAACGTTATTTACGTTACAAAAAACAAGATACTTTAGTTAACATAATTTGAAAGCGTATAGTAATAATCATTGGACTATTTCATTTTCCGCTAACCATTAGCTTTTAGTAAAATGCATATTCAGCATTTTATGTTATCTTAAATTTTTTTAATTTTTGTGAAAATTTGGTGTTTTTTGACACTCAAGTCATCCAGCTTCTATGGTGCTGATGGGGGACTCTGTCATGTGCGTCCTAGGGCTAGGAGAGACCCTGGAGCTCATCCAAATCTACATCCTTTGGTAGTTTTCCCATCTGGGACCATGCTTAGGATAGATGATTTAGCTGAGTCATCTCAGCTAGTGACTAAGGAGCATGGTGCATTGGCAAATGCAACATGCATGGCATTAGATGGTACCATGATGGCTATGTAGGAAGAGAGACATAGAGAACCCACTGCACCTATGGAGCCTAAGTTACAATGGGTGATCTATGATGTTCTCAACATTATTGATCACAACACATTGCTTGAGTATGCTATCATGGCTTGCCATGAATATTTTGGACTACATCATAGATGCAGGCCTTGACTGATGGGAAATGTATATCTTTATTGTCATCATTTGATTTTCATGATTGTAATGTATCCTCAAATGAATATTTTTTTAACTAATACTTTGCTTTGTGTTGGACCTCCATGAACGAGCCTAATTTCATGGAGGTCCTGTTTGGCAGTGATGCAACCGTTCGAGGGCCTACTATAGTTTTATCCACAGACATCAATGAGGTATGTGTTAAGTGTCATCCTAAATTTGAATTTATAAATTCAAGTCAATTGTTGCACACATAATATTTTATTTTGATCCAACTTTCCTCATTTATCTTATTCATATTGTATAGGATAGAGGCAAGGTAATTGCACATGATTCTACAAAGCCTTGCTCAAGTCGTACTCATGACATGCCAATCGATGAGGTACTAGTTATTTATGTTCAAATTGTTTGCACATTTATGTTCAGATTATAATTTCCTTGGTAAAATTGAAATTCTCAAGTTCAAATTGTAATTAATTAATATAACTATATTCATGTCATGGAAATAGACACAAACACAGGAAGCTACAGATGAGGGCGTTGAAGCTGTTGTGATGTTTATGGATGAGTGGGATGCCGCTCATCGACCAGGTCCTGATGAAGGCTCGTCTTGGTAGATACCCAAAGTCCCAAAATTGACACTCGACTCAAGCGAGGTGAATTCATAGATCTCTTTTTCATATATATAATTAATTTTTTCTCACATTCTACATGTAATTTAAATATGTGGTATGTAACTGGCTTGTAGAGTTCACGGTTTTAACTTTTGCAGTTCTTAGACTTAGGAAATTTTACTTTTGATGTGCATGAGCAAGACCAGGGGAATACTACAGCTGACAGTAGTGTCCATGATGGTCGATCTCTTGAGCAATGGCATAGGAGTGATTTGTAGACTATTATTTGTGGACATTATTATTTTGGACTTTATTATTTTGTAGACTATTATTTGTGGACATTATTATTTTGGACTTTATTATTTTGTACTTTATGATTAACGATATATATATATAGACTTTTTTTTTAACATGATGGTTTGTTAAATGTTTTAATTATTTGCAATTATATTTTAAAGTTATTAATGTTTTACAATCTCAATGTTATTTAAAAATAATTAATTTTATACAATCTTACAAAATTGTATAATTTTCCAATTTAATAAATTACAGGCTTACAAAATTTACAATTTTACAATGTAAGATATACTAGTTGAAAATTACAACTACAACGTAAAATTTGATTTCGTATTTCAGAAGAAATTTTGATTTTCTACATTTCAAAAGCATCTCTACTATGACAATGTATCAAAAGTGGCATATAACTTTTATTAACCTAGCCAATGGGTTATAGAGTGCACGTATCCATAATACGATCATGGTCAGATACTGACATCTTCCATCTCTTTCGTTCACCTCTCCTCACCTTGATTTTAATGAGATGTATCCGAGCTACCACCACCAAATGACTATACTGACAAGATATATATTCAGGCATGAAATATCTATAAATAATATAGTCACCTTGTCTTCTCACTTTTTTAAAAATGTGGCCCGTCACAAATAGGTCACCAACTTGGTATGAGAACTCTCCATCGACAAAGGGTCGCACCAATCTGCTTTTGATTTGTGTACACCGCATAGAAAAGTATGCCACATGATCATCATTTCCCGGTGGTGAAATTACAAGAAATACATCACCTTCATCAAGGTTTTCAAATATTAAACAAATATTAAATATATATATGCATGTGTACAAGACTAGAGGTTTAAACATTCAATCAAGTATCATGTACCTTGCTTAACCAAATAAGAAACCCGATCATGATCTAGTGAAACCACTACCTTGTCAGTGTGCATCTCTTGCCATGTCAAAATTAGATGTGTCCCCTTTGGATTAAGAGGGACATATTTCTATTGTTTGACATATGCATCGTTCATGCATTCATCAAACCCCAGTCCATTGGTGTTCCAGTCCATTGGTGTTAATGTAGAACTCACAGAAACAAGCATACTTCCTTGTTTCAATGGAAAATATCTTGCCCATGTCTTTACTACAAACTAAATCTAGTTCTCTTGTACCAGGTATGGTATCACAATACCATGGCATGTATCTATTCACATATCCAAGCGAAACATCTAAAAAAAACCTTCATTGAATAAAAAACATCATATTTAGATATATAATAATACAAACACATTTATTAAATTACAATTAAGTTTTTGTTCCTACCTGCACGCCGGCCTTACTTGTTCATGACCTTGGTGACCCAAATTTTGTGTGCACCAATCAACTACTTCTTCTGAGCACTTGAGTTGAGATGCATAATGACTCATTTGGTACCTCTAAAGTGCTAGTTTCATATATGCATCTGCACGATGATGCTCACCATTTCCATGCCCCATTTCAAAAAATATCCAGGTGTGTCAAATACATGTCTCTTTGTGAAGAAAACTCAACCAATAAAATGGGCATGGTGATTTGAACTGCCTCAAACACCCATCTGACCAAATCCAATGTTCTGTAAATCACACCCCATTATTTTTGAATGAATCATAAATCAACCCAAAGAATTGTTGAATAAACAATGTGCCATGCTCATGATCATCACTAACATAAAAATTGTATTCCTTGATCACATCATGTGACTGATGAGTGTTATCCATACCATCAATGCTCACCTGAGCATGTCTATACAATAAATGTTTGAGGATGGACACCTGGTTGGAGTGATAATACTCACTTTGTATCTCTCTTTGAGGAGAAAATGTGTAATTCTCAGTAAAGTCTACCACCTATAGGATTGTTCCTGGCTCAAAAACCACACAAAAATGCTTAAATCATAAAGCTTGCCACCTGGACCTGTGGGAGTGTTTAACGTATTTGTAAATATGACTTTGAAACTTGTCCATGAATTCTAAAATAGGAATATCATCCTCTTTGATTCCCTCTTACATCCTTTCTTTATATGATTCTCTGCATATAAGAGCACAACAAGAAGTTTCATCGTTTTCATCTATCTTTACCCTAAATTTAGTGTATTTGTGCAGTGTTTTTCTTGAAATGTGGAGTAGCTTTTACATTGTTGTGACCATTCGATTTCTTGAGGTGCTTCCTGCCACAATAGCAGTTGTAATTTCCCTACATAAAATGTTGATATCGATTTTTCTTCACTTTCCAAATGTGAATAGTGCACTTGTTACATTTTCAGTTACATTCTCAGATGCATTTTTATTTTTAATATCCTTAAAACCCAACAACTTTGTGGCACACTTCAATTTTTTGTTTTTTATCAATGCATGTAGGATTTTAGCTTGTGTACTCACTAATTGTTGTTCAAAGTACAACTTGATTATGTTACGAACATGATCTCTGATTGTCCAATCAGGGGTCAGGTTCCTGAACTCTTCTTGAGTGGCATCATCCAATCCATGTTATAACTAAACAAATTCAAACAACAACTTCCTAATATGACACTCATATTGTTTGACCAAATAAAAAAAAACCTCTTGTTTTTTATGGAGAGAATTT
>LPNX010252694.1:0-30791 GCA_001517045.1 Pseudotsuga menziesii
CTCACACACACATACATAGGTCACCCCATCCCACTAAGGACCCCCCCTCCACTATATCTTTGTCTCTCTCTCTCTCTCTCTCTCACACACACATCCCTATGTCTCCCCTTACCACTAAGGACCCCCCCCATTTTGCATGTTTAATTAAAGCAAAACAGGAGCACGTTTTATTGAAGTAAAATGGGAGCGCGTTTTATTGAAGCAAAACAGGAGCGCTTTTTATTGAAGAAAAACGAGAGTGCGTTTTATTGAAGCAAAACAAGAATGTATTTTATTGAAGCAAAACGGTAGCGCGTTTTTGCAAGGTAAAATAGGAGCATGTTTTTGTGTACTATCCTAATTGGCATGCATGTTGGAAGCGTTGGGACTAGGCTTGGGAGGGTCGGGATTGCTTGGGATGATTTCTATTTTATGGATCAAGAGTGATTGACTTCATTCTACCATTGCATTTAAAAGGTCCCTCAACTTCTTGCACACCCAATTGTATTTTATTGTCGTAATATATTGAAGATGTTTTATTCCTCTGGTGGGATGTTATTATTGTGTTCTGTGTGTGTGTGTGTGTGTGTGTGTGTTTTTCATTATTCTTCTTCTTGTTCAAATATTGTAGCTTCGAAGAATATTATAAATGTATTTAATTGTTGTAATCTATCGGAGATGTTTTATTCCTTTATCGGGATGTTATTATTGTGTTTAGTCATCATAGAGTCATGAGGTAAAAACTTCGTTTTAATTTGGGTCTGAAATAGAACCCTCTAGAATATAATGTTATATTGTTTTTTGTCTTCCTAGGTGAAGTTGGACCAATAAGTTTGTTGGGGTCGACCAGTTAGGGAAAAATTCAAGTGGAAGATAAAGTATAGATAGAAGAGGCATGTTCATCATTTGAACACACTCACACTTGTGTATGGCGCATAGGAGAGAGAGAGAGAGAGAGAGAGAGAGAGAGAGAGAGAGAGATGCAAGGAGAAAGAGAACATGTTTGGGGTTTTATCTTTGTACTTTTGATACATCTATATAGAGGAAGTTTTGTTGGCTTTTCTTCCCCTAGAGGGTTTCCCATGATAAATTTGTGTCTATCTTGTCATTATGTTTCTTTCAGTGATCTTAGATATGCTATTAGTGTGAAATTGAATTGAATACTAATGATATATAGCTTATCGAATCTTAACATGGTATCAGAGCTAGCCAGAATATGATAGCTTTCACAAGGTGAAACTCTCTCTCTTCTCCCTCCGACAAGAAATTAGGGTTTCTGTAAAAGTTGGAAATTTGGAGATTTGATTGCATAGAAAAGTTGTGGCTCCTTGGAGCGCATATATTGAGCCTTGGATAAAAAAATTTAAGTGGGTAGATCTCTAGGAAATTCAATCCCTAGTTTGGATTTGGACCAGAAAACTCCACAAAACCAAAAAACCAGAAAACTGTAGAAACTACATATCAAAATATCGCAAGTCAATTTTGACAGGTGAATATTTGGAATCTCCAAAAACCAAGTGTACCAGTCAATTCACCTCAATCAAATGCATCTCCTGGTAAGGCCGGTTTTGTATTTTGAGAAATTTTATTTTTTAGTGACCTCTTTGATAAGAGGGCCCCGAGCACTAAGCTTGAGGACAAGGCATAGATAATTTTCGAGAATGGAAATATAGGATTGGTCTCATTATTAGAGAGAATGATATTGACAAATACATCAAAGGATAAGTTGCAGAACCTGAAGAGGATGAAGCTAATGAAAATCACAAGAAGGAATTGATTAGGGCAATGAGGATGATTATTGATTCTATCAAACATCACTTGATTCCTCAAGTGTCATCCAAAGAGACCTCGAAGGATATGTATGATTCCCTATTCAGAATGTATAAAGGAAGGAACATCAATAGAAAGATGAATTTGAGATCTCAATTGAAGAGTACCAAGATAATCCAAGGAGAATCTATCGAAGACTACTTCACAAGGGTCTCCCAATACAAGGAGAAGCTAGAAGCCATTGGAGACTTCCTTGATGAAGATGGGCTAGTTATGAGTTCTCTCAATGGTATCACTCGACCTTGGGATTCATTCATTCAGACTATGTGTGCCAAAAAGGAAATCATGAAGTTTGACATGGGAAGATTGCGTCCATAAGGAGGCTAGAGTAGCCAATATAGAAGCTTTACTTAAAGAATATGATAAATCCATGGCCACCCATACCAAGAGAGGAATAATGAAATCTAACTTCAAGAAGAAAATCCACAAGGAGTATCAACCTCCAAATAAGTTCCAAAGGACAAGAGGAAACAATCAAAGGAAAAAATACTCCAACTTTCAATGTTTCAATTGTAACAAGATAGGGAACATTGCCATAAATTTTCCATTGAAAAAAATAGAATACAAGATGAACAACAAAATATATCATGCACACCTAGCTGAAGGTGAAGTTGAAGAAGAAGAGGAATAAGGACCTCAAATAAAACAAGCAAAAGAAGAATATGCAGAAGAGTATGTATTATTCTCTGCACTCTCTGGGTCTGTGACACCTATAGAAGATACGTGTCTTATTGACAGTGGTGTTTCAAAGCAAACGAAAGGACAAAATAAAAATATGTCAAAACTTGAAGAAAAGAACTCTCCCACAACAGGATTTGAACCCGAAATTCGACGACATACGACGTATTGTACGGATGTGTCAGACAATAATGATGAAAAGCACTAAGCCTTTTAAATTATTTTAGTGCCGTCGGATTTACGACACTAGGGCATAGGATTTCTGACACTAGGGATATGTCGTTGGATTTTGACCCTAGGGATATGTCGTCGTATTTATCGACACTAGGGTGTAGGATATTCGACGGCAAAAAAAAATAAAAAAAAGTATATATATATATAAAACCACAATTGTCTGGACACAATATTTCCCTGTGAAACAAAGAACCCAATCAATAATTTCACAGCAGAGCCAACACAATATACCTCCACATTCGGAGGTCATGCAGAGGAGGTTTTCCGGAGGTCACGTAGAGGAGGTCACCGGAGGTGCTGCCGGAGGTTAAGTGTGTTTATGCAAAGGAGGGTTTACAATGGTTAGGGTTTGCAAAGGCAGAGGAGGGTTTGGTTATCTTCCTCTGAATCGCCCTCTCACTCACTGGAAGTATTGGGAAATGGAAAGACACGCAGTGAAAGTCTTGGGGCATGGAAATACCAAATACACAACAATAACTCATATACTTTTACTGTTGTTACAAAATGCTACAAGAAGGGTGAGTTCATTGATGGATTGGCGACTTGGTAACTGGGTGTTTCATCTTTGTGGAGGGCATTGAATATTGGCATCATAGTGTTATCATCAATCTGTTGTTGATCAGTGGAAGAGGATATCTTGCTGGTGGAGCTTCCACAAGTAAGATCTGCTACATTTCTACATTCCCAGGCATGTAAGTAGCTCATATTTCTGAATGTTTATTTTGAGTTTATGCATATCTAGAGAAATTCTCATATTGTATTTTCATTTTATATGCCAAACCATCCTTAATCATCTCAATCCTTGATAATTTATCAGTGTGAGTGTTTGCTTGTACGGTGTATACATGATATATGTTTTATGTGCATAATAATGGAGACTCACGAGATCTAAAATAAATATTGGACACTTACATAAAGATTAACACCGAATAAGCAAACAGGTTTAATGAAAATGGTAGAATGAAGCTACAACAGTAGATACCCAAGTGTTTGACAAAACAACAAACCCTAATTTATTCATATAGTGTATTCCAAGGTCAGATTTACTTGCATAGTAAGCTACAATAGTGTTGTAGAATCTCTCAGTTAAAAAAGAATTCTTTTCTCTTGTGAATACTTTTTCCATTTCTCCTACCATTTAAATATTTATAGGACATAACCATAATATTTTTAGTTATGAGCATTACTTTGAAGATTCAAAAAACAAAAACAAATACGAAGATTTAGAGAGTTTTTAATCAATAGAGGAAAGTACATAGTGCTACATAGTTTCTTCTTACTTAGCTCCGCCTAATGCTCTCATTTATCTTTTGACAAGAACCCATCTAGGAAGATCATCTTCATCCCAACCTACTCAAAAAAACTTAAGAGCTCCCGAGTTAGAGACTGTTGCCCTTAACCATTGGTACTTGTACTAGACAACATAAAGAAAGCAGGGTCTTTGGGAATCGAAATATTGCTAGTGCCAAACACCTCTTTAGTATTGAATTAATGAGGTTGTCTTATCCACTATGAGCTTGACTCTTAGTGACTCAACTGATCACCCCTCATCAATGCTCATGGTCACTTCCGAATCCTAATCTGCAAAACACGAAAGACTGAAAAAATGGGTGGGGATTTTGAAGCGGCATTTCGCTAATCTGTCCTCTTCCCTTCTAAGGCTCTCTAGGGTCGGCTCTACGATGGATGTTTCCTCAATGCGTGGCTGCGGAAAGAAGTATTTATTTTTAAAGGTTGCAGAAGGAGGAGACCGCTTGTCTGGTGGCCAACCAAATTTCTCATGACTTACCAACCGAAATATTCCAGCGTTAACAGGGATGAGGTGAGTCATAAAACTACAAGCTTACTTGGTGGTCGTTCTTGAAAAGTTTTCTATAACTCTTTACTAGTCTTTTAACTAAACGATTCTATGGCAGTATATGGGAGTGGTTTCTCAAAGCACTGTTCTACCTCAGTCCCTTTTGTTAAGTAGCAATATCCTAACACTAATTTCTTTCTTTTGCTATGGCAAAGGAGGTCTACGAGGAGAGGGATCTTTATTGTGGTCCTTCAGCAGAGTCTACCGATAATCCTCTCACATATTTTTTTTTTGGATTGCCTCCCTTGATAAGGGTACGCCCCAGAAATGAGGCTATGACTTAGCTCTCTGGTTAAAATTTTTAGTCTATAATAATAAAGTTATAGGCATATTCTTTAACTCTATGTAGTGTACTTATACCGAAGGGATGCAGTAGTGAACTGCAAAACCCATTTCTTAGGCAGATTGTGGATTCTGTATAAATGGTGAATCCATTTGCCTCTGATGCAGGTTTCTATGGGTAAATTACTTTTGTTGTATAATAGAAACCCTGGCTAATTTTGAAACTTAAAAAAAATTAAATTAGTTGCAATGATAAATTTTCCCAGGGATTTTGAAGTTTTGCTGGTTTAACTTAGTACTTTAAATTGTTTGGATTACTTAGAGCCAAAAACTCGAATTATCTTTCCATAACATGATGAGTGCATTATCTATTAGGGTAAATCTACAACTTTCTTCATTTTTAAATTTTACGGTTACTACAAAGCAATTTGCTTCATAGAAGAAATCATATACCAAATTCTAACTGTGACTTCTACATTCAGTCTCTACCTTCCATTCTTCCTGTCTATTAAAGTTAACACTAGATGGATGAAATCCTAATTAACAAAGTGTGCCAAGCAATCCCTAAAATTCTCGTTGTTAGGGTTTTCCAAAGGTATTGTTTTGACAAAGGTTGCCACTATTTTTATCTTTTCTTAGTTAAAATCATAAAAGCATGAGGACAGAAAATAAAAAGATCAAAAATAGTATTACCCTCTAAAAGTAGTATTATAGTGTAATTACTTATCACAGTTTTTCTTTTTATGAAATAATTACCATACTTAATGAAAGATAAAAAAATGTGTTAGGCTATAATTATTTATCCCAGCTTCTCTTTTATGAAATAGTTAGCATACTCAATAAAAGATAAAAAGAATGTGTTACTCTGCAATTACTTATCCCAGCTTCTCTTGATGAAATAGTTAGCATACTCAATAAAAGATAAAAAGAACGGAAATTACTTATCCCATCTTGTCTTTTATGAAATAGCTAGCATACTCATTAAAAGATAAAAAGAATGGAAATTACTTATCCCACCTTCTCTTTTATGAAATAGCTAGCATACTCATTAAAAGATAAAAAGAACGAAAATTACTTATCCCAACTTATCTTTTATGAAATAGCTAGCATACTAATTAAAAGATAAAGAGAACGGAAATTACTTATCCCACCTTCTCTTTTATGAAATAGCTAGCATACTCATTAAAATATAAAAAAAACGGAAATTACTTATCCCATTTTCTCTTTTATGAACTGATTACAATACCCAACTTCTAAAGAAAGGGCGATTGTTATGGCTTTAGATGATAGTTATCTCTTAGAAAACATTTTAAAAAGGATTCTTTCCAGACTGACAGTTGTCTAAAAACCACAGTGGACGTAGTGTCTGGGGTTGAAATATTACTGCAGGATAACCATAATAAGTAAGTATGACAACTTTGACTCTTCACATTTAAACAGGGCCATAACTCATGCTGAATGATAGGCATGACTTTCTTGATTCAAGGCACAAAAGTATATTACAACCATTAAGTTGATAGGTTTATAGGCTTCCCCAAAACAAAAGTTTAGAAGGTAACGAAATTTCTCTTCGTAATCCTATCGGTCTACTATCTCTGTTCAAATCTTCTATCAAAATACCATACACACAAATGGTAAAAATAATAGGGCATTCTATAAATAATGCACTGTTCAAAGTTTGAATAATAGGATAAAATATTATAGTCTTATAACTTCCATTACAGTCATGTTTAGTCTATGAATAATTCTACAACATAATAAGCATCATAAAACCTAATTCCTCAGCATACTAAGCAGTGTCCTGCCTCCACCATATGCTTCATTTTTATCCAAAATTTTTTCCCTAGGTCTTCTCTCATTAGCAGTTGATTCCTCATGGAAATCCCAGAACTAATAATATCCCTCATTTCCAAGGGGGTGTCTGTGTTATAAATGCATTATTGACACCTATTCCAGTTTCCCTAAAGTTAACCATTCTTGTCCTTCACTGTTCCATGCAGGTTTCCTCATTTAACCTGGATGTTTCCACTTTATTCTTTTCAATATTTTAACCCTTCGGTTTTATTACATCAGTCCTTCTAGGACTCCTTGGAATATTTTCCCATCAGCTAATTTTATTAATCATTTTAAGCAATAAAAACTCATAATTGAAAGTTTGCATTTTGGGGGACATTACAAGTGTGTGAATAGTGTCTAACGAAAATCCATAACCCAGTTACCAGGAAATTGGGAAATTTTGTTTGTTTATCTTGGGTTGGGAACTTTACATTCGTATCAAATATTTGCAATATAAGTGTTTAATAAAATCTCTAAGCCCTAAAATTTATAACCATTCACGCATAAATTCATCAGATTTAACTTGGGAAATTACACTTTAGGCAACTGCAATTAGGGGTGGTGTTCAGAGAACATAATTCCACCCCTTGAATATCCCGTGTTGTGTTAATTTCAATGTTGGATAATGTACAAGCTATATAATTTTGTGGCTAATGTACTGATTTGAGAAATTATTTCCATTTGTTTGGGTGGCTATTGACAACATCTCACATGGGCCATGGCTTTCATTGTCTTCTTAGTCTCTCCTTTCCCTGTTTTTATTTTTTTATTTTTTATTTCATTTTCCTCTCATGTGCACTTTTCCGTTGAGTCTAGGTCGTGAAATCTTTATATTTATTATTAGAAGCACAATTTGTCACATTCTGCTACAATCTTGGTTTACATTGTAATTTTCCATTGAACTTTGTCTCTTTTCCATGGTTTTGTTCAAAGGAATTTGAAGCCTGCTTGAGAGATGGGGAGCAGTGAAGTTTATTTTTCTCTATAGAGGGAAAATTAATAATTAGAGTAATGTAAAACATTGATTTTGTATATAGTAAATGTAAAATGTATACTGTAAGCAGGAATATTTCACCTTCTACGGACATAATTTGTTCCTCTGGTCTGAATGGTTCAGATCCAAAACAAATGAACGACAAAGGATGAATACTCTCCCTGGATGTCGTAGATACCTGGAATGCCGCTTCGATAATAAACTTGTGTACCTGCAATTAGATTAAACACGCAAACACATCAAAGCTACCATAACATAATCTATCCATCCATGTCAGTGACTAAGGAATCCAACAACATTTACATGTGAAATCAACAACAACATTAATGTGGGATGGAAATCAGGTTTGCATTAAGATAAATGGAGAATTTTACAACCAATTAAGAATTAATGTCGACATGCATCTCCATGAAACTAAAACTTCATCCCCATAAGCTCCAACTTTTATTTCTATGCTCTCCAATGTCTTGGGCCAAGTGGTCAATCCAATAGCATAACAATACCTCTATAGTTATCCCCTCAACCATGGACATGAGCTTGTATTTATAAGGCTCAATGGATAAGAATGGTTGAGATATTTTTGGATGAGGTGGACTCTAAGATCCTATGATGGGGGATCTTGAGCTCAACTGACCCATAATTTTAGGGATAGGAGAGGACACGAGGCTCATGATCTAGAAGCCTCGAGAAACCTCTCTTTTTTCCCATTTTACCCAGGGTACCGCCTTTTGCCTCTTATGACAGAGCAGTTCAAGTTAAAAATGATTATGGACCAAAGGATATAAGTGGTGGCACTGCTTATGGTAAACAAGATATAGGCAGTGCGAGGAAGGTACCGCTCATGGATAATGAGGAAAGCGTGGTTCTGAGGATTTTCATGAAATATTGACAATCAACATGGGTTTCCACTCTAAGTGTTGGGATTAAGGGAAAATATGTAAGGCAAGGATCTTATCACATGGTGGTGATAGTATTTTGGTATAACAGGATGCCCCCCAAAGCATGATTCTTAGAGGGATATGATAAACAAGAGCTTTGAGAGAACAAGTCGTTGCTACGAGGTGAAAATGTCAGCTCGATTAGAGCATATCGTCAAGTAGGCATCTATAGTACATCAATATTTTGGAATCATAGACACAAGTAACAAACTCATGGCTGCAGACCAATACAAGGCAGCTCCATGGGAGGAATAAACAAGCATGGCTACTAGAATACAGCGTAGATCCATGTGATAGAGGACTACAACTTGGACATAACTACCAGACATACAACATATATCTTTTTCATACATACGTAAATTTGAGCATTGCCACAACCATACAATTGTAGATCCATGCTAGATATACAAAATTCCATCGTAACATGGGAGAAAAGCAATGAGTGTTAAAAAACTTACCCAGTGTCCTCGTCTCGTCTTCCACAAAGTACGATTCTATCCATGTGATTACAATGATCTGAAGTTAAACATGGTAGAAACCACTTGATTACCGACCAATGATGTGAACCGTTAACAAGTGCGAGGGAGATCACCATTGATGTCAATGATTCCCAAGGTACCCTAGTAGAATCTACTGAGTGTGAATATATGTCCTAATGTCGAACACCCAGTCGATTCTATTGATCAAAGGTCAATGATGTGAACCTATGTCGAGAGCGAGAGAATCTGTCATTAAGGAATACAGATCTCAAGGTACTAAGTATTGTTTCTAAGACTATTTCTCGGATGATGAGCTAATGTTGAAGGAAATAGTCTCGTCGAAGGAGGGCCATGATGAGTCCCAGATCAACGACATGAAACTTGGAACACAGTTCTGGGATGATGTGAATGTAGTAACCATAGGAATGACTCAAAATTACTGACACAAAGACTGTGTTGACTGCAGAGGTAAGACTTCTTCAAATTCCCTTTGAACATCAGGAGGCACGACAAAATACTTGGTAGCATGACTGGACAGGACAAACACACAATGCGACAGTGGACAATGCATTCTTTTGAAAGACTCAAAGGAGCAGCATGACTCATGAAAGTGGATCATCATGGAGATCAGCTGAATACCCAATTGACTGACATGATACGCAGACAAGTGCCATGTTCAAAGGTAACGACAAACTACTACCATTTATTTGCAAAATGATTCCCTTCCCATTTTCCCCATCATGATCGATGAGTGCCTCTTTTCAATTTTACGAGTTCAAAGAGGGTAACAAACACTTGATATAGCTTGTCGGAAGACAAGTCCAGACTCATATGTTTTACAAACCTAAGAGAGGAGGGGTTCATTCCAAAAATAGGTCTCTCAATGTTTAATTTAACGAGTCCAATGAAAGAAAGTTCGGTATCGTTCATGTTTAGAGAGTCTGAATGATTACGGAAGAAGACTCCAAAAGGGTCCTTTTTTGTATGATTTAGTCTCTAAGGCCCGAAAAACTGTAAAATCATACCTTAGAGAACTCTTCCATTCATGATTGGTTGGAGTGTTCCTTTTTCGTAAATAGTCTATCCGAACTGAAAAAGAGATAACCTACCGTAAGAGAGATGACTCTTCAAATGATTTATAGAGAGTGAAGAAGACAAGATCGCTTGACAATCTTTTCGTATTTAGGGAGCCTAAAAAGAGTTTAAAGAGGACTCTCTGAGGTTTCTTTACACAATGTCAATTTTTATGAGCCGGGAAAGAATCGAAAATGGACTCGATGACCTTTTCATGTTTAAGGAGCCTGAAAAGAAGTGAAAGAAGAGTCCATGATATTTCTTTACACAATGTCGATTTTTACGAGCCTGGAAAGAATCAGAAACAGACTCGAACCTTTGATACTAGGTTTAAGGAGCGTGACCAAAATGTCGTAACAAATTCTCATCGACTTTTTCCATTTTATGGAAGTACAAAAAAGTCATAAACAAACTCCCAAATCTTTTTGCTATGGTGCTCCTATCCTGCAATCGACTCAAAAACAAGTGTTAAATGCGTTCATGACGAACATTAAGGGATTAGGATAGATAAATTTCGATTAAAAAGTGATTTTAAATCAAAACTATAGTATATAAAACCATAAAAATGTGTATATAAGTCATGGAAATAGTAAAAAATCAAATCATTTTACTATTTACCCATAGTGGAGAGCATTTGGAGCACTTTTCTAGTCAGATCTTCAGTAGCTGATACCAGGAGTTCCCACCATCAGATTTGAGCACTGTCAGTTGTATGTAACAACTAAAACCATACTCTTATGGAAATTGAACCCAGTGTTAGAACAATTACACACATCAATTGCCAATTACACATGCAAAATTACTCACAAAAGAGACTGAATATGGAGCTGAACACTAAACTGTATTGAATAAGTGTACAATAGCCAACCCTATGAAGTCATAGGCTACCACAATAAATAATTACATGAGGGATTCTAATGCATGAAGTTTCCATTCGAATCTAGTCAAAAGCAAGCTTACTAAATCTAAGCAAATCCCCCATAGGTGCATAAAGCAGTTTCCAAAACTGTCTAGGAGCTCACGAATTGGAAAAATCAATTAGGCAAGATAAAAGGTAATGGAATGAAAACTCATACATGCTTTTCATAGGATAAAATAGCAGAGGATGTGGAGGACAAAAAACAAGTTAACCTCACCTAGTCAAACTTTCCCAATTGCCTTAAAACACTGAAAAAGCAGGCAATAAAGCAGAAAAAGCAGACATGCACTAGGGAGGCCAGGAATAAAGTAGATTTGATTCCAGGAGGTTTCCAAAGTGCTCCATGACTCAAAATTAGCAAGTTTGACCACTATGGATGTGTAGATGACAACTTGCATAAGGTGGAATATGGAAACTAGGCAAATAAGACAAAAATGGATTAATTAATCTCTAAGGTAGCTAACTATGGGTTGATTATTCTAACAACTCTTTGTTTTCATAGTCTTCATTTTGAGTTTTCATGGGGTTTTGGGTTTGTATGGAAAGCCCTAAAACCATGAAAACGAGCACCGCGCATACCCCTTGTAGGATATGCAATACCTCACTAGAACCACGCCTAAAACAAAGCTGACAGGCGATGCGACTGCCTGTCTCCAATGGTGCATAGGTGGTGCCAACCATGGAGATTTAAAACTAATAGAACAAGCAATAATAAACCATTCGTTTTAATTTAAATTATTGGGGATGATTCTAGTGTGTGCTATGATTGTTTTTGGCAGGTTTTTGTTGCTCAATCATGGTGATATGGAAAGAAAGACAACATGATGATGATGATGCTTTCGCTGAAAGGAATGCGGGTTGTATAGCCGCATTACAAGACTTTGGGCTCCTGAAATTATTTCAGACCCCAAGCATGGTATCACATGAGCGGTTGTTAGAGCACATACTTCGGATGTGGAATCTAGAGCAACAACATTTTGATGTTGGGGCCCATATTCTAACAGTGGAGGTAGAGGACATCTACTTCTTGATTGGTCTCTTGAGATGGGGTTATCCCATCTCGCTGACAGGTTCCCAGGGAGGGGATATTACCACTCGAGAGTTGATAGATCGTCACTATGTTCCAAGGACGAGGACATCGGGGAAGAAAATCCCCATCAGAGAAGTGATGGAAGGACCCCTACGAACTGTCCTATTTACCATGCAAAGGGTGGTTGGGAGTCAGGGTGTGCACCAGGCTTCTAGGGCACACATGTTATATTCCATAGAGGTCATGGCACCCACGGTATTCAACTGGGTGGAATCCATGCTTCCGATATTCAAAGATTAGCTGACTAAGTGTCAGTAGGGAGAGCTAAAGCAGTTTGGCTTTGGTTCCAATTTAGCCTGCTTCTTCTTCGAGCAGGTACCACAAATGAAACCTCAGGTGGTCTTCAGAAGCCTAAGAGCGCGGGACCGCCATTTTCTAAGGTGGGTCCATATTATGGCTCATATAAGAGAAAGAAGGGGGAATGTGAAGTTCGGTGATCCATTCTTCAGATGGATCCACGATCAGATCTTCATGGTGGAGGATTATGCTTATGTAGGAAAAAAATTCTGCGGAGATCCTGACCTACCGCTCCCACTTGGTGGACAGTGGGGCGACATCAGTAAGAAGTAAGAAACATTAAAATGGATGAAATGATTTTATGTTTTTTGATGTTTCATACTTTTTATGTTAAGTAACGAGACCTGGATATTCTCATGCAGATGTTGGAGCAGCATGACCTGGGGGAGCCTCCCCATTGGATAGGCAAGCTAGACCCCGCTTTGTACCATAGGGCGATGATATCACCAGGGAGTTAGAGGAAAACCTAGAGAGTTTGACCTTGGATATCCTAGATGCTTCCATTGATGACCTCCCTATGAGGTATCAGAGACCTACCACAGGAGTATCGAGTCAATTCAGTAGGCTGCTACGTAGAGTAGTTCGGGCAGTGATGTGTTACCACGAGCATCACTAGACATTGAGTGCATGAGATATCTACTAAAAGATGATAGCTTCAAGATTTTGTATGGTGATTTTTCCTAAAAGACTTCATGCTTCAGATGAGGTCTCGTGACCTATTTTTTGTAAACTTGTTCATAGATATATACACAGACTTTTACCTAGTGTTTATATGTCTAAAATGGTGAATGTATTTTACATGAGTTTTATGTGTCTTTAAATGCTTATTTACAATAGACCATGTTTTATTTCAATGTCATGAATGGGAAATATGCCAATCTAGGATGTAATTAGCTAATGAGTGAGCAACTACATTATGTTCCCTAGGGATATGCCTATAAGTGATGATTTCAAAAGATCTTTCTAACAAACATACTCTCCGAAAGAGGTGGAGAAGCACAAGGTTTCTAATGGTGTAGACATGGTTTAGATGACAAACCACAAGTTGTGAGTCCATCAAGAATACCAGATTGCAAACATATTGGAAGGAAGCTTCAGTCAGAAGACTGATGACTGCTTGATACTCGATGATGTTATTGGTAGCGGGACCTATACACACCGCTCCTGAACTGACCAAATCTTCAGCCAGGGAATAGAGAACCCAAGCAGCTGAGGCAAGGTTCAAGGTGTGGTGGCAAGCACCATCAGTGAAGCCGTAGAAAGGCATCTGCATGACCAAAACATGGTATAAATAGATGCGGACACTAAACTCAAAACCATCTTGAAAATACTAAAAGCACACTGAAATCCAAGCAATATACATATATACAAGATACCATCCAAGAAATACCTATGCATAGTACCTTTTCAAGTACAACCCATTGCGAGGTTGCCCCAAAGGGATTCCATCGTAGTCAACGAGCCCATAGGCTCCTTTCTCTAAAACCTTAGAAATGAAAAATAGTCCATACCACATGGACTCGAACTTACCCTTCCCTAGTTTGTCATATCTCTGATTGTAAGTCAAAACTAGGTCACCTTTGTTAAAGGCACGAGGATGGACGGATTTATCATACTACGCCTTGACGCGTTTCTTATGTGCCTCATTAGCCAAGGCAGCATCTCTCTGAGTCTCATCAAGGTTATTTAAGTACACAAAACTTTCTTCCTCTGCGGAAGTGTCTGGGAGAAGTTCGATGGCAAGTTGTAAGGATGGAATCTAACATTGAATCAGTAAGACAACTTTGATTCCATAGATAAGATGGAATGGCATGAAACCAGTGGTTGTTTTCAAAGAAGTCCAATAATCCCAAAGAGCAGAGAAAAGAACGTGGTGCCAATTGTATTTATGATCTCCAACCATCCGATGAAGCATAGTTTTTAAAACTTTGTTAATGGCCTCTACCTGACCATTAGCTTGTGGATAATATGGCGTAGAGTTTTCATGGTGAAAACCTAGCTTGGCACTCAGTTCCTCCATCATTTTATTATGGAAATGGGATCCATGATCGGTAATGATGGACTGCAGGACTCCAAATCTAGTTATGATATGATTGAACAAGAAGAGAGAAGCAGTCTTATCATCTTCTACATATGTAGGCATGGCCTCAGCCGATTTTGTGAAATAGTCAATGGCTACGATGATGTAACCATGCCCCTCAGCTGAGGTAGGATTACAATGGATGAATTCAATCCCCCATTTGGCAAATGGGCCAATGACAATTACGGGGTGTAGCAGAGCAGGATGAGTGCACTTTTTGGGATAAAAGTGTTGACAAGGTGGGAATTTCTTAATAGCCTCATGACAGTATTTGAAGACGGAAGGCCAGAAATAGCTAGCACAAAGGATTTTCTAGGCTATAGCCATCCTAGATAAATGACCACCACATGCTCCAGAGAGGAAATTATTCAACACATGTTCATCCTCCTCATGAGTGAGGCATAGTCGGGGAATAGAATCAATCCCACGTCTATACAAGGTATCATTCAAGATGGGGTAGTATTTCGCGTGGTGACGGATATAGTGGCGATCGTCATGGGATAAATGTGGCTGAAATCGTTGTGTTTGGAGATAAACAAGCAAATACCCATACCATGGATTAGTAGTGCTAATCAGGAACAGGAATTCATCCGGAAATGAATCATTGGGCTCAGATTCTATCTAAGCACAGGGAATATCACACATGAGATCGGCAAAGACCGAGGATTTCTTTGATGTGGCTTTGGCAAATTCTAGATCAAACTCCTGAAGTATGACTATCCAGCGGGAGTACTTTTCGCCGAGCACTTGACGAGTTAGGATGTAATACATCAGGTTCTAGTCTGTCAATATAGTGGTTGTGCGGAGCAAAATGTAGTGATGAAATTTTTGTACAGCAATGATTGTGGCCAATGCTAACTTTTCCACACATGAATAGCGAGTTTCGGAATCCATGAGATTCTTACTGTGTAGTAAATCATGTGGTCTTGACCGTTGGGATTTTCCTGCACCAAAACCATAGCGATGGTAGTAGCAGAGGCAACAATATAGAAGAGAAAGTCCTTTTAATAATCTGATGGGTGTATCATGGGTGAATGAGTCAAAGCATGTTTAAGATTATCAAAGGTGCATTGGGCTTGGTCATCCCAGAAGAATGGGGTGTTCTTCTTAAGGAGATGCATATAACCGTGCGTTTTCTCTGTGAAGTTGCACATGAAATGGAGAAGAAAGTTTTCCTTCCCTTGCAAACTTTGGAGTTCAAAGAGATTGGTTGGGGCTGGTAAAGCTAAAATGGAGGCAATTTTTAGAAGATCAATCCAGATGCCATCTTTGGATACCACAAAACCTAGCAGACGTCTCGTCTCAACGCAAAAAAAACATTTATGCAGATTGAGACGTATATTATAATGATGACATCTCAGGAATGTCTCTCTAAGATGACCAATGTGGTCCTCTCATCGCTATGAATGAGAAGGGAGGTCATCAAGGTATGGTTCAACAATATATTTAATATCGTGAAACGCATAGGAAATCGCACGCTGGAATGTGCCTCCAACATTTTTCAAGCCAAAAGGTAACTTATTAAATGCAAAGTTTCCCCATGGGAAAATGAATGTTGTCTTATGTCGATCGATGGGTAATATCTCAATCTAATTAAATCTAGAGAAGCCATCCATAAATTAGAAGATGACACTTCCAACACAGTTATCGATAATCTGATCGATGTGCAGAGTAGGAAAGTTTTTATTGGGACAAGCTTTATTCAAATCCCTAAAGTCGATACAGAATCTAATGGTTCCCTAATTTTTATTGAAAAGGACAACGTTCGATACTCATTCTGTCAGGGGTACAGGATAAATAAACCTAGCTTTAAGAAGTTTCTCAATTTCAACTTTAATAGTTGTAGCCTTTCGAGGATGGACTTGCCTTAGTTTTTGCCTGACAGGTTTAGCTGTGGGATAGGTTTTAATCTCATGGACCACTATGGATGGGTCAATCCTCAACATCTATTCATAGGAACAGGAAAACATATCATGGAATTATTTGAAAAGTGCCTTGTATGCTTCAGATTCATCTGCCAAGTAGTTCTTCCCAACATGAACATGCTCGATGGTATCAGGCTTGGCTGATATGTCAATCAGATTCCTCTGAGTAATGTTGCAAAGGGTTCCTTCATAATCTATGTCTTGTAACAATATAGGACTTTGGGGGATGTTCATGGTGAACCACACTGTTGTACACGATTACACACCTAATAATCTAAGGTCTGGGGTTACCAACATACTCAATCAACTTGCAGACAATTGAATCTAAAGTGCAGTAAAGGAAATAGGAGGATTAGAAAGACATACTCGATTACTGAAGGTTTATCCTTGCTAGTCCTCTTCCGATATGCTTCACCTTCAAAGTCTTCAAGGTTGCTCTTCTTTCACCTATCAAGAAACAATCTTCTAGATACAAGATGATTCATATATATATATAATCAGGTTAGATAAATCACATATAAGATGCATAAACATAAATATTTATCAAACCAATACATATGAAGCTCATGTGGAAGAAGGATTCTCTTTATTATCAATAATGAAGAAGTTCATATTACAACCCAACGCCTGAGACAAGGACTCCTCTACAACCAAAGGATTCTGAGTTCCACTGCTCCAAAGACTTCTGTATAAACTCCACCAGCATAACTTTGCTCTCCAAGTGTATCTATCCAACACCCTCCCCAAGGCCTGTATTTATATGGGTGAAATAAGGCAGTTCTCGAAGGTTGGGGAAGTTGTAACAGTTAAGGAAATTAAGTTAAATGAGTTAACTAATATCCAATTAGCGCGTGTTTTATGTTTAAATGTTAAGACATACATTCACAGGTATGTAGTAGAGCAACCCATGAATGATTCGTGACTTATCATAAGGGCAACCCGTGAATACATAGATTCACAACTTGCATCAACCGAGACTCGCGAATGACTCACAAGTTGTATAAGAGAAGAGTCGTGAATATAGATCAACATAGTAAAATAGCAAAGTAACTAGCTGGGTATATAAGGAATGTATTTCATCATAAGCCAAGATATAGTGTTTTGGGCAAACCTCTATCCATAAGTGTCCTTTTGTGTGCACACCTGAGGGATGTCAGCACTCGGACGGAGAGGTGCCATTCAGGTGTATAACAGATGCCCCCTAATGTGTGAGGTCAGAGGGGAATGATGGCTGAAATACATTATAATATTTAACGTTGGAGAACTCAAAAATCCAATGGAGCAGAGAGAGTACCTGAAACAAGTACCTAGTAATTCCATATACAAAATTACATCTGAGGATGCTATGTTCAATTTACTTGAACACTAGCTCCTTTACAATATTTGAGTACATCATATGATATGGGTATAGAACCACATATATTACAAAGGTGGATCGAAGCCACAATATACAATAATGATGAGTCTTCAAAGATCTGGAAGCTATGTAGATAGATTGAACATAATCTTGCGCAACTTAGTCCATATGTGAGGGACTAAGGTCTTCATAAAGGATCCCAAGGAACCAGTACAATCCAAGCCATGTGAATAAGGGTAAGCCGAAGTCAAACATGGAAAGGATTCAACAATTTGTCAACCAATAAGGGATAATTGACAACTGAAGCAAAGGAATTCACCAATGATGAAAGTGAATCCAGAGGTACGATTGTCAAAACTCTAGGTCTTCGCCATCAGGAAGTACTAAAAATGGAACCATGCTGTGATAAGGAAGGCAACAGATCCTCCAATGGATCACAAGAGTGACTAGGAACTGGGAAAAAGAAGGGAGACACAAATAGATAATAGATATAACAATGATGGGATCAGGCTATAGATCAGACATTGGGTAGAGTCCTTGAATAGGGAGCACAACACAGAGATGACCCAAGGCAGCGTACAATGGATAGATAGAACAACTAGACTTATCTGTCATGTAGGAGACATGATCAGATTCCCCAGGTATAATGGACAAGAGGAGGAGTAAGAAACTCAAAGTGATAGCTGAACATAAGTGGACATTGAAACAAGGATATCGAAAAACAAAGAGTGCTATGTTCAAGGATGACATGCTGCCATTACTGAAAACAAGAGAAAACTTCTTCCTTACCTTCCCTGTTAAATTTTAACGACTCCAGGAAAGTAAACTCGGTTCCCTCTTCATTTTTTAACCAGCTTGAAGAGATGGGAAAATAATGCTTGATTCACTGATTCGTGGATTTAATGAGCCCAAACTAGTACATGCTCAGCCGGTGTTTTCACATTTAGAGAGTCTAAAAACACCAAAGAAGACTCCATGGGGGTCCTTTTTCGTCCAATTTAGTCTCCTAGTGCCGAAAAAGTATAAAACAAACCACAAAAGAACTCTCTTAACTTCCGAAGAGAAAAGGTGAACCTTTTTCGTACTTAGTCAGGGAGGTCCGAAAAAGGTTAAATTACCACATACCCAACGCTCCTTCCAGAACAGCATAAGATAGCTTGAGTTTTACGAGTGTGAAGGAAAGCAAGATCACTCGGAAAGATCCATTTGGTTATGAGAAATGGGGCTTACAACAATAATCTCATTGCTTTGTTCTTTAGTGTTTAACGAGCATGACAAAGACACAAAGTACACTCGGAATATTTTTCATGTTTGGGTCCAGAGCATGAAAAAGAGAAAACTAAGCTAAAATCGGGTGTTCCTTTTCCGTAAATTTAGTCCCTCAGGTCCGGAAAAGTGATAAACCTATACCTGAGAATACTCTTCTCAATTCAAAAGAAAAGAGAGTGATCCTTTCTCGTATTATTCCACATGGTACGAGAAAGAGATAACCTAACCCCAATGCGGATGCCCGTTCACATATTCTTAACGAGCTTGAACATACGAGATAACTCAGCAGTCAAGTCTATTTTGAAGGAGTCAGACCTGGGCCTAAAGACACTCCATAAGGGCGAGGAGTCCTATAAAGGGATAGCTTGTAAAAAGAGGTTCAGAAGAAGCTCTATTTGGCATGAAAAATAGCTAAGAGGACACCCCTGAACCTGAAACAATGGCGACATGAGCACCAAAGGATGACAAAGGCATATAAAGATGATACTCATGAAATAGGGGACCTAGCCATGGAGGAACAATGGTAGAGACAAGGGACTAATGGTTTAGAATACCATAGTCCGTGGCAAAGTGTTAAATACTAAGGTTAATATGGAATGATAAGATGCCAACACGTGTTGGAAATAGCAAAAAACCACCCTATAGAAGTAAAAACACTTTGTAAAAGTGGATAAACCTGTTCCAAGGCACAAAAAGGGTGATATTAGTGAATTGACATTTCAAACTATATAAAAAGACCCACTTTATGAAATATTATTTCTATAAATAGCTTGAAAATTAAAACATTTCTCACCATTTGAACTTTTTGAACCAAAAAGGAAAGTTTACCCTCTACCTTTGATTAATCACCATGGACAATTGGACCGTCAGAATTGGAATCCGTCAACTTCAGGTAATTCTACACCCTAAACTCGTCAATTTGATCCAAACAAATATTAAATTTAATGGTGAATTTAGTATTTTTCATCATCCCAAACTACATCAGTGCGCATTCGCGGGTTGCTAAGCATGAAAGTCACGAATACGCGTTTCATTCGTGGGTTGTCTAACTAGACAACCGTGAATGATCCGCGACCTACCCCAATGGACAGTCGCGAACGCTGCGCGATGGGGTAAAAATTTAAAAATATGCAAGATTTTCAAAATTTTATTATGGAATACTGAACTCAATTACTTGTATTTGCCAGGAAAAATATGGTGCTGGAGTGGAGAGAAAGGGAGCATGAAATAATGGATCATGCAGCGCTCCAAAGCACGCCCACCATCTAAGCATTGAGGACATGTGGGTTGTTGAAATTATTTTGTACATCACCCATGTGGGAAAATGTCCGTTTACTGGAATTCATGGTCAATTACTAGGATCATGATATGGGGATGTTCAATCTTCAAGGTGAGACCTTAGAGCTTACCGTGGAAGATATATATTTCATTACTGGGTTGTCACAACAGGGGGCACCGGTGAATTTGGAGGGAAATGGCTGGGGCGGGGACCCCTTGAGTTTCCAAAACTATGTTGACATATTCTATTCACCGGGTACTCAGAAGAAGGGCAGCAGTGTTCTTATTGCAGACATCCAGGATTTCATACTCCAGGTATTAGCTAGTACCATTGTGATACTTGCAGGGTCAACAGGATTACATATGGCCACCGGGAATCAAATGAGGGTGGAAGTTGACTGCTTTAGAGGTGCTCTCTATGATTGGTGCTCGAGAGTTCTCCCCATCATGAAGAGACAACTATTCGACTGTAAAAGGGGAAGACGCAAGAATTTTGTCTATGCAAGCATACTAGTGGCATTCTTCTTCGAGAGAGTACCAGCCATGAGCCCTGCTATACCACTATAGGTCAGGTCTCCACATCAGCCGAGGCTAAGTCGGTGGTATTGGGGAGGAACATGGATCTATGGTGGTGATCCTCCCAAATGGACTCGTCTGTATTCATGATCTCAATAATGGACTGATCAAAAGGAAAATACTTAGAGAGATAATCTAGAATAGGAAGAGAAGGTTCTAACTAGTACAGTAAATGGTAAGGATTCGAAGCCACTAGATGAAGGTCATCAGTGTGATCATCAGAAAAGGTTTGAATGCTTTCATACATTGCTTCATGTGAACTCAATGAGGTGGACTCAACAACTTGTTTACCCTTAGACTCACAATCAAATGAGGCAATCATATGGACTATCGCAGTATCCATGCTAGGAGGAGTGGATGGAAAAATCCCCATAAGGGATGAATCCTTCAACATGCCTACCCCAATCGACTGGTAAGGAGGAGGGGACTGGCCTAACATGGGGATGTTATTAGCTATGGAGGTAGTAACATTCAGCATACAGAAATCAAGTTGGTCAATGGTAACAATTCTCCCTAGATGTAGAAATTGGACTGTTCAGAATACTGTTGAAGTGACAATAGTCATGGCATAGAACCAATTTCTTCCTAGAAGGAGGTTGTAATCTAATGGGGAATCTACCACTTCTACTTGAATGGAAACGTTTTTTCCCCCAAGATCAACCGCTAGGGATGATATGAGACCATGGGGATGGAAACCCCATCTATAAAAGGACTTGGGAGTCATAGGTGATGTTACAAGCTCGAGAGAGAGGAGAGATTTCCAACAAGACAGAGACAAAACCGAGGTTGAAGCTCCTTCATCTAGAACCATTTGAAAAAATTTCTTTCCAACTACTTTCATAATGATCTGAAAAGCAAGTTTATGAGGTAACTTAGACTTATAGTTCTCAACATTGAAATGAATCAAATTAGTATTATCTGAGCCTAAAGCTCCTAATGCTGTCAACAAGTTTTTGCGCTGTGTAGGGAAACTTTGGAGTACTTCTAAGGTAGACATTGCACAAGGTGCCTAAGAGAGATCTTCAACTACATTATAAAATTGAGTAGCTCGAGCATTGGGGTTAAAGATAGCCTTCCTAAGAGTGCTCTTGGGTGGACACAAAATCATGTCAAGAGTAGGCTTGTCAATGGATAGGGGGACAGTAGACGAGGATTTAGGAGAACTAGTAGAGGGAGCTTCTTTCTTGTCTGTGATTTTGTCATAATTTTGACTTTGAGTTTGCAGATTAATGGTATCCAAGGACATCATGTGAATTTCCTCTGACGAACTAGAGTTACCCTGATTATACATGTGGTCTATCAGTTGTTGTTGAGAGGCAAAAGGATCCATGAGTACAACGGGTGTGGGATTTGACTTCAGAAATTGGGAGATTTCGTCTCGACGAGGACACTCTTTTGAGAAATGGTCACTGCTGCATAGCAAACAGGGATATTTTGCCTTTCTTTTCCCTTTATCGTTATCACTGTTGGTTGGTCTTGGATTCTCCTATTGGTTTCTGGTTTTTTTATTTTTACTTTTACCCTTCTTTTTGTTATTACCCGAGGTTTGAGTACTTTGAATAGAATTGACCTCGGTGGAAACCTTAGGAGGCGAAGGAGTAGGGGTGGCAGTCTGGGGTTGTTTGGCAGGTTTTTCTACTGACGAGGACTGGATTGAACCAACAATCCCATCAATAGGTACTTCTGGTGGTGTCTTGGTGGGATCGGTGCTTGGGCGAGGAGCTTGAGGAATTAAGTCATAAAGAGTTCCAAACTAGGAATAGATCAAGTATGGATATTGGGCTCAACTAATAGCCTGCTCTTTAGTAATGGCATCACCCATAGCCACATCTCGGGCAATTGGAGGCAATAAAGACTTGGTAAACCAATCAGCTAATAACTGATCTAGAATAGGAGCATTAATAAGCCTTCTCCGCCTTCTCCATTCATGAAAATGATCAGATATGTGGGTGGAGTTGTTTTATCACATAGAAGTTAAGAGATCAGTACCCATTTCATAATGAATAGGGAGCTGAAAGTGTGTAAGAAATACAATTGCCAATGAGCCAAAATCCACAAATGAATGTTGTGGGAGTTCAATGTACCACTTCACGGCTGTACCGGTCAAAGTTCGCTGAAAAAGTCGTAACCGAACTGAATCATCCATGAGGGAGTTTGAATAACATGACAAATGGAATGTCATGACATGGTCTTTCCGATCGTCTCCCTGCTTCCCATTGAACTTCGGGATGTCCAATGGTAACTTTACCGGAATGGGAGGCCACGAGGGATTGTGTCGAATGGGGTCATTAATCAACTTAGACAAATCAGGAAATTCCAAAGTTGCTAGGAAATCTAACTAATGGTTGGGTTGCACATAATGGTAATATTTATATGGCATACAATTACCAGTAGGACCGTAAGTGGACTGACAGACAAGTTGCTGTGATGAAGAACTAACAAAAAATTTGCCCACAGGGGGTTGATTTCCAGGATCAGGACCAAGAGGACCACTACGGACTCTAGGAGGAGGACCACCAAGGCCTCTAGGACCACTAGGACCACCAGCAGGCGGACCACCAGACCCTCTAGGGCCGCTGGGGGGTAAACTGCCAGAGGCTCCGAAACTGCTAGGAGGAGGGCCATTAGGGGGAAAGCCACTAGGTCCTTTAGGACCATTAGGCCCCCCAGGAGGAGGACCTCCATAAGGGTGTCCTCCAACACCTCCCATAGTATGTACAGGTATCCCCCCCATAGCTGGCTTGTAACACCAGTTAGGTTGCCCCCATGGCATAAAAGTATTACTAGGGTATGGAATTCCAGCATAAGGCATTCCTGTAGGATTAGGTGGATGATTAATTTTTCCTACAGGTATTTGATAACCATAGCCTCTAGAGGATTGACTGGTTATAGGTTGGCCCCCAAGCGCTGACCTGAACTGGATGGAAGATTAACCACATTAGTGTGGGTGGGAAGGACATAAAATGTATATGGTTCTATATTAGAGGTCTATCCTTGAATAGGTACAATTCTATTGCCAGACAACATAGGTTGTGTCGGGGGTTTCCCCCCGGCACTAGAATGTAATGATGGAATGGGAATTGAAGGTTGGTCCCTAGGTGTGAAAGACCTGGGAGGATTGGGAATAGACATAACATGGGAGGTGGTGGGGGTGGGATTTTGACTTGGGTTTTGTAGAGTTACCGTGTGATCTATAATCAGTTTAATGGGTCTCATAAAATTAACAAGTGAAGAGTATCCCACAGGAATCAATGTGGAACGTGATGGTGGTGTGCCTAATAGGTAATCTATTTTCCTATCAATCTCCTGTGCACGGAGAATGGAAGCATGGTATTGCCTACATTCTTCTTCATCTTTATAATAGTTTAAATGGGTTCCAAATGAGGAAATGCCCTGTCCTACAGGGGTGTCCCAAAATGGAGCATTGGGACCATAATCCGGATGGGTGATATCACCAACATGACCTTCTATGGGAGAATGGAACGAGGTATTTCCCTGAGAAGGTTGTTGTACCAAGGGAGGTGAGTGCGAATAATATGGTCCTCCACTTTCTACAACCACGTTATCTCCCACCTGGGAGGTGGTAGCAACTCCTTGGTCCATAGCTTCCATTAGACTTTCTCCTGAACCAGGAATAAAATCGGGTGGCAAGCTCTGTACTCTTCTGGACTGTCTTAACTCAGCCATTTTGTACATTTCCTATCTAACCTAGGGTATAAAAAACTAGAAAACACACCAAAATGTTACGCTACACAATCTATAGGTCAAACAAGCACACTTAAAATGATACGAGGAGTTCAAATAGTCAGGTCTCTCACCAAGATTGTTAAGAAGGTGCCACTCGCAATATACCTTGAGGGTACGTGCGTATTAATCTCCCAGAATGTTGTTTTTGGTGTATGGCTCCAAGAAAGACAGCTAAAGGGATTTTATAAGATGGATAAGGTATCCTAGTGGGGTCTCCTGATATACTTAAGGTACGTGGGACCTCAAATCGGTAGTAGTGTTGTATAATGCATAACCGTACATAAGGGGCCTTCTGATATACAATCGAGTATGTGAAGTACCTTTATATATACCTCAAGGGTACGTGAAAGGAAATTCAATATACCGACGGTACATGGAAGAACCACGCAAGTCCCAGGATGCAATGCGGACAAATAACAACAGCTCCTACGCTTAACGACGCCCGACTATGTCTCTAACCTATCACTCCAATTGCTATGTAAATTTTAACCTATAACTACTGTTAATTTTAAAGTGGACGGTTAGGTGAATGCATGGTGTTTTGACAGAAAATTAAAACCATGCAGTATGCGTATGCAAATATTTCACTTTACCGTTTAGTATGCCTACTTACGGGAGGGAAAGAGAGTGTTTTATTTTGTTTCAAAACCAAAAATATTCCCAAACAACAATCTTGAACACAAAATCAAAGACAAGCAGCACTTTCCAAACTGATTTCTCTTTTATGAAAGCAATAAGAAGGGGAAGAATCTCCTTTCCTAAAAGAAAAACAAGAAGCACACTACATGCAAATGCACTCTATCTTCAATTTTCTTAAAACATAGGAAAATCTAAGTTAAAACTACCATATTTTTATTTTGACAAGATAGTACTAAATGCATAAGAGACAAAAGAACATGAAGAGCCTGAAAGCTTGTAAATCCAATCAGAGATCCAATGTCCAATTCTCAATGATGATAACCTAACCTCAGTAAAAAAAAATCTTTTTTAAAGGAGGAAAAAGAAGTTCTCTATGAAAACAAGAAATGAAACCTAGACGCTAATCAAATGTATTTCTTTCAGTCTATATCATAGAGATGAAAAGAGATCTTACTAACACCCTAAGATTTTCAAAAACAAGAATTCCTTTCACAATCACAACCAACAAGCACCAATGTGAATGAACAATCAATAAGCCTAATCTAGCTTTTGAATTTTCCAATCAAACCAATCTTTATACCATAAAATTTCAAACCAAAAGCATCTGATTCTTACCTATGACCAATCGTATCTTGCCTACTTACTTTTACTTATGTGCATCATACTATCTTTTTCCTTAATGAATATCAGATTAATTACCTCAAGCACATTGAAGGAATATGCGGGTTTATACAACCTTTTGACTTCCTTCCTTCGTTGGGCACGAAAATATTGGGTTGTTGCATAATTGTATGCTTGACTTAGTAGCCTCAAACATTAATGCGATGCCCCTCGATGATATGAAGAATCTTGGCCTGCAAATATCCATACCTTATCAAAGTATGTGTGCTACAGACTCAAGGAAAATCAAGGTCCATGTAATGATCAAAGACCTAAAAGTAAGACTTGTTGCATACTTGGATGTTGTATTTTTTATGGATAGTTGGTATCATTGATGTGCCGGATCCAAGGGGTATGTTTCTTTGTAGGAAATGGTATCAAATTTAGGAGGAAGAATTCAGTTGGAAAAAGTTATAAACCTGAATACTATGTTCATTGAGATCTGTATGCCTTTAATTGCACCTTTTTGCAAGATAAATAGTTAATCGCCACAAGGAGAGAATCTTTACCTTCTAAGAGTGACAAACCAGTGATGAATTCCATAGATACCTCTTCTCATTTATGGTTAGTAGTTCCAAATAACAATGTTCATAACTAGAACTATCTAGTTAAATAGGATATAGTTGAAATCCCATAAGGATAAAAATATAATGATGATAATGAATGTGATGATTGATACAAATACTTGTGACATTTTAAATACCATTGAATAGTCACAAGGTATGATAGGACACAACTCTTTGATACTTAGACTATTTGTTATACACCAACACACACTTAATATGTATGATTTACGTTCATTAAATTTGCAGTGACATTATGTTGGAGAATACTAAGATGAGGAACATTTTATGACTTATTATGTTGGAAAATATCACATTATTTTGTAAAATACTCAATACCAAATTGTTATATTTTTATCATTTAATAAATATGATCTAGGATGTTATCTAAGAGAATAACATGCACAACAATAATCACAAGAGACAAGAGACACAAAGAATTTTCCGTGGGGAAACCATAAAGGAGAAAACCCTGCATCTTCCTCAAATATAGAATGAAAACCAATAACAAAAGTAAAACCCAAAGATACAAAGATGATCTCCGACATGTGATCTCTCTCTCTCTCTCTCTCTCTCTCTCTCTCTCTCTCTCTCTTGTGCTAGTTCCTCCTCTCTCACTCATGTGCTACAGTTGAGTGTGTGTGTGTCAAATAGAGAGTCTCACTCTCTATTTATACTAGTTTATGACTTGACAATTACTTACCATAGCCGACTTCTCTAGGAGAGTCTAATAACCCTAGTACCCCAAAACTATGGGGACTATTTCCCTGACTTAGAAAGGAGGGTTAAACTCTATGACTTTACATGAATTGATTACATTAATGATTCTCCTGATAGGAACATCGGGGTACAAAGAAATACAACATATAAAATATACAAGTGAATACATTCCAAAGTTACAAATACATCAACACTCCCTCTTAACTAGGAAGGTATTCTCTTGACACAAATCATCAGCACAAGTCTTCATCACTGGATCATCATCATTGTCATTGATCCTTCTATCTTGAGAAAATGGTTCTATCTCTCAATTCTACTCATCATAGGAAGTTCTACAGAGCCATCCCTTTTTCATGCTAGTTGTTGGACTAGCCTCCATGTAGGTCTTCATCTTCTTCAGTGCTTATATTGACCATGGGAAGCCTAGCTTGCCACCATGTCAAAAATGCCCACCTAGCACTTAGATCTGGCCATGGGAGGCCCAACCTGCCACCATGTCAGAAAGGCCCAACACTCACATTTGACCATGGGAGGCCCATCCTGCCACCATGTCAAAAAGACTCATCCAACACTAATATCTGACCATGGGAGGCCCAGCCTTCCACCATGTTAGAAAGTCTCGGCACTTATATCTGACCATGGGAGTCCCAACATGCATCGTGTTAGAAAGGATTTGCACTTACATCTGACCATGGGAGGCCCAACCTGCTACCATGTAAAAAAGGCTCTACTATTACATTTGACCATGGGAGGCCCAACCTCCCACCATGTCAGAAAGGCTCAACATTTATATCTGACCATGGGAGGCCCAGCCTGCCACCATGTCAGAAAGGATACATACTTACATCTGACAATGGGAGGCCCAAACTGCCACCATGTGAGAAAGGCTCTATACTTACATCGGATAATGGGAGGCCCATCCTGCCACCATGTCAGAAAGGCTCTGCACTTACATCTCACCATGGGAGGTCCAGCCTGCCACCATGTCAGAAAGGCTCTACACTTACATCTGACCATGGGAGGCCTATCCTACCACCATGTCGAAAATTCTCTACACTTACATCTAACCATGGGAGGCCCAGCCTTCCACCATGTCAAAAAGGCTCATGGAATCATCACTTCCCCTTAGAAGGAACCTCGATCTAGAGAACACCAAGATTCTCTCTAAGGTATTCAAACTTCACTCTAGCCAATGGCTTAGTCAACTCATCAGCTATCTGCTCGTCTGTCACAACATATTGGAGCTTCACTACTCCTCTTTGCACCATATCCCTGATAGAGTGATATTTGATTTCGATATGCTTCGACTTGTCATGGAACACCAGGTTCTCTGAAAACTTCACAAAACTATGGTTTTCGCAATATATACAAGTAGAATCCAACTGGAGATCAAACAAATCAGACAATAGCTTCCTCAGCCATACTTCCTCACAACTAGCCGAACAAGCTACAAAACACTCTCTTTCAGCTATACTCGGTGCCATGGAGGACTACTTCCTACTAAACCAAGATATCACACTCGATCCCATACTGAAGCAGCACCCTAAAGTTCTCTTCCTATCAATGGAACTTCCTTACCAATCCAAATCCACATAACCCTCTAGGTTAATCTTCTAATTTGCTTCATACTTAAGCCCATAATCAACTGTACCCTTCGAGTACCTCATAATATGCTTTGTAGCAATCAGGTGAACATGTCTCGGATCCGTCAGGAACTGGCTCAATGTGTTCATGGAAAAGAAAATATACAGTCTCATATTTGTCAGATACATCAAGGACCTAATCATTTGACAATACATAGTAGTATCAATCGAATCTGATGAAGCATCACTCAATAGCTTCATGTTCGATGCCAGATCAAGTACTGATATGATGGAAGTGTATTTGGATACAGGTGCAAAAGTCTCCTCATAATATATCCCTTCTTTCTTATAGAAGCCACATGCCACAAATATTGCTTTATATTTCTCTATGATTCAATCTTCAGCATGCTTGATCTTGTAGATCCACTTGGAATTCACAACAGACTTCCCCTCAGGTCTTGGGACAACATCCTAGACATCATTCTTCATGATCAACTCGTACTCCTCGATGATAGCATCCTTCCATTCTTTATTTCCTACCGCTTCTTCATTATTGAAGGCTCTTTATCAATGATATCACACAAAAGGGATACATAACCTTAGTAGGACTTAGTTCTCTTCCTTTCTCTGTGTAGGTCTTCTGAATCCCCATATCTCTCTACACCTTGGATAGCCTCTCGTACCCAAGAAGGTTTTCTCTTGTAAGGATTATTATTCAAGGGTAGATCTATAGGTTCCTAAGTTTATTCTATTTCTCTATCTTCTTCTGGAGTTTCTTCGTTCATATTTGTATCTCGGATCCTGGGTACTTATGTTTCTTCAAGGTCTTCAACAGGTCTCTTTTTGGATTTGATGTAAGCCGAGTATTTGTCGAAAGTCACGTCCCTGCTGATGTTGATATTCTTGAATCCTAGGAAATATATTATGTAATCCTTCTAGCTTTCAGTGTATCCCAAATATACCCTTCTTCCCTGAAGGATCTAACTTCGTTCTCTTTTCTTTCAGAATGTGTATATACACTGGACAACAAAATATCCGGAGATGGATAAATTCTGGTTTCTTACCAAAGAAGACTTCTTATGGTGTATTGTTCTTAAGCACACTATGTGGAGTATGGTTATGTACATTCATAGCAGTTCTAACAGCTTCTACGCATAGATGCATCACTAGTACAAAATGAGAAATTAATGACTAAAAAAATGACTAAAATCAGGCTATAAACGACAATTTTTGAGTCGGCGACTAATAGTAGCTAATTTCCACTATCTTATAGCTAGTCGTATTTCACTTACTCATTAGTAGCTTGAATTATTAGTCATTTATTTAGTCATGGATAGTCAATGATTTAGTCATTTATAGTCAATGATTTAGTCATTGATTTAGTCACTCATTACAGCAATTAATGACCAAATATATGACTTAATAAACTACTAGATGATAACATATTAATGACTAAGCTAAATACAACTAGATACGAGAAATTAGCTACTAATAGTCGTTTATATGTGAATTCATTTGTTTTTGTAGTCACAAATTTATGATAGGGTACGGAGGAATCGAACCACCAACATCCTTCCTATAATTAGACAGGTCATCTACCATTGAGCTAGAACCCTTTAAGAAGTTGTTATTGCTTGATAATGATGATATTCAAACAAATTTTGCATTATTCAAGCATACAAAGTAATGATTATCAAGTTACTATAGATTCATAATGGCTTACCCTGTAGTAGTCCTTCAAGTTATTTTTGCACTAAATAAATGCATTTGAAAGACTTGAAGGACTATTACAAGGTAAGCCATTATGTATTTATATTAACTTGATAATCATTTTTTTTTATCTTAATTCATCACTATCTACACAAACCAATTTTTTTAGTGATAACCAATTAACACTCAAATAACG
>LPNX010252727.1:0-11827 GCA_001517045.1 Pseudotsuga menziesii
TTAAGATGCAGATTTTATAATGCTATGTTTAAAATGAATGACTAGGGTTTTGAAATCTAAGGAAAAAGGGTTTTGAAATCTAAGGAAAAACATATGTGACAGTCTAAAAACAATAGTATGAAATATAATCTATATTTTCCTAACTAGGTAATCATGGTTAAGAAAACAAGACACTCTTGTAGCGTAATATCTACTTATAGGGTTTGTATGAACCTGTAAACTAAATAAACCTAGTTTCTCTTCTAGGTTATGTAAACAAAATAAACCTCGCTTCTCTTTAAGGTTCTGTAAACAAAATAAACCTAGCTACATCAGCATATAATATACATATTTTCATTCCAGCTTATAACCCTTAATTTAATAAGAAAATGGTATGAAATGTAAGGAAGAAAAATAAACCTCATGCCTGCAATTTGAAGCTATTTTAATGGTTGGAAACTGTGCACACTCAAGCACAAAAAATTAACAAGATCATAGATAGGTCTGACCTCTGTTCGGTTAACCGAATAAATTGGGAACTACCACGTTTCACCCAACCATGACCCAAAACCGTTTCGAGTTTTAATCTGGATCCTATGGATCTGGTTCCAACATGCAAGTATCTTAGAGCTCCTAAGGTAATGCTTCTCTATCTAGGATAACAAGTTCTGTACAAATTGGCTTTTCCTCTTGGGAAAAATGCTCTCCAAGTACTCTCTTGCGAACAATAATCACGTAGCATAGATGAAAAATAAAAAGATCCCCAAGCTTCTCTTTGGCATGGGTATTTATAGACAGAATTTAGGAAAATGGGAAGTTAAATCAAGAATCATTTGTTTTCGTAGCATAGATGAAAAATAAAAAGATCCCCAAGCTTCTCTTTGGCATGGGTATTTATAGACAGAATTTAGGAAAATGGGAAGTTAAATCAAGAATCATTTGTTTTCTTGAAACAACCATTTTTACTTAATTTAGGTGAATTTAATATTTATTTATTTTAACTTATGAGCTTTTTGACTAGTTCCTATTTTGACTCTTTTATGTATTTAAATATTTAATTAATATTAGTAATAAACAATAATGCATAGATCCTTTCATTATTATTTATAGTTACTATTATTAAGACATATGCTTACTCTTTTATTCACATTATATATAAACTATATACACATGTACCATTGTTAACATTTCTACTTTGGGTATCATATAGGATGATCTTGAATCACATGATACTTTTCTTTTTAAGCTTATAGTCACTTCTTTATTAAGTGCTTTAGGTAGGGGTTAGGTCAACTAGGTTAGGCAACTCTAAACCTCCTCGCATGTTGGATTACCTTGTATAACATGGTATTTCTTTAGCACTTGATGAGACATGGAAANGAGGTAGGGGTTAGGTCAACTAGGTTAGGCAACTCTAAACCTCCTCGCATGTTGGATTACCTTGTATAACATGGTATTTCTTTAGCACTTGATGAGACATGGAAATTTGAAATTTCATTTAATCGCTTAAAAATAAGTAAGATGAGATCAATATTTTATCAGAGTCATTTTCACTCAACATATTAGTTTTTCAGTAACTCATAGTGTTTTTTTAGAGCCCATACTCAACGCTAAGAAACAAGGAGTTACAAGTTAGTGCAATTCCAAAGATCCTTGCTCAACACTAACAACACCCATAAATATATGAAATTATTATCAAATTAATATCATACTAAATGAAATAAAGACATTTAATTACATTTATTTTGTACCCACATAATTTTTTTTTTAAGTTATTCTACAAACTTGGAAGAAATTAGATAAGGCAGCTTACAAATAACATACATCCAGTTTTCTCTCACATGTAGAATAATAACAAAATAAAATGCGATGGTTATGATTTGGAACTTCCAGACCATATATGGAGGATAAAAGGTACGGTTAATGTTATTCTCATAATTCTCATTCGTATTATTATTTTGTATTCCTAGGTTTTTCAAAGTAGAGTTTACGTTAAGGCCAAGTGCATATTACATCCATACAAATCCATATTTTCCATATATTCTTTTGACTACTTAATAAGGAGTTACACCAACTTATTGGCATAACCTTGGGTTAGGTTGGCATAACCTTCGGTTCACGGAAATGCATACAACTTGCAAATATTTGCTTATAACAAATTCTGAAATATGAATGGTTTATTAGTGGGTTATACTCTGGTTAACACTTGGAACGCTAGTATTGCCACGCAGAATGAGACTAATAGTGTATTGAATTCACCTCGAAAGAAACATCAATTTAAGTGGAAAAAAAAGGAGTAAGCTATCTACTCGACCATTTGCACCGGGGCCTACGGNAGAATTAGACTAATAGTGTATTGAATTCACCTCGAAAGAAACATCAATTTAAGTGGAAAAAAAAGGAGTAAGCTATCTACTCGACCATTTGCACCGGGGCCTACGGACACACCCTGAGTGATAGCTTATTCCGTTATCTTTTCGTGAAACCAGACCTCCTGGATTCTGAAATCATTTAACTAATTTAGACTTAGTTTTTTAAATCTATATGCTCTCTCAAACAATGTGCAACCATATTGAATTTACTAACTTATAATTCACTAAATCAAACTAGTTTAATAACTTAGAATTCACTAAATCAATCTTGTTTACTGCTGTAAATGAATTCCCTGTATGATNCATATCGAATTTACTAACTTATAATTCACTAAATCAAACTAGTTTAATAACTTAGAATTCACTAAATCAATCTTGTTTACTGCTGTAAATGAATTCCCTGTATGATATCCATATGATAATAGACACTTGATCGGTAAATTGGGTTATGATAACTTGAAGGATTTGAAATCCACAAAGTTATATGAAGGCTTTGAAATTCACAAATCCTTCAAGTTATCGTAACCCAGTTTTCTAATCAAGTGTCTATTATCATATCGATATCCTACAGGAAATTCATTTACAGCAGTAAGCAAGATTGATTTAGTGAATTCTAAGTTATTAAACATGATTTATTTAGTGAATTATAAGCTATTAAATTCGAGATGGTCGCACATTGATTTAGAGAGCATATAGATTAAAAATTCTAAGTCTAAATTCGTTAAAGGTAATGGAATAATCTATTACTCACAGCGTGTCCGTGGGCCCCAGTGCAAATGGTCAGGTAGATAGCTTACTTTGAAAAAAAATCCCTCTTAGGGTTCTATTCATTTTTATTGTAATTTAGCATGCACCGAAAAGAGCTTAGCTCTGCAAAGATATTTGCAACAAACCCTTACATAGGTCGGTCTTTTGGCAAATTAGAGGATCTTGATCACTGTAATTATCTTACCTAGATATCTATGTCTTGTAACTAGGAGTCTGATAGCGAACGGATTGGGCATTGGTAGCCCTCTTTGTTGACATGGTAATTCTTCTATGACTTTATTAAACCTAGTAGTGACTCTTTTTCTTTATAATCTCCATTCCTAATATTAATAACTAGTAATTGAAATCCCATGGATTGGCAATATTTTTTTCACTTAGGGAGTAGCGAGAAAATAGGGTTTGAGAGTTGCTACATGTACTTGTCAATGGTGGCTAGAGCTCCTTCTCTAGCCGCCCCCTCCTTGATCTCTGAGTGCATACTGCATATTTTTGGTGGGTTTTCTTTGAGGTTGATCTCTGTAACCTTCTCATCGACTCGATTTATCTGTGATGGGGTGGCGACAGTTTGGAGTCGCTCTTGTCCTCCTTTGGCTCTAGCGGTCATGACTGTGATGATGGATGATTTTTTTCGTGGTGCATCTCATGATGCATTAACGAAGTCAGCCATTGCTATGTAATGCGTTTTTGTTGGAAATGGAGGTGGCAATTGTTTTGTGCTGCGTTTTGTTGGCTATGGAGGCAGTTCATTCAATGATTGTGTACATTTCTGCATCCTCTGTGCGAGGACACGGCAACTACTTGGTCACAGTTCAATGGTCGAGGTGGTATATCCCTGTATCACACGACTAGGGTTGGAACCCTAGTCACCATCCACTTGTTTGAATAGTATAGGAGAGGCGGCGATGACAGCGACTGAATGGTTTGGTTTTCCCTTGTAGGGCATGAGGTCCATTGCTGATGTATCTTGGTATTGCGTGATTGCAGCAGTGGCTTTTCGGTGGTGGAATTTCTCAAGTACACTCTATGAGTGGCTTTGCTTTTGGCTACTTGTGGGATGATGGGTTTTTTTCAATGGGATTACGTTTTTTTACTCTTCAGGAGAAGTTCGTACATGCCCGAATGCCTACATTGGATGGGAGCTTATGTTTTGGTTGCTTGAGTTGTTGAGCACTAATTGCGGTTTTTTTTCCTTTGGGTGGGAGCCTGACCCTACTCAGGTTGTTGAGCTCTGTTTGTGGGTTTTGAGATCTATTTGTGGGTTTGAACACTGTTTGTTGGTTTTGACTCGATATGATACATAGTATCATAGATGTGTATCTCGTTATCTTTGATTCTAATGAATATTAAAGAGCTCCTATTTTTGTTTTGAAAAAAAAAACTAGCAATTGTCCACGAACGTGCAATAATAAGATGGAAAGTTGTTGTTGGAGAGAAAAAGAAGAAAACAATGATGAAATCAAAGTTTGTTGTAGACATGTCCTTGTACCTTGAGTAAAACTCTAGAAATCCTTTTGAAGATATCGCAAATAGGCACGTGAATATTTAAATCACAAGTAAAGAGGTATTTTTTGTATGAAGTCCAATCATGGAAATTAAGATATGTTGGTGTTATTAATAAATTATTTAATATTTGTCAAGTTTTAAAAAGTTATTTTTGATAATTTCATGTAAGTGTTATTTTTATTTAATTATTTATAAATTAACTACTTTATTGTTATAGTCATTAATATCTACATAAAGTGTTTTTTAAAGTGATTACAATAGAAGTATTAAGAAAAACTAGTCATATTTTTTTAATATAATATGTGAAGTTCAAATTTAATAAATTTATAAGATTCTAAAAATTATTAAATAATCAATAAACTACATTATAAATAAATTAAAATTATAAATTAAAATATAAAATAATATTTATCTTTAAATATCATAAAAAAACAAAAATTATTTATGTGCAAGATCAGACTCAACCCTAGAGTCCCCAACTTTATGCAATTGTACATGTTAAATCCATTTCAAATTTGTACTATAAATAAAGTGACCATACCATATCAACAAGAAAGACAAGTAAGAAAAATAAATAATATAAGCAAATAAAATGACAACTATAAATTATAAAATGGGTATACATAAATGTAGAACTCGAAAGTAAATGAAGCATTAGTAACATAAACTAATAGTCTATAGTCATAAAATTTGCAAAGTCCTTTAAGGGTAAGAAACATGAATCCAATTCTAAAATCATTTTTCTTTTCTTAATACTTTAAACACATTAGTTATATAGACTAAACCATAATAAAAAAAACAATGAACCCATATCAAACATCCCAATCAAAGAAAAAATATGAATATAAGCTACAATGTAAAGATATGTTTCTTAATAAAAGAAGTGATTTATTTATTCTTAAACAAATCCTTAAAAAACTTAATAATTATGGGGATAAGAATTTCCTTTCAAATTAACAAAACTTAGAAAAACTTAGAATTCATTCATACATACACGTGTATCTTCTCAAATTGACAAACCTTGTGTTGCTACAATTGTTAGAAATCATTCATACATGCTGTGATTATTAATTTCAAATGATAATAATTGTCCTCTTAAATGGTTAAATGCCAATTTGAAAGGAGATTCTTATAATGTAATGACTAGAAAGTGATGAATAGAATTGGGTGCTTTATTCTTACACAAATAGTTTCAAACCTTTAATAATTATGATTAGAAAATCCTCCCAAATTAATAAACCTTATGTTGTTACAATTATTGGCTACTATAACTACCCTCTTATTAAATGGTTGAATAACAATTTGATGGGAGATTCTTATAACAACACAATAACCAAAAATATCACTCTTTTATATGTGATAGTGATAGTACACCTAATGAGGTTTGCTCAATGGGATACCTTAAATTCCAGCTTGATCTTACTTCAATCCTTTATAATTTTTTAAGAATTCATAAGATTCACCTAGGTTTATACACGTTGATATATCTATAAATCCTTAAAATGTTCTTTGCTCACATGTCTTTTGTTTCATAATTTCAAATGTTTAATAAACTTAAATTCATATTATTCACCCAACTCGTGACTAAGTTTCTTATTTCTACTCATCAAATTTTATTCTTATCTTTTCAAACTCACATGTAGATATGTACACATAATGTTTCTTTTTTTAATTGACTAATCCCTTTAAAAGAGAGTGGATGATTCTTATTGTTCACATGTTCCTAGTGCATAGATTCCACTTTCTATTTGAAAAGTGAAATCAAATCTATTTTCCCCATATATGTCTCTTCTATATCAATGGGTGCACTCTACCTAAATGAGAATTAATTTTATGGTTTTTTATTATTATTATTATTAAAAATCACTTCTAAATCCCATACATGAAAAGGATATTTAATCTCAACATAATAGATATGAACTGGTATCATTTTCAAAGGTGAGAGAATAATCACTCACACCCTGGTCAAACTATACAAAGGTTGAAGTTGCGTTCACTCTAACCCTTCAAGTATAGGGTAATTTTTAGGGGTGAAATTTTGCTAATTAGCTATTTTTGGGGTTTTTTCAAAAAAAAATTCACTATAAGTTTAATATCGCCTACATTTACATAAAATATGTTTTTTTATCATATTATTAGCCAAAATTTACACATTTTAATTTTATGTTTCATATTTAATATTCGCCTACCTATCTATAAACATGTTTTTTCAATCCAAAACAATCGCTTAGAATACTATACTTAAGTATAATATTTGAATCCTTAAAAAATACCTTGGTACACATATTTTCGTCAAGAGGAATTGATGTAAAATATGTTAGACTTCATTAAATCCATCTCATTTATTATTTGTGAGAGATTAATAGTCACTAGAGAATAAGGATTCCAGAATTCCATGTCCTTATTGTTCTCTCCATACTACATATATCACTATATACCATGGTTTAAGGTTTATATTAGGATATTGATATCAAGATAACTTTCCTCAAAACTATTGTACTCACTTCTTAAAGTTCAACACTGTAGCGCATATTTTTCATTTGGTGAAACACGATAATTCACCACCTAGTATTCTTCATCATAGCTCTATCTATGATGCAATATTTCGATATTAAAACTCTCGAGTTTTCTAAGATTAAATATCTGAACTTCATTAAATCCATCCCATTTATTATTTGTGAGAGTTTAATGGTCACTAGGGAATAAGAATTCCATTTCCTTATTATTCTGTCGATAGGCTTACCTTTGTATTCTGAACTTTTATTTCATCCCATATGTCAAACTCAAAGTTCGAAACATTGGCTTGGATAGATGAAACACTTTTTTTGCAGCCTGAAGCTTGCTTCAATTTGAACTCAGAAATATCTCCTTATTATTCTCTCGATAGACCTACCTTTGTATTCTGAACTTNGGACAGATGAAACACTTTTTTTGCAGCCTGAAGCTTGCTTCAATTTGAACTCAGAAATATCTCCTTATTATTCTCTCGATAGACCTACCTTTGTATTCTGAACTTCTATTTTATCCCATATGTCAAACTCCAAGTTTGAAACATTGGCTTGGACAGATGAAACTATTTTTTTTGCACCCTGAAGCTTGCTTCAATTTGAACTAAGATATATAATACAAAGTTATCATACTATGTAGAATGAATTTGTATAATTGAATGACATGAAATTAAAATTGGAATAAAGATTAATGCAATCTAATAATGAGCTTGCTTCAATTTGAACTAAGATATATAATACAAAGTAGAATGAATTTGTATAATTGAATGACATGAATTTAAAATTGGAATAAAGATTAATGCAATCTAATAATGAGCTTGCACTAGTCCAAATGCATTTTAAATTGCAATGGAAATTCCAATATAATTTTGATTTGATTCCCTCTTCCCCACTAATCGAAATCTCATCCAATAACTTTATAGAAGGGATAAAATCCACCATTGAAACAACGCCATATCCCGAAGAGAATAAGACCACCACTAGAACCTCTAATAAAGATTTGGAACCAATTCCAAGACAACACTCGTCTCTTTGATAATGTATTTGATCTTAGGAGCTACAACTAAAAGCCCATCAACCTCGAGAACCACCTCACACCTAGAAAGAAACTTAAGTGACGTAGTATATGAACAGACCAAATGATCATAAATATGACATCTGGTGCACTAAAAGGGTATACCCTCTTAGTGTAGGGATTGTGTGAAGGATATAGGATCCTTATGGATCGATATCTCTTTCAACGAACTATCACGAAGATCGATGTTATAGAATATGAGCTTTTGTCATCTTCCAAGAAGATAGATAACTCATATCCCTTATTGGATGTAAAGTTACCATCCTACAAACATAATGTTTCTTTAAAGTTGCCATACTTTGGCAATGTATTCACAATAAATGTGTGTAAAAATAATGTTTTCCAAAAAAAAATTCTCACATCTAATGTTCTTTCCATGATGGGTAACATGCCTCGATTGTCAATTTTTCACTTTTGATTAGCCTAGATTGTCAATTTTGCACTTTTGATTGTCCCATCCCATCAATACAGTTGATTCTCCAAGGACTTGAAAGGTTTCTAAACCTTTTTCGTTTACTGTGTTCATCAAAAGCCACTAAGCATAGATTCTACCTATGTGTTAGTCCCTAGTCCTGCTGCAAAATTCAGGTGCATATAGTGATTTCAGCTAAAGTAAAGTACCACTCGTGCCCCACATATTCCAAGTGATCCTAGGAAAGAACCGTCGAAATATCCGCCATGTATGTTTTGATATGTATTAGGCCTTATTAACACCCTTATGTTCTTCACTTTTGAATTGCTCTAGTTGCCTTCTAAACTCACTCGGATTTTATATGGAACCTGTGTTGGTGTAAAGGAGAAATTTCGAGTGGCTACAGTTTTGTCATTAATCCAATTCCTAAGGAAATTCTGTAGTGTTGGATTCTCCCAATTGTAGTTACCAGAGGTGATTTCCAATACTTCTTTCCACGCAACTCTATAAAAATTGTAGTGTACAAACTACCTTCACACACATCTACCTGGTAAACTCCTCTTTTGGCCATTGTACTAGGTAAGTATTATTTTGCAAATCCAGCCAAAGAAATATTTATGTCTTCAGAGGATACTCCAGTTTCTAGACAATTTTCCACCACCACAACCTTTCAATGACTCGTTCCACATCGGCAAGTTCCATCTGATNAACCAAAGAAATATTTATGTCTTCAGAGGATACTCCAGTTTCTAGACAATTTTCCACCACCACAACCTTTCAATGACTCGTTCCACATCGGCAAGTTCCATCTGATCTAAAACAATTGATTATGTTCTTATGATTATGTTCTTATGTATTTTCCTTACATGACAGATACTTTGACAGAGATCTTCATTCGAAACTAAGGAATGTCAATTTTTTGTTGTAGATGTGGTTTATTTTCAAGGGAACGTATTGTGTTGGACCTGGGGACAGTAAGGTAGAATTCAATTAGAATTCTGCCAAAGTATGGAGAATAGATAGAGAAGAAGAAGAAGGAGCTACGACATAATTAGTGTCAGAAAATCAAGAAGAGAAAGGAAGTTGCGATAGAGGCAGTGAAAGGAAGGAAGAAGAAGAGAAGAGGCGCAACAGAAGAGGAAGCCGCGATAGAAGGAAGGAGTGTGACAAGGGAAGGTGCAACAGAATAATAGTATTAGAAGATGTGTAAGTAGAAAGCATAACGGCTGGAAAGCGACAGTAAGGTTTAACACTTAGAAACTGACAAGGCTTAAATATTGTGGGTATGAGTTCGTCTAGAGCTAGCGGAAACCACATGAAGGAATCTTTGTAAGTGAAGTCATTAGTGCCTCTCGTTATGCGTTACTAGAATTGGAAAGACAACCTATTGGCTGTATATAGGAAGTCGACAGAGAAAGCAACAGAAAACGAGTTTGTAATGAGTCTCTATTGAGTCAATAATGAGTCTATAAGAATTTTGTAATTATGCTATAAAGGAGGGAACCTAAGTTGTATGCGGGTTAGACTCTCCAGTTGGACTTTCATTAGACTCTCGGGTTGGAATTTCATTAGAGTCTGGGTAGAATCTCATTATCTTCTGACTGTTAGTTTTGTGGTTGATGGCTTTATATTTTGTCTGTTAATATTGCTAAGTGCATATGAGTTGAAGAATCTACAGCTGAGTGCGCACAAGAGTAGGAAGGGTTGAGTCGATCCAGGNTTTATGGTTGATGGCTTTATATTTTGTCTGTTAATATTGCTAAGTGCATATGAGTTGAAGAATCTACAGCTGAGTGCGCACAAGAGTAGGAAGGGTTGAGTCGATCCAGGCTATGTGTGGATCATTAGTAGAGTAAAGTAGGAAGATAGAAGAGAGAATATCAGAGAGAATGAGAGGAAGGAAGAGTCTATAAAGATAGAGAAGAAGATCTTGAATAGAGTCTGCAGCTTAGTGCGCAAACGAAAGTTGCATATATTGCCTCATGCCAGATGAAGAGCGACTTTGTGGTTTTTTCCTCGATGGGTTTCCACGTTATAATCTATGTATATGTGTGTGAATATTGAATGTGTTTGAATTACTTGTGTAAATTAAGCATTGAATGAATGATTATATATTTCCTTACATATGAATAGAAGTATATTAGTCACACTGTATCAGTTGAATACGATTATGTTGCACAACCACGGTTGATATAATAAGTTGCATAAGATAAGTTGGGTCGGGACCTAACTCTTGGGTCATACTAAACATAAATAATCCACACACAGACTTCATTGAGAACCTTGGTAAAAGGCCAAGGCACCAAAAATCCCCCACCCAACTGCGAAAATGTGGTTCTCGCAGTTACACATTCAAGAAAGATATCTCGGGCGCGACTACATCTGCATCGCAAGTGCTGTTGACTGAGCTCTGCTCTGTCGAACTGATATCTTGGGCTTTGTTACACTGAGGAGAAGAGAATGGACCTCACTAAGGATCCTTGGAAGAGGGAGAAAATCAAACATATTGCATTCTGAGTAGAATGAATAAAATATCCTTGCAAAATACAATGATGACATGCACGTTAAGGGTTATAATGATCGGGCTCAGGTCTCCATGGCTCTGCATGTGATCCAACGTCATCAACATCCTTGAAAAAGTGGCAACATATTTTTGCTGCAAAAATATTTTTTTATACATTCTTAAATATGTGCAAAAATATATTTTTTTACATTCTTTCATATGTTCAAGATGTAACCCTTTTTGAGTGTGGGAAACTTTAAAATGACCAAGTGAAAAATTTCCAAAGTGGCCTACTGATCTTTACCCCATTACCAATCAACCTCACTGTCGGTAATAAATTTCCAAGTCTTTCACGTNAACCTTAAAATGACCAAGTGAAAAATTTCCAAAGTGGCCTACTGATCTTTACCCCATTACCAATCAACCTCACTGTCGGTAATAAATTTCCAAGTCTTTCACGTCACCCATGAGCTCTAGGATGTCTAGGATAGACAAGGCTCATATGTTGAAGTGATATCTTTGAGATTAAATAGAAGGTTAATATTGATGGCCTAAACAAAATTCTATTCGGGTTATGTGAGTATTAAATTGAGATTTGAAATTATTATCTAAATCTATTAATAGTGAGCTACAAAATATGCATTTAATTTGTTTAATAATTGTGATTGGAAAATTTTATTATAAAATTTTCACAATTATATTTCCTAT
>LPNX010252727.1:12837-26444 GCA_001517045.1 Pseudotsuga menziesii
ATATCATAAAATACCATATTAGTATTTTTAATAAAAACTATCAAAATTTAAACCATCATTAAAAAGTAAAAGAGAGGATAAACTTAGATATTTTTTTAAAGTAAACAAGACCACAAACCTTTATTTGGAAATTGGACGGTTGTCCCTATTGATTGTTTAAAGATAACATAGCCATCGATTAAAAGTAGCTCCACAAGTAACAACTTCAAATTTCTATTGGTAATATGATAAAAATAGATCCATAAAATGTTCAACTCTTTGCTTAACATAAGGACATCATTACGTCCAACAATAAAATGTGTTTTAGATCTAATTGCAAAATTAATAAAATGTGTTTTAGATCTAATTGCAAAATTAAAAGATAAAATAAGAGTCAAACGACTTTTAAAGTGTGTTTAGTCTTTTATCTAATTTGCATAATGTTTCTTTGGGACAACCTTATGATGCAATTTATCATTAGGACAACATTACTTTTCATCTCACCAACTGTTGTTATAGAAATGTTACTTTTATGTTTTGTCGGTTAAAGTTATTGTGGTTGTTGGTTATGTTCTTCTTGCATGCCACTTGACCCTCAACGATGCTATGGAAAAAGGGATTGCAAGTCTTACTTAGCGTTTATAGCTAACGTAGACCTTATGTAACCTTTGTGCAGGTGTTGGCTAAAGAAGGTTTACCATAACCTAGCTACCACAAGGGAAAACCTTATACTAAGTATGTAAATCCACTTCTAAGCAACACCTAAGTAGAACAAAATATCAAACTTGTTCATGACATACGATAGTGCAAGCATGTGATACAGAAATATGGCATCGACATGGTAACAAAGGTTTGATGACTTAAAATGATTTGATGTTTGAATTTTTTGGTGTCAATGTAACAAGTACCAACCATCCAATGGATTTAATTCACCAGCTCAAAGCCATCCATTACCTCGAAAAACCCTAAGGTTTTTATTGCCCCTTGAATCTCGTTACCTGTCTATGGTTGTGTTTTTTTGTTGGTTAAAATAGAGAGGAGAGGAAAAGAGCCGAGCTCTTGGCCTCAAACTTCGGCTCTTAGGCTATTGTCCTCACACACTTGACTCTGTAAAATTATTTGCAGCAAAAAATATTGTACACAATGGGATTTCTTTTCCTCACTGCAAACTTAGAGGATTGTCGAAAATAAGGTTGTGTATCAGGTGGCTTTGGTTCAAAACGAGAGAAGTCACTCGCAACGATGCTCTTACTACTTTAGCAGACTCTTTTATTTATTACATGGTAAGTCCTATCTAAATATTACATACACGTTTCTACTGCAATAGCAACAATATATTTTGATATCTTAAGACATTGCATGTTTCTATTTGTAGGAGGTCTCAGTTTGGGTTGTTGCACTTGGAAAAAGCCGTCGTGATAGAAAAACCTTGGCTCTGGTAAGACCTATTACCTTGCTTTGTGGGGCTCTGTGACATGTGGCCCTAGCTTGGGATGCGTTCTCCTGACATGGAATAAAGAGTGCATTTTATTCTCGTTAAAAAAAATGGTAACCTTATGTTGAGGCCTGGAAAATCCCAGGTAGAAACAGTAGGGATTCTCCCCAATAAACGTTCTGATTTAGCTTGTTATTGTTTGGTATGGGGAATCTGTCTGGTTAATGGTCCGGATACCATAACTCAAGCAACGATTTAAGCTCGCTTTTACCGGTTGCCGCCCGGTCCACCGTTTAAGTGTGTTTTTTAGTTTTCTTTTATATTTGATATGCAAGTGCATATTCTAAGTGGAAATGACAGAGACAGCAAAGAGTTCACAATGTGATGCGCAGTTTCTTACCTCTTGTCTTATTACCTCTTTTGCTTCTAAATCACAAACAAATAAAACATATGCTAAACTAGCTAGTTCTATCTAACCTATCCCTAGGGAGCAATATTATATTTAATGATGAGTAATGTACTGTAAAACATGCATAAAGAATATTACATATAGTTGTTCATAATTCAGAATACATGAATACATGTAGAAAGATAAACAGAGAGATAGCTCATTGTTAGTTAAAACATTCATTACTCAATATACTACATAAGTTTCATAAAAATAACAGGAAATCATTCATAACATGGAAGTAATTCATAAGTTAGAACAATCTCACTGTTCGTAGAATAGGCTAAAACATAAATAATTCGACATTCAACCAATCTACAGCATGCATTTGAGACTTCACAGCTCAGTCTCCAGCAGAAAATATGGCTTTCTTTATTATAAAAGGAAGTAGTTCTTCTTATAATAAACTCCACAAAAAGATGACATGCAAAAGTCCTTTTCTTCATCAACTCTACCTATACTTATACAATTTGAAATGTCTTTTGGTCTTCTAGCCTTTTGGGTTTCCTCTTCAAATCAATTACAAAATTTACTTTGTCTCATAATGAGATCGCTAATTCAGGCAAAAATAAATACTACAAAATATGTGTCAATAAAACAAGAATTCTAGGTAGGCTTGGCCACTTCAGTAATAAATTACTCCCATGTATTTGCATCTGCCACTATTGTCATAAACCTTGATGGCTCTAGAAATCTAACAGCGACCTCATGCTTCGCCACTTGAGCTTTTATATTAGGCATCCTAGCTGGAAGAAATTGAAGTTAATCTTCTAATGGGTCATTTCTCACTACTTCTTGGGAAATTACATTCTTGAGCACTCTTTCATCTAGACTTTTGATTAGCTGAATGCTCAGTTCATCCTCCTGCCATCGAGCATGCAACTATTTCAAGTGATCTTCATACTCTCGTAATTCATCTATCCTCTTCTTTGAAGATGTTTGACANTAGACTTTTGATCAGCTGAATGCTCAGTTCATCCTCCTGCCATCGAGCATGCAACTATTTCAAGTGATCTTCATACTCTCGTAATTCATCTATCCTCTTCTTTGAAGATGTTTGACAGTGTTTGTAAGTTGTAAGCACCTTCCTAGAGAACTTTATGCAAGCCCCTTTAATTCTCAGAGCAGCAGTTATCAGTTCCTCTCCAGCTTTGTTCCTGAATCCTATCAGCTCATATTCCAGCTTCAGCCTCTCAGAGTCTTTGATTGGTGCATTTGATAGAAGNAGTTCTCAGAGCAGCAGTTATCAGTTCCTCTCCAGCTTTGTTCCTGAATCCTATCAGCTCATATTCCAGCTTCAGCCTCTCAGAGTCTTTGATTGGTGCATTTGATAGAAGTTCCTTGGTTGTTTCCAACCAAGTCAAATTCCCTCTAAGTATTTCCATGATTCCCTAAATTTTGTTTTTAAATTGGGAAGCTATCGCTGAAATTTCTTCCAACCTGGCTTCCACTTGCCGAACCTTCAGCACCTCACCTATTATCTAGAACTGCATTTGATAAATTTTATTTCTGAGCATGAGGGAATGCTTTGTCAAAGGCTCTATATCCGTTCTTTGCTCATTTTCCACCTTTAACAAAAACTTCAATNTGGAACTGCATTTGATAAATTTTATTTCTGAGCATGAGGGAATGCTTTGTCAAAGGCTCTATATCCGTTCTTTGCTCATTTTCCACCTTTAACAAAAACTTCAATGAAGCCTTTTGTGCCTCCAATGCTGCCACCTGGGTTCCATACTGTTCTACCTTCTTCTAGGTAGTAGCCTTCTGCAATTCCAATTCTGCAACCTTGTGTTCCAAATATCTTTTCTCTTTGACTAAATCTTTATTGGATAAATTTAAACCATCCCGCTCTTATTCTAANCTAGGTAGTATCCTTCTGCAATTCCAATTCTGCAACCTTGTGTTCCAAATATCTTTTCTCTTTGACTAAATCTTTATTGGATAAATTTAAACCATCCCGCTCTTATTCTAAAATTTGGTGTCCCTGTTAAAGCCTCTCAAAATCTTATAAGATGGCTTCATATTTTCTTTTTGATTCTTGGCCTACCCTTTCTTCCTTCATTTCAGCCATCTTCCCTTTATACTATTCAATTGTTGTTGTAATCTTGTCTATATTGGCATAGGAATTTGCAATGCCCATAGAAGCCAATTGCTTTGGGTGTTCTTCTACATTACTCATGACTATCCTCTCTGTCACTGTGGTCACTGGTGGTTGAGTCCCTACCCTTAAGGTTTTCTCTATCCTGCATGTAATGGATTTCATTTTAGGATCAAAACGAATATCTTCTAAGCATGCCACATCGTATTTTTTAGATGGTGTAAATGGTACTAGGCCTATTTCAGCTATGGGGACATGACCTCCAGTAAGGATGCTGCTGGATGTGGATGGAAGCTTTTCTGGATTATCTCGAACATGACTTTACTCTTGACCTCCACCACCTAAATCTTCCTCATTTTCCTGGATTTTCCCTTTTGCAGGCCTTCCTGTATCTTGCATTTCTTTCTCAGGGTTTGCATCTCCTTCAGCAATGGCCTTTTCTAATTCTTCCATTCTTTCCAAAACAACTTATTTTCTCTTTTGCTTGGCAACCTCTACTTTAGTCCTTTGTGCTTCCTCTGCCAACAACTCTTTTCTCCTGCTGCAAGCCTACGAGTGCTTTCTGATTGGGTCCTCTTTGCAGCTTCTTCTTCTCCTTCATTTGGTTTTGGATTGTTGTTTCTACTTCCTTTAACTCCAAATGCATTTCCCTTTAACTGCTTGCTCAAGGATTCCATACTGTAGACATTTCTGAACACCTGCTCCTCTTTATCTATATAGTATTTATATTCGAAATTTAGCTTGTGAGTGGCCTTGTGAGTCATTTCGGTGAAAGATTATCTCTCCAAAATGAAAAATTTCAAGTTCTTTAACAAAATATGGAGCACTTTTGACCTTGTTGAATTTGTAGCTCCCTACATAAAAAGGCACTGGTGGGAACATGACTTTCTTTATATCAAACAAATGATTTCCAAAACCATCTTGAAATACTTATCTAACTACCTCCTTATGTACTATGTAGTCAGTTGCATACTTGGGAAGCAGCGAGGGTGCTTTGGTGCCCCCATACATTCTCAGATACGTGCCTTCTTCAGTGAAAAAATAATATCCATATTCTTTTATGGATTCTATAGCTCCCTCTGATAAACATGGACAATATTCTAGAAATATCAACTTATACAGGGGCATTATGAATTCCTCACAAATCAACTGGTAATGGTTGTGATATTTATGGGCTCCCAGAATTTGATATGCAACATAGATAAGGCCTTTCCCCTCTTTCCACACACATTTTAGCTTCTCAAACCTGTTTCTATAGAGTATATAATCTATCAAGAAAGATGACATAAAAAATTCTGATTTGTTTTGTTTCAAACCTTCCTGGGGTTCTTTGACACGTTTGGCCAAGTTCCTAGTAGCTATATCAACCCAATTAAAAATTGTTCCCTCCATAGCTACATAATACATGAGGGGAATCCAACCAAAATAATACGTCTTCCCATAAGCCATACCATATAGCTTGATTATCATCAATGCTATTATCTTGAAAGGGGTTTGAACATGGGAAGTCTCATATTCTCCTGACTATTTGTGTTTGAAGGTCTTTCCCTTAGCCAACATCATCTCTGTTGTGGTTTTACAGTCAAAATTCAGACCTTTGACCCACTCCATTGTTGCACTTATTTCCTTTTTCGGTAGACTGTAAGCTGCTAAAATGAATGCAAGCGCAAAAGATGCAACATACTTTCCCTCTTCTTCATTTATGATCATTCCTAGTGTGTCTATTTTGGGAAACATCCATCCAATGACCTCCACATAGTGAAAACTATCTAGCCTAGTTGTTATCTTAGTTATCCTAGACCTCAAAATGTTCTCATACAAAGTTAGGCCTCCCAAACCAGCTTCCGGCACTTTTCTTTCAACTAGCATGGGGTAGATCTAGCCCCATTTTAGCTCAGGTTTTGCTCTTGTAATCACCCTAGTGTCTTCATACATTATCCTAGTATTCACTGTTGGCGAGACCTCAACAACTTCTGTGTCAGAATTGTGCTCAGAAATTTTAAGCTTCTTCCCCCCCTTCTTTGTCATGATTTATGCAATAAACTATACCTGCAAAAAATGGATCTGTCTTAGCGTCCCCATTTTTAAAACAATGATTAGAAATATAAGCTCACAATAATATATGCATGCAAACATATCCCACAAAATCAAAAGAAACCTAAAAACTACATTACTCTGCTAGTTTCGTCCATTAGAACAGGAAATATGGACACGAGTCAGGGTTACGTCAATACACACAAAGGTTGAACACACACAAATCTGTTGAAACCGCTGCGTTTTTCTTTTTAGCAATGAAAACCCCTACTTAGCCCTAGACAATCTATCCCAAAGGTGTAATGGAACTTCAAAATCTGTGTCTGCGGTGCCCTAGGGTAAAACCAGACCTGATATTTATGAACCATCAACCTATGGGTTCTGTGTGAAACAAAGGAACTATGGCCCACACAGAAACCCCCAAGGAAGCTATCGACTAGCTTCATACCGGCATGATACTTGGCTCCCTACAAACTCATCATAAGCCTAGCCGACTATGCAAAAAACACCTTTGGGCAAGCAGATAGGTTTTACAGGTGGGTTTCTACTAGGGCGGACCTAAAATGAAATGGAAAAACCTAAATGAAACAAATAAAGACTTNAGCCTAGCCGACTGTGCAAAAAACACCTTTGGGCAAGCAGATAGGTTTTACAGGTGGGTTTCTACTAGGGCGGACCTAAAATGAAATGGAAAAACCTAAATGAAACAAATAAAGACTTAAAAATCCCCTTTTAGATTGGGTGAAAACACAACCTAACCTACCACGCATCAACGATGGACAACTCGACAATCTAAAAAAAAAAACATTTGAAGAAGAGGATTGAAAACCTACCTGTCAGGTTAGAGGTTCAACACATGACAGTAAGCAACCAGCTAGCATGTGCCATGTGAGCTCCACCAAGGAATCCGCATGATAAGCTCGAACGAAAAACGATCTCCAACTCCTAACTACCTTCGTAAGATAAAAAAAACAGTCACAAGAATTTAGAATTAGTAAATAAAAAGGATTTTCGGGGCTTTAAAATTGTTATTAATACTTGCACGTGCGAGACCAAAAATGTCGTCAGCACAAAGAGTTTCCGGTTGAAAATCATAAGTTGTCATGGGAACAGCCTCGACACGGCGGCTCAATCTTACCCATCCACCCACTACTAGCAGCTCATAACTCCACACTTATCTGCTACCTTCCCTTGTAGCATGACCGTTTAACTCATATCGACGAGGAGAACAAGATCTCATCCATTGTAGTAGCTCCATGTTCAAACAACCTTTGTAACAACACGTCCTCCAAAATCAGTTATTTACAAGGAAAATTTCCTCTGCTGTAGCGACAGCGCATTGGAAACAACCTCTGAATCAAACTTGCAGGATCACTCGCTGTAGCAGGTCAAAACAAAAGAAATGTCTACCGTAGTGGCTCCCAGATACCAATCCAACAAATGAAATATGAAGTCCGCCATCGTAGCGAGCGTGACTTGTAAAGCCCTTTTCCGTAGCAGGAGTGAAAGGAATCGGGCATGTAAATGGAAAAAGTCACCCACTACTAGCGGCTTGCTCATGAAAATATATCCGTTGCAGGGTTAAAATAAAAAGACGCCCACCATTGCACCTCGATAATGAATACTGACCCACTGTAGCAGCCTAAACTCAAAGAAGACTCCATTGTAGCGGCTCAAATCCGGGAAACAATCTGTTGTAGCAGATCAAAAATAACTTTATGATTTAGTGAAAAAATGAATCTATGGAACTCTTCACGATGGGAAGAAACCGTAAAGGCTAAAAACCAAATTCAAAGCACTTAAAGGAGAAAACTAAGATTTTCAAAGGGGTCCTAAAAATACAAAAATAAAATAAAATGGGTAGCTGTTGTAGCAGCAACAATTGGCGACTTGCCGGCGAACATAGATCTCTGAAAACTAACTTTTAAAAACTCAAACTGCTCTAAACTATCTCGTTAAAACAAACTTTATCACATTTCTTTTAGATGCCCAATTTTTCTAGAATGCAAGATTTGTAAACTTTAACATTGATTATGGTCCAATAGGATAGGGGAACTAGGCTTTCAAAGTCTCGATAACTCTTTTGAGGCCAAGTTATGAATTTCATTTTACTTCTGCCTTCGGACTGCTTCCAACTTAGACACCACAGGATTGTAATAGGGTGCGAATAGATATATTCGTTTGTTCCTCATTCTCCTTCCTTTTGCATTCTTTTGATGTTTTTTTGGACTTTTGTCCTTTTGAGTCTTCCCGGCTTGCTTTCTTCATTTGAAATTTTTTCTAGGTTCTTCCATCCATATTGTCCTTTTGTGTGAGATATATTTTTCTTTCATCTCATAGACAAAGAAGAACCTTCGATACATCTTATCCAAACTGATTTTATTTAGTATGAATTTTGATGCATGCTTTCTTTCTGAGAATTTTGATTCCTTTGGCCTTTTGTCTTTCATTTGTGGCATAGGATTATTTAAATACCGTACAACTATTCACCCTGCTTCCTTTCCATGGGTCTTTTGTTGTTAGCTTCCTAGGACAGACTTTAGTGTGAAGTGCATGGAGCCTCAAAATAGTATTCTGGACTTTTCTGACCTTATTTATTTTACAAGGATTAAATAGGACTTCAAAGTGTTCAAAATATATTCAGATAATCTACCAATATTAAAGGATATTTAAGCATGATATATGTGCAAATAGCAAATATTCCTTCAGTCAAAATATTTTCAGTCTATACAAAACTCTAATGAACTCCAACGCCAAAGGTTGTGCTAGTTTATTGAAGACATAAATTGAAGCAAACAAACTACAAGAAATCGGACTCTAAGAAATCAAAGTGAAAATAAAGCAGAACTAATCTATGGTAAACAAGACTGAAACAAATCAAAAGGTTTATTTATGTACAAAGAAAACTAAACAGCATTAAGAAAAATAGTGTTTGAGAACTAAACGATTGACTGGTAAGTTCTCCTCCCACCCCTATAAATCTTGTAATTTATAGGTTGAGGGGCCTAACTTCTCTGCAATATGAAAAGGGCCTATCCATAATTGCTGAAATTTAGTTTGTTTTCCCTTCTCAGCATGCGGGTGATCCCATTTAAGAACCAAATCCCCTACTTCAAATTTCTTCTTTCTGGATTTGTGTTTATCAAACCATCTCTTCACTATTTCCTTTTGGTGATTAAACCTCTCTTTTTACTTGGATCTAGACTCTTCCAACTTAATAGGGTACTCATTCGGATTTGCAGGACCTCATTTTCAGTTCCTCTAGAGGCTTGAGCTAGTTGAGAGGAAGGAAACAAAATATTTGGAGGCATGATGGCTTATTTCCCATAGACTAGAGTATAGGGTGACACACCTAAGGAGTTATTGGGTGTGACTCTATCATCCCAAAATGCATTAGGTAGAGCTATGTGCCAACTTCTTCGATTTTCTATGACTATTTTCTTTAAAATCCTAATGAGATTTTTATTTCTAGATTCTGCTAGACCATTAACTTGTGGATAGTAGTTAGTAGAATAATGTAACTTAATCCCTTTCTCATTTGCAAATGCAGTTAGTCTAATATATGAAAAATAGGAAGCATTATAAAAAACTAGAGAAATTGGAACCCCAAACCTGGTCATAATATGGCCTTGCAAGAAGTCCATAACTGCATCTTCATTCCCTTTTCGCAATGGGATAGATTCTACCCATGTGGCGAAGTAGTATGTTCCAGTCAGGATGTACTTGTGTTGTAATGAATAATTTGGATTGATCTCTTCGATAAAATCAATCTCTCACTGCTCNGCAATGGGATATATTCTACCCATGTGGCGAAGTAGTATGTTCCAGTCAGGATGTACTTGTGTTGTAATGAATAATTTGGATTGATCTCTTCGATAAAATCAATCTCTCACTGCTCAAATGGTTCAGAAATAATAACTGGCTTTAATGGTCACGCTGCCTTTTCTTGTCTTCCACTGCTCCTTTGGAAAGTCTCACATTTTCTAACATGAGCATGAGCATCCTTTAACAGAGTCGACCAGTAATACCCAACTCTCAAAATATTATGTTATGTAGTATCTCCTAAGAAATGACCTCCAACAGGTCCATCATGTAGCTCTATAACAACCTTAGCTGCATCTTCGCATTCAAAGCATATGAAAAAAACTCCATCATAGTTTTTTCTAAACAGGACTCCATCAATAATATGATATGAAGTTGAATTTAAGCATAACGCTCTCTCTTCTTGGGATTCCAGTGTTCAAGAAAGTATCCTTCTTGAAGATAATGAGCCAGGTCTCTATACCAGGATTCCAGAGCTGTAAATAAAGGACAGACATCAACCATGTGTAACACAACTTCATNTTAAGAAAGTATCCTTCTTGAAGATAATGAGCCAGGTCTCTATACCAGGATTCCAGAGCTGTAAATAAAGGACAGACATCAACCATGTGTAACACAACTTCATTCTCCCAATTGTTGTCTTCATTGTCCTGACTCTTAGTCATCAATTTCCAAAGCCCTTTCCCTTTGACTATGGTCACTGGTTTGAATTCTAAGTCATACTCTTGTAAGGCTGTTACCCAGTTACCTCTTCTTTCTCCTATTTCTTTCCGCACGAAAAGAGATCAAACTACCAGGTGTGGAACTATCACTTTGGTACGATTCTTCAGTATATATGGTCTGAATTGCTTCAGTGCCTTAAAAAATGCATAAGATAGCTTATCAATTGTGGGATAATTCAATTCATCCCTTTGTAGGCCAGTGCTCATAAACGATATGGGGTACCCATCTCCCCCTTCTTCTTTCTACGTAAGCCTCGCTGCTAATGAATCATTTGAAGCAAAAGCATACAAGATGAAGTATTTTTCAAAGTTGGGAATTTTAAGGGATGGTGCATGGGCTATTGAGGTTTTGATCTTGTTAAATGCACCCTTGTTTGAATCATTCCACTTGAATTGAACACTTTGATTGACCATTTGTTGCAAAGTTTTGACTATTTGAGCAAAGTATGGCACAAACCTTCGCACAAAATTTATTGTCCCAATAAAAGACTGCATTCCCTTTATACTATTGGGAAAGGAGATATTTTATATTTCTTTAATCCTCTCTTGGTCTAGTGAGATCCATTTTTTTGAAATTATGTGACCTAATAGCTTTCCTTCTGTAACAGTGAACACACATTTCTTTGGATTTAAAGAAATGCCATACTTTTGACAGCATTCAAAAATCTGTTTCAAAAGAAATGCATGTTCTTCTCTTTTTTTTAGAAAATATCGTGACATCATCCAAATAAACCACTATGTTTAGTCCAATCAGACTGCATAAATCTATATACATAGCCCTTTGGAAGGTTGTTCCAGTGTTAATGAGTCCAAAGGGCATTCTCCTATATGCAAAAGTGCCCCACTTGGTTCCTAAAGTGGTCTTCATTCTGTCTTCTTTTGCTACAAACACTTAGTTATATCTTGAGAATCTGTCTAACAGAGAAAACAACTCAGAGCCTAAGACCATTTGTAATATTTTCTCCATGGGTGGGACAGGATAATTTTCTTCATCAGATGCAAGGTTTAAATTTTTACAAATCAACACAGACTCTAATCTATCCAGAATTCTTTCATACTGGAACCAAATTTGAAACCCATTCTGAATGTCTAACCTTAAATATGATATTATCATCAACAAGCTTCTTCACCTCTCTCTGAATTAAAGGTTCCAGTTTGGGGTGCATCTTCCTCATAGGCTACTCGAAAGGTTTGACTCCAGCTTTGATTGGAATGACATGTTGTATAATTTTGGTGTCATAAGTTTTGAAGTCTTCATATGTCCATCCAAAGACATCTTTATATTGTCTAAAAAATATCATGAATTTTCTTCTTTCCCCACGTGAACAACACTTCCCCAGGTTGACATATTTTAGATCAGCCTCTGACCCTAAATTAATCAGTTCGAATTGCAAAGACGAGTTGTATGTCTTGACATTTGTTGGTCTTCTAAACTTGTTGTCAATATCAAACATCTGTTCCAACGTTATGACTCCTTTAGGAGTGAAATTTCCATTATGAATGTTTGCTTGATGTTCTTCATCATCTATTATGGCTCCTTTGAAGGTTTCATCATTCATTAGACATTCCAAGATTTGATGATGATCATCAAACACCCTCAAATTGGTGATATTGTTTGGAACAGAAGGCCTGAAAATAAATTCAACTAAACATCTATTATTCGTGGATACTAGCCTTGCAACTGAAGTAGATAACAGGTCAGCTACTGCATTATTTAACCTAGGAATTGAAGTAATATTAAATGCATCAAAGTTTGTTAGTAAATCCCATATTTCATTTTGATAATCCTTCAGATGTGGTGATATGCAATGAATTGTATTTCAGACTTGTTTAACAATGATTTCAGAATATCCATACACTTTTATATTTTTTAATTTAAATTCAATTTCCTTTTTTAGTCCCTGGACTAATGCATTGTACTTGGTTGTATTATTAGTGCACTCAAATTCTAATCTACGGGAAAGAAAATACTTAGTTTTTTTAGGATCCATCAGGACACAACCAGCTCTTGATCCTTCCAAGGTTTTGGAACCATTAAAATAAAGAATCGATTTTTTTTTTTTATCTACCTCCACTTAATTTGAACTACTATCTACATTTGAGACTAACTCTACTATATTACAATCAATATTATCATCCCGAAAACTGAAGGAGATCGGGTTGGGTATCTGATGTGTCATTGGCCTCTTCAGCTTTATAATTTCTTGGTTCAAGCTTAAGTAAATATTTCCCCAAAATAGAGTTAACTTGTTCATTCTTCCCCTCTAACTGTGTTACGTTGTGTCTCATCTGAGGCTCCCTTAACACCTTTATCTGATTTTGACAACCTTTGTAGGGAAACCACAAATGTGACCAATCTGAGGCAAAATAACCATCTAATTTTTCCGACCAATCCCAACTCAAAACTAGCCCATATGCGTCAAGGATATCTGCTACCACAATGTCTATATACCAGCAGACTCTCTCATCCACTGAAAAACGTGTCAGGACATCCTCCATTTCTCCTGCCACTTTCACTGCAGTCCTCTCTAATTGGACAAATTGACCTGTAGTTGGCTTGGGTTAACCATTTATTTGCTTGTAGACTAAAAGCGGCATGACATTCATTGATGCTCCAGATTCCACCAGACAGTTATGTACGTTGAAATTGAAAATTTCAAAAGTGAGTAGGAACACTGGAGTTCTATATTTAGACTTCCCCCCCATAATTGCTTCACCAATCTCTTCCTCATCCTGGTTATCATTCTAGGGTTTTTTTATAGGTGTCTCAAGTGCTTTCAACAACTTTTCCTTTTGTTAAGGTAAGTTACACATTTCAAACAGAGAGATGTTTTCCTTAGTCTTTTTAATATCTTCTACTATGTCGTATCCCATTTCATGCTCGGTGGAATTTTTCTTGATATTCTCAACTTTGTTTTCTGCAGACTTCACAGATGTACTGAATGTCTTGGGATTCTGACTTGTGGTGACAAACTTTGGTATATTAAAATTCTGAGTATTATTTTTTTATCTTTTCCATGTTTTCCTGAAGTTTCTTTATCTTGGGAATTATCGTGTTATCCTCTTTCA
>LPNX010252731.1:4345-85100 GCA_001517045.1 Pseudotsuga menziesii
ACCATCGCAAAAATACAAATGATATCTAACAGACATAAATGAATATCCTTATATCTTGAATTTATAGTAAAAATACTAATAAAATCAGTCACAATGACATATTAATTCAAACACAATATTGGGCTGACAAAGTGAAAATTATAAATAAACACATGCATAACAAAGCATACTGTATTAATTATTAAAATAGAAGATCATATACTGAAATATAGAGTGTATCCAAAACAATACCAGTCATGATATCAACTTGGAGATTTCCAGTTACATCCCATATCCAAAGATCAAACTTCAGTAAGGAAATAAAACCAGCGTCAAAATATATCTCAAGTATGTCTCTCTTCAGTCACTCCCTCCCTTGTTCATCAAAATTCCTGATTTATATAATACTATTAGTTTTTTCGATTCAGTTTTCCCATCACGGCTACATGCAACATTATAGGATTCCTATAACTATTCAAAGAGAATCGAATCTCCTTTTATCAGACACCTGTCACTAGAGGATAATAATAAAAATGACTAGCCTAAATATTTGCTGGTTCACAGGAACTGACAAATTCGTGGCCGCTGTTGAAATTCCAGTCTTCAATGAACATCCACATCTTCCAACCAACATATTAAAAATGTCATGAAACTGTGGAGAAGAACGATGACATATCCTCCTGTGTTTAAACAAACAAAGCATCTTATTAAAAATCAATTAAAATAGATAAAATGAAATAAACCATAATTTAAATGTGTGCCTGTAAAATCTACGATTTTACAAGCATGCATAACAAAACTTTTATTACCTGTTTGACAGAGAAACAACCCATGTACTTTGAAAAATGAGAATAACCATCAAGTTCTATTTTGAAGATCGACTACTCTTCTGGATTTGGCTAATTTGGCTTTAAGCTTGACAATCACTAACTTTTGTTTTTCTACTTGTTCAAGCAGATGTTGATTGGTACCTATCATTGAATTTTTTTCCCTTTTGTATTGGTTCTTTTTAACATTCACTTCTTTCCACCTGTTAATCCAGTTCAACAATTCCTCCCTGAATGTCCTATTTTCTTCCTCTACCAATGCTGCATTAGATTGACATTGTTTAAGTTCATCTTTTAATTCTATAATTTTGGTTTGGTATGCCCTGTCCAGAACTTGTTGAAGAGTTTCTTCTTCATTTTCGTGACCTGAATTGGATTCCTGAGGAGGAACAGGGTTTTCAATGTTTTGACCAGATGATTGAAGACTGATAAACGATGGTTCAGGATCTGAACTACAGGTGTCCATATAAGGTGAAGCAACCTTGGCTTTACCCAATTTTGCACTAGTATCCTTTATAAGAGTAGGATCATTTATATGAGTAGTGTTAGGGACTGACGATGGAACGTCGTCCTCAATATGGAAAATCGAAGCATGAGAACCCTGTTGATTAGCTATAGAAGTAGGAATTGTAGGTACATTGTTCATGCTTCTAGTAACCCTTCTCGAATGAGCAAATACCAAAATTTTTGATTCAAGGCCTCCACTATCACAACATACTTGTGCTAGTTGGTATAATTTATGCATAGACTCCTTGCTATGTTTACAAGGATTATTTGGCTCAGTGATATTTTTACAATCAACAGCGTTAATATCTTTGCTTTTGGTTAACCTGTCCTCTGTTTTTGCAGGAGTACTATGACATTTATCAACTGAGGGTTGGTTTAAAACTGCTTCAGAGCAATAGGGAACTATATTACCAACATCATCATTACTGATACCAGCATTTATGGGAAGATTGGCTTCCTCAAGCCCTTTACCCTCTGATTCAGTCTCAGGAACATTACTGACCTCGGGCTTTACAGTAGCCTTTCATTTCTTACGAGTCTTTGGGGAGGGGTTTGGCCAATATTGAGTCGGCCCCAAGTGACATTCAGTTAAAAATTCATCCCATGATTTACCATTCAAGGACAGTTGATGATGTATTATGATTTTGACTAAACCATGGTGAAATAAACTTCTATCAGGGTTATCGAAACTTTGAACTGCATGCGACATTTTTTTCAAACTTTTCCACAGATAAAATGGTAGATTAAGCCTACAACCCTTTAATGCTAACAGGATTCTTAGGTGGTAATAGTGTAGGTGAGAAAAATGTCCATCACAGGACACATACCTGACCGAAATCTTGTAGAAGGCTCGCCATTTAGGCTTCAGGAACTTGACAGAAACCCCTATCTTTAGTTTTGCATTATCTAGTAGTGGCACCAACAAGGATAGACACTTCTTTTTATTAACCTTACCACATTTGAACCAACATTCTCCAATTTGTGGGAGATTTGTAGCCTCTGTGATTTTGGCTTCATTAATGATGAACTTAAAACCCCCAATCTGTGCAATGTCTTCTTTTAAATTCAAAGAAAATAGTTTAGTCACCTTCACATTATGGTCATCAAAACACTTAAAGAACTGCCCCCACCCAACCTTTTCAAATAGCAGGGAAACCTTCTCATGATCTGCTTCTATAAGCTCTGAACCTGAGATTTCAAAACGCTTCAACGGAGCCATAACTTCCTTGACACTATCCTGGTTTCGAAATGGAATGAATGGAGATGCGAAGAGGGAGGGGATAGGTATCCAAGTGCATGACATGATGCAAAAAATTCGCATGCTTCAAATCTGACAGATATGAGGTCTCTGGATTTGGCCATTTTTAGCCGAACCTAGCGATGATGAGTGTTATAGCCAACATTATGTTATGATACATGCATTACTAGCCATGATTAGCAGTAAAACTTAACCAATTCGACATATCAGGGACCGTTTGATTGATGGATCGTAAGTCAAGACATTGATTACACACAGTGGTCATGATGAACTCGTACATTGTTACGAAACGAAAGGGTTATCAACATTAAATTCTGCTAATTCGATTCATCAATATATTCACAACTGTCAGTTAATCATGAGGTGTTATCCAAATCTCCATGCCAACGCAGCGATCCAAGTAACATGCGTTATTAATTCGGCATATGGGTGATGTATCCTTGTAAACTCTGTTAATTAATGGTCTCTTCCAAGTTTTCATGAAAGGTGGTAACGTTTATGGACAAGGCGATATAGTATCGAAACCATACAACCTAATGTTTTGTATGACAAATAACTAATGACCTTCATTACCATTAGGTATGTATATACATAAAATTTCATAAATCAAGTTTTAAAACTTTTCTGAAATCCCATCGATTAATATCCTATATCAAATTTGATAGGATACTAAGTTATAAAACTATAATATATGAAAATTCCCATATGACACCCATTTATTTACTAACTATATATATACAAATTTTTACAAAGTCATGGTAATATATTACATATGAAATGTGAACATTAGGTTTAATAAGAATTTTAATAAGTCACCTTTAGTTCTAGGAGTTTAGAACTCATAATACCTCATCCATATCTAGCTTCAAATAAACTCAAAATGTGTTTCATTGATTCCCATTTAGCATACTATCCCTTTAAGTTTCTTAAATCATATATAATCAGATAAATTTAACTTTAATGATAAAATTGATTATATAAAAATTTATGAAACTGACTTATGAAACTGACTTATGAAACTGACAGCTGCTAATTACCCAAAATGTTTTCATCAACTCTTAATATGTCATCTTACTCTTCTCCAATTGAGAGTACCTTCAGAATCAAAGATTCTGAAGGCACTCTTTTGTAATTTAAATAGGTAAATTACAAAAGAGAGCTGATTTCCCTTCATCCTAATGAGAAATGAAGGGGTTGTGGCTGACCGCCAACACGACCAAGAGCCATTATTAGTTTCTTAATAATGTCATGCCGATGATATTTATGATCCTAATCAGATCGGCTTATTACTAAGACCTTCCATCTCTTATTTTAAACTTTAGAATTTTATTGAATGGAACAGATCTAAAATTTTTCCAGATTGTAAATAACTTCAAAAGAAATGACTGATGATAGATATCCATAAATATTTTTCAAAGTACAAGTTTTGAAAAAGACATTAATCAGCCATCCTAACTATCAAAAGAAAATAGGAAAATGAGGGATAATCTGAACAATATTGACAAATATTTACAAATAATGATAGGTTCTTAATAGACTTAAGAAACTCTGATCATTCTAAAGCAATTTTTAAAAGACTTAGTCTAATATTATAATTTTAAATTAATGAATAAACCGGGTTTAAACCACATGATTTATTTATTTATGAATTTCCTCTCAACAACATATGTACATTACTGACTGATTATCTTAAAACATATATACAAAGATTTGACAATCTTAGATACAAATGATTGACAGATCAATACTTGACTGAAAGAATCTATCAATTCTTAATTTAAGAAAATCAAAAATAAGTTTCGAGAGTATTTATACATGGATCAAATGAAATTTGAATGTACATAAGAATCAGGAATTTATCATAATTCTATTTGATAAAAGATTGTATAGAATATCAACAATTTTATAAAATTTTATGATGATAATATATACAAAAAATTCTTAAAATTTAAACAAAATGATTTACAGACAGAAATTGATTAAAAAATAAAAGAATAAAAACTGTACAATAAACAAGCTCATATACAAAATTATAAACAAATTCAGGGCCTGAAAAAGTCAGCAAAAATATTTTTTTAAGATGACTCCATTTACTAGAAATGTTTTGAACTGACCTTCTAAGGATTGCAAATGAAAAGTGCTTGTACCTATATTTTCAGCAATGATGAATGGACCTAACAAAAGTTTTTGGAACTTGGTATGATCTCCTTTCTCCTTGTGGACTTTGTCCCATTTTAACACCAAGTCCCCCACTTGAAACTCTTGGTTAGAACTTGAGGATTGATCAAACCAAGACTTAACAATTTGTTGATGTTTTACGAAGTGTTGTTTTGACCTGTCTCTTTCTTCCTCAAGTTTTAATAAAGTGTTAATCCTTTTCTCCATTGCTGGACAATCTTCAACTTGAACAGACTAGGCTAACTGTAAAGAAGGTAAAAATAAATTTGGCGGTAAAATGGCCTCAGTTCCATAAACTAGGAAGAAAGGTGAGTTACCTATTGCAGCTTTAGGAGTTACTCTGTCTGTCCAAAGAGAATTAAACAACTCTGTATGCCAATCACGATGATGAGCTGAAATAGTTCTTTTAAGAATTTTCAACAAATTTTGATTTGTTGATTCAGCTAAACCATTTCCATGAGGATGATAGTTAGCTGAATATCTAACCCTTATACCTTTCTCTAAAGAAAATTGAGTTAACTCGACTGATGAAAAGTATGAGGCATTATAAAAAACAAGGGAATATGGAACACCAAATCTCGTTATGATAAAAGATTCTAAAAATAAGATAACCTGATTGGTGTTTACAACCCTTAAAGGTGCAGCGTCTGCCCAATGAGTAAAATAATCAGTTGCAGTTATAATGTATTTGTGTTTCATAGAAGAGGGAGGGTTTATTGGTCTTACTATATCATTACCCCATTGCTGAAAAATCCTTTCTACTGAAACAAGTTGTATAGGAAAAGTAGACTTCTTAACTCTACCTACAGCAAGTTGGCATTCTTGACATTTCCTGACAAAAACATAAGAATATCGAAATAAAGTAGGCCATTAATAGCCAGCCCTAAGAATCTTATGTGCCGCAGTTCTCCACCAAAATGACCACCTGCTGGTCCAAAATGTAATTCTTTCAAAATCACTTCTGTTTCATCTTTGTCTAGGCATCGAAGTAAAACACCATCTAAATTTCTCCTAAAAAGAATATTATCAATTAGTAAATAAGGAGAATATTTCAGTATAAGTGCTCTACTTTTCCTTGGTTCAAGGTAATCAGGAGCAGTTCCTGTTTCCAGAAGTGTCCTTAAATATGTGTACCAAGAATCTTGTGGTGGAGGATAAAAGTAAATTTCCTGAGTTAGTAAGACTTCATCAATGATAGCTTTGAAACTGTTATTAGGCAGATGAGTTGCTTTAGTAGCAAGTTTACATAATCCTTAACCCTTGACTACCATTGAAGGTTTAATTTCCAAGTCATACTCTTGAAGAGCTGTCATCCATGGTGCTCTTTTTTCACCCAAATCTTTCCGTACTAACAAATTTCTGACTGAAGGATAAGGAACTATCAGTTTCATTCTATATTTAAATAAATATGGATGAAAGTGTTTGAAAGATTTGAAAATAGAAAAATATTGCTTATCAACCTCGTGGTAATTAAGTTCAGCACCTTTAAAATTTGAGCTCATAAAAGAAATTGGCACTTCACTATTTTGTTGATTTAGCTGAGTTAAAACTACTGCATATGATATGTCAGAAGCAAAAGTATACAATATGAAATCTTTGTTAAAATATGGGCTCAAAAGACTAGGAGCTTTTGAAATGGATTCTAAAATTCTCTGAAAATATTCTTTTTCAGTTTGTCGCCAATTAAAAATAGCATCCTTCTTAATCATTTTTTGTAAAGGACGGATGATTTCAAAAAAACTGGGCATAAATCTCCTAACAAAGTTTATTTTACCAAGAAACGATTGCATTGCTTTTTTACTAGAAGGGTAAGTTATTTTTGAGATAGCTTTGGTTTGTTTATGATCAATCATGATCCCATTTTTTGAAACAACACAACCTAATAAAATATCTTCTGAAACAACAAATATTGTTTTCTTTGGATTTAAAGAAATTCCAAATTTCCTACAACGTTCAAATACTTTTCCAATATGATTAATGTGATCATGTCGACATTTAGAAAATACACTAACATCATCTAAATAGACAACTACTGAATGATTAATTAACCCTCTAAAAGCAATATCCCTTGCTCTTTAAAAAGTTTCCCCAGCATTGATCAACCTAAAGGGCATCTTTCTATAAGTGTATGTTCCCCATGGAGTTCTAAAAGCTGTTTTCAATTGATAATCTAGGGAAACCAATATTTGGTTATATCTTGAGAAACCATCAAGAAGTGACAGTATCTCAGACCCAGAAAATTTCTGAAGGATTTGTTCCATGGGAGGAACTTGTTAATTATCTTTTTTAGAGTACTTATTAAGATTTCTAAACTCATCACATAGTCTAATATCACCATTTTTCTTCCTAACTGGAACCAAGTTAGCTACCCACTGAGTATGTCAAATAGGAAAAATTATCCTAGCAGCTAACAGTTTATTTAATTCCTTCTTAGTTGTTGGTTCTAGTGACGGATGATACTTTCTAAGTTTCTGTTGGAAAGGTTTTGATTCTTCTTTTATTGGAATAATGTGTTGCATGACTTGTGGATTGAAAGTTTTCAAATCATCGTATGTCCATGCAAATACATCCTTAAATTCTTTGAATAATTTTATGAATTCTTATTTTTCTGTAGGAGTAAAATCTATTCCTAAATTTACAGTTTGAGGATTAAGTTCTGTTCCTAAATTTATAGTTTCATATTTCATTTGTGAACTATTGGTTTTACAATCAGGAACAGACTTAAATTTATCTTGAAGATCAAAAAAAATTTCTAATCTCAAAACTGAGTTAGGAATCGGTTTTACTTTCTCAAAAACTTTTTCAATTGAACAAAAATAATTTATTACCAAAAAATCCCGTAAATTTTCATGATGTGGAACTTCATCAATGGCTGAATCTTTGAAGGTATCGTCATTTGTTAATAAATTAAGCACCTGCACATCATTATCAAAGACACGCCAATTAAAGATATTATCTGGTATAGAAGGCCTAAAAATCAATTCAACTGAAAAGAAATCAAGTGTGAAATTCTCAAATGGAATCAATTTTGATGCTACATTTGCTAATAAATCTGCCTCTTGGTTCTGGAATATTGGAATTGACATTATATTGAATGCATCAAAATGCGAAATGAGATTCCATACCTCTCGTTGATAATTCTGCAAATGTTCAGAAATGTAGTGAATAGAATTACAGACTTGCCTAACGATGATTTCAGAATCACCATATGCAAGTAACAATTTAATATCCAAATCAATCGCTTTTTTCAGTCCCTGAATTAAAGATTCATATTCCACAGTATTGTTTGTACAATTAAATTCAAGCCTACATGCTCTACATGTTTTATTTCCTTTAGGGTCAATTAACATGCAACCAACTCTTTCTCCTTCTTTAGACTTTGACCCATTGAAATATAAAGTCTAAGTAGAACTATTTGCAACTACTTTACTTTCAATAATATTTACATAATTATGACTATATACATTATTTACAATTTCCTTGAATGAAGAATCATGAGAAATAGTTGTAAAATTAAGAATTTGTTATTGCTGTTTATTGTTAGAGAAAACAGAATTTTCAGATTTAAAATTTCTGAACCCAAGTTCGTACATATAATTCCCCATTATAGAATCTGAAAATAAAACCGGTTCACTGGGATCATGTAATTCTGTCACAGTATGTTTCAGATATCTTTCTCTGTTTATCTTAATTTGATTAGATTTTCCATTCTTAGGTAACCGTAAAGTTGACCAATCTGTAGCAAAGAATCCATTCAATTGCTGAGACCAATCCCTACTAAAAAACAACCCATATGCATCAGGAATGTCTGCAACCACAATATCTATAATTTGAAAAATTGAAGGGTTACAAGCAATCCTAACTAGAACATATTTCATCTCACCCACAACCCTCACATTTGTCCTATCCAATTGAGTAATCTGTGAATTTGATGGAACATACTTTCCATTCAACCGTTTGCACATAGACAAAGGCATTACATTGGAAGATGCTCTAGAATCAACCATGCAATCGAGAATGTTCCTATTAAAAATATCAAAGGTGATAAGGAATAGAGGAGTTGTTGATTTTGAATTTTTTCCTATTAGCGAAGCTTTATCAGCTGTTGACTTTCCTATATCAGTTGGTGTTAGATCACTTTTAGAATTATTAGCAGCTAGATTTTGCTTAGCATTAGGAATTATGGACCTCATGGAAGGGTTTATAATAGGACTATTAGGCATTGGGTAAGTTTGAAGAAGATCATACATACTAATATTTGCACGTATTCTTTAGATCTTCAATTATGTCATATTGCAAATCAAACTTTGGAGCTTTTTGAATGGGCTGAGAAGTCCTCACAGGTTGAGTTTGTTTGACAGATTGAGTTTGTTTATTGGGTTGTGAATTATTATTATCATTACTCGAGGTAGAAATTGATGATGCTCTAGGAGTATTTTCGAATTTTCTACTACGAGTATTATAGGCATGTTGTCCTAAAGGAGGACTTCTACCTTCATGATATTTTACTAGACTATCCTAGAAATGACCATTTACTTGTTGTGGTTCTTCCAATTCTTCTTCATTTTTAGATTCCTCTTCCTCTTCATTATCTATAGTTTCTTGATTTGAGGGAGTTTCGGATAAATATAATACTGCTCGAATAGTATTAAAAATTTCTTCATTTACTGCTATATCAGGAGGTGAACTGGTCTTATTATTAGTGTTAGGATTTTGCCTAAATTGATTTCTGAAATACCCTCTAGAAGAGAAATTTTCAGAATTAGTTTTCTTTAATCCTATGACTTCATTAGTTAATGCTCAAATAGCCTTATGTAATTGTTCTACATCAATGGCCTTATCATTTCCGAATTAGGCCTTTCAATTTTCTTATGAGGAAAAATATCAACTTTTCCACTTCTATCTGGTTCACAACACATAGAATCCTTCTCTATTTTAATAGCTTCCTCAAAAGTTTCAACAAGGGTTGTTTTACCTGCTCTCTTAACAAACATCCCAGGATACTTTGGCAAATTTGATGTATAATTTTCAATGATAATATCCTTGGGTGGTTGAGAAGCAACAGGAATTTTATTTTTCAATGTAAGAAATCTCTGATTAAAATCTTTAATTATTTCTGTAGGTTCCATTTTAATTTGAGATAACTCAAGAGCTAAAAGAGCAGGTGTTTTATCCTCCCCAAATTTATCTAGGAAATCCTTGTTGAATTCAGCCCAATTTGTGATTGATCTTTGGACTAATGAAAAGTACCAAGTAGATGCTTTCCCTTCAAAATTTAAAGGGAACAAATGACAAACTATATCTTCATGCTGAACGTTCATGGTTTTAACAGCTAACATGAATTTATCTACATGAACCTCTGTAGGTTCCTTATTATTTGGCTTAAACTTTGGAAGAAGTTTATCTCAATGTTTGGGTAGAGGATGATGTACACCAGGCACAGCTACAACAACTGTTCCCAACCAAGGAAGTTGTGGATTGGGTGGAGGATTAGGTGGAGGATTAGTGGGAGGGTTACCTCCTCCTCTTGCAGGTATGTTCCCAGCCATAGGACTTCCTTCCGAATTTGAAGAAATCCCTGAATTAGATGACCTTGGACTATCCGGTGGTGATTCCGGAGGAGAAGGTGGCTGATCAAAACCGCCTACAGAAGTCAATCTTTTAACAATATTTGTTCTAGCAATTTCTCTATGAAGATTTCTGACTTGATAACTTGGAGTTCTATCAGCTTCTGCATAATCTTGAGTAATCATATTCAATTGAGGATTATGTCTTTGTTGTCTAGGTAGACCATATTCTATTGGTGTTAAACCAATTTGATGAGCATATGATCTCGTAAGAATATGATGTGATTCTTCTAAAGTTTGAGTACTCTGTTCAGGAGTGAATGGAGATGTATTATGGTCACGCTCAAGAATACTCCTAACAATTTCTATGAATGGTGATCTACTAAATTCAAATTGTAATGGAGTTTGTTAGATGGTTGAAGATTTATCATTAATTCTACTTGCCATTAATCATTATCATGTCCTCCTTCTAGCGCCATTTGTTGGTCAAATTTTCTGACTAGGCCAACTAAAGGAGATTAAGCCCACACAAGTTGCTTAGAGCAGCTCCCGGTGTGTTTGGAATGAAAAAATCTTGCAGGTTATGGTCCTACTACCAAATAAATTTATACTCTTAAAGGGACCGCAAAAATTCAGTAAAAATTTATCCTAAATTTTTATTACTACTTAAAATAAACCCTAGAGTTAGTTTTCTAAGTCTAAGTTATCCTAAAGTGCTTTCTTAAGGAAAGTCTCCTATTTTGGGGTTTTGTTTTAAATATTTTAACTAAAAGACTATTTTAAATTTTAACAAACTAATCTAATTCTATCTAACAGCTATTAAAATAAACTAAGCTAAAATATGGATTAAAATTAACTAGCTATCCTATCTTAGCTGGCATTTCTTCGGTTTGGGAGAATGTTGATCCTAGATTTGTTATCATTTCTGACAATTAAATTAGTCATTTAAACATATGTTTTATTATCTTTTTACATATTTTATGTCACACAGATCATCATTTAGCCCAAGGTGTGTATAAATTTAAGGTTTATATAAAATCCATTTATTATTATTATTTTATGATTTTATTAATTAAAATTGACATTATTAAAGCGCATTTGATATATTAATTGATTTGTATATTTGTTTGCATGTTTTATAATATTTTTGGGACAAATTAACAACAAGTACGCATTCATGTTGCCATGCGCATAGCATGTCTAGTTCGACGTCTAGCTTGTCACCCAGCTCGTTGCGCGAAACACGTTGGTAGTTTTCCAGGTGTTAAAACGTGTTGCAGACTTTAGTTCTGAAGCACACCAACAAATAGACACTCCATTTGTCCTAGATCTGCGCCTACCATATCCATCTTACAATCTAGCTCGCTGTTGAGCTTTCCATCCAGATTGCTAACCAGATTGCGTGATGTTGAAGATTGATTTCAGGCATTAAAACATGAAACAATTCTGCAAACGACATGCTATCCATGTGTCTGGGTAATGAAGTTCACATTCTAGATAATCCACCATCTCTCAGCCTCCTTTGTCGACACCTCACCTGCTGACCATGCGTTGGGTTGATGTATTAACCTATGTTCTAGAAAAATCACCGTGTCCTCTCCTCTTCTCACCACCAGTCCACCTGCTGTGCTAAGGAAGGATTTGTGTGCCACCTTTGAGAAACAGCCACGCTGAATATGGAGCCTGTGCATACCCTGTCCAATGAAGAGAACCAGACTCGCACCGACGAAGGGAAGATCCTGTGCGTTGGCCTATGGTTAGTTAAATGCCTCAATAGTTGACTAAATTTAGAGAGCAATCTACCACTAAATGGTCTACTTGCTCATCCCTGTAAACATTGGATATAAACACCTCCATGTGCAGAGTTAGAGAGATGATCATTATATTTGTTAGACAATTGTTTGAAGAGAAGAATTTTGTAACTCTGTTCCATCATTTTAATAGAGCCGTATGCTTTGCTGTTGATGATTACGTTTGATTAAGCGTTAGCCAGGAAACACCCCTGATTGTTGAGAGGACCCCTTCTCAACTAGAGGTTCATTCTTTTGTGTAATTTTGTTCTTTTATTTCTGTTATAGCTAGTTTAGTTTGTTTTCATTAGATTGATGTAAATGTTTATCTCATTTATTTCCTATAATGCAATTTAATTTCTGAAAAGTTAAATAGTTAATTGTGCACATAGTTTGATTTCAAATTTAGTTTCAGTCATTTTATTTCCAGTTTACTGTTCAATATTTGTAATTAGATAAACTAGAGCTAGTTTTGTTTATTTCCTTTCTATTATGAGTTATGTAATTTAAATTCTAGTTTATTTCTTAATTATTTCTTTATATTCATGAATTTGTTTAAGTTCATTTCATTGTTAAATTTGATTAATAAATAGGTTTTATTACTGTCTATTTGCATTAGAATTCACATGTGCATGAATTCAGCTGAAGATTAGCTCATTTAGGTTAATTTCTATCATTTTAACTATACAGACTATCATTCAGACATCCTGTTTAAACTGTTATTCGGTCACCCCTTTCAGACCCATAGTTCAGTCTGTCATTCAACTCACTATTTTGTTTTTAGTGTTTTTAATGTGTTTTGAAATTGTTTTAAGTTATGTTTCTTTATTATTTGAAGTATGCTTTGATTATTTTTTTAAGAGTAAGTTGGAATTATCTATTATAATAATAAAAAGTTACAGAGAAGGGCTGTACATGAGGTCGATGGATCATGACCTTTAGCAAAAGGAGACTAGGAAAGAAACCTCTCCCATTTGACAAGCACCCAAAAATGGTTCCTTACTTCTTTGAAGTAGTGGATTCCCCACAAAGTATGACTTGAAACATGACTTAGGCCATGTTGTAGCTGCAACATTTTCCCAAAATTCAAAAAAAATTTGGACCCTCCTTTAATTTGTTTTTCTCAGCCTTTGGTTTTCATGCTTGATGTTTGCGTAAAGATCAGTTTTATGCCAACGATGTTTCAATGTTTGAATTAATTTTTCCTTGCCATCGTAAGTGTTTTATACTTTTGAGTCGGGAGTCTAGTCATCTGCGTGCCCGCCGTTGCGAAGAAGTAAGAAGAAGTCGGGTCCGATCCAAGATTTATTTCCTTTGATGCATTTTATTTGTTTCTCTTATTTCACAGCTTTTTGGAATACCGCCAGAACATATTGTCTCTACGGTTTCCGTATTTGCGGATGATGCACTTTGAAGTTCCCCAGCGAATGCATTAACCTTTTCCAATCCCACCATTTTTATTTCATAGATCCTTTGGATTTCAACTTTCCCCATTGCGGCTTTGGAAAGCACTATCTTTCCGATGTAGTTTGATTTTGTTTTCTGCATGACCGTTATATTTTGGCTGAAGTCATGTTTGTTTTTACTCTGATTTTTGCTGTTCTGTGGAACTTGGTTTCTTTTATGGTTTCGTTGTTGCGGCTCTCTAACCATCTATTGATCCGAAGCCTTAGTTTGGCGAGCTTCAAAGTGAGTTTTGATTTGTTTCTCCACCGATGCCATTGCGGGTTTCCTGGTTGTTTCATCATCCACCATTGCGGAGGTGATGTTGACAGGATCGCCGATCCCATAGTCTTTTGCCGCCCGATGATCTTATTTTTTCCCACCGATTATTTGTTGACCGGGGTGTATATATTTTGGGTTTGGGGTTTATTATTTTACTATTATTTTGGTGATTTCCTGGTGCTGTCGTTATCACTCAGGTAGATCAACGCATTCGCTGTCGGTACCTTCGCTCCTAGGTGGCTCTGTCGTGGAGGTTTATGGGTTTTTCTTGACCAGTCGTGCAACAAAGTGATAGGTAGGCCCTTATGCCTGTTTTATCGTTCCGTTTGATCGGTCAAACTATTTTTGTTGTCCTTGGTTAGTTCGTTGCGTCTGTGGTTAGTGGTTTTCTAGGTTTTCCATCTCGACATGTATATATATTCTAGGTAGATGGTCTGGCGGCCCAGTGGGGGGTGTTTGTGGTTTTGCATGATAATTTCTTCCATGACCGTTATGGGTTTGCAACACGCACTCGACTACTGGGGAAACTAGTGCAGACGACCATTACGCTGTCCACACCAGTTTCCCCCAGTCTATGTTTGGCCATCCGAGGAGGGCGTTTTCATGGTTTTATTCTGAGATGCCGAGGTTTTGGTTCCATTGTATGGTCGCCCTCATTTTTGTGAACCAGGGTCGCAACGTTGAGATTGTTAAACTCAAATACGAACCCCAGACCAATGTTAGGGTCAGAATGCATTATCTAGTCGGACCGTGATGTGAGTGTTTTTTGCAGCAAGTAGCTTCATCTTATTTTTATGAGTGAAGTGCACTATCATTTGCAGTGTCCTTCACCTAGGATTAGGCACCATATTTTTCGCGTGACATTTTATTTCGTAGTGACGAGAAGGGGTGTTTGAGACTGTTTTCTGCTTCAGCATTAGGAGGGGGATATTCGGTGTTTTAGAAAGGCCATGATATTCTAAGTTAAGTTTGAAAATGTTGGTTGAGAGCTGGTTTTTAGCCTTTTGGGCAGATTAATTTTATGCGGGAACTTTTGGTTTGAGTATTGTTTGTCTTACTTTCATAGCGACAATTATGTTTAGCCTAGATGAGGTAAAATGCTCATACATTTTGTCTCCATTTTTGAATGTTATCAAGGAATGGCCCAACAGAACCTAAAAGCAATTTCTGTGTATGACAGGGAAATTCTTCAGAATCCAAGATGTCTAAATGGAAGAAGAAGAAGGCTTCCGTAGTAGAGGAGGAACCCGAAGTCGAAATTGTTACCAGAGTTGAGTAAACCTATGAGGACACCAAATGCATAGTGGGTGTGGAACCCGAATATAAATGGGGGGAATTTTATAGATTAATAACATGTGGAGAAGTACCTAAAATAGGTTTTGAGGAAGAAACCATCTATGCCAATATAGAGAGATCTGCATTGATGAAAGTTTCTACCATACCTGAGCTTTTTCCATGCTCAGAGGTGATTGGGTGGATTCTTCCCAGGGCAGATGTAACCACCATGATTTTGGCAAATGTTGATAAACAGGGTTATGCTTCTTATAGCCCTGGGTATGTATCACTGGCCTATCACTTACCAGAAGCACAAGTGTACTTGACTGAAGACTGGCTGAAGGCAATTAAGGTGGACCTAGTTGAGACACTAAAGAGAATGTTGGTGCCTGGTAAGAACTTTAGAACTAGGAAGACCAGGGAATATGATATTGCCACTCTAAGAACCCCTTACAGGTTCATTGCCCTGATGCTGAATAGAATTTTCTGGAGGGCCCATGGTAAAAGATTCAAGTTAGAGTAGGTGCCTATCATCTTCTATGTTGTAACATAGGGGATAGTGTTCAACTAGGCAAACATTGTGTCCAACAGCCTCTCAGCCTGCATTGCATCAGCATTAGGATGGGTGTCCCAGAAGAGATCAGAGTTCTATATGAGCTCTATACTGATTGATTGCATACTATGCAACCAACCCTTCCCCAATATGAGGTGTATTTGGAACCGGGAGAGGACACCAGTCTACTAAGTAGACAAGCCACTGTGGGCACACAAATACCACAGTCACTATAGGGAAGTGTGTGAGCACTTCATCATGCCATTATATACCTTGATTTTCTTGAAAGAATGCAACTGCATGTCAGAGGAAGAATTGCAGGTGATTAAAGAATATGAAGACTACTACTTAATTGAGGATGGATTGTATTTCAGAATGTATGGATGCTCCAGAGCACCCTCACTACTGCCAAAATATGCCACTGACTACATAGTCCACAAAGAGGTAGTTAGGCAAGTCTTTTTAGATGGCATAGGGAGATTTTTATTCGAACATAAGAAAGCAGTTTACCCTCCTTTACCATTCAGGTTGGGAAGCTATAAATTCACAAGGGTGAAAAAAGCTGAGGAATTTGTGGAGGAATTGGGGAAATTCCATTTTGGGGAAATGAATTTCCATAGGAACGATTCCCGAAATAAAGTGGCAAAGCACTGCAGGGAGGTAAATGTACATTTTGAATACACAAGCCATTGGGATAGAGAGGAATCCATTTTCCGCAGTGCACAAAATATAATGGCCCTAAGAAGAAGATTTAAAAATAAAATCACCACCAAAGGAAGGAAAGGACAAGATGAGCAGGAAAAGGCAGGGGATGAAGAAACTAGAAAAAGAAATGAATATGTTAGGAGACTAGCACAGGAAGCCGAAAGTTGGCTCAAAGGTGAGGAGGAAGAAATGAGAAGAGTTGAACAAGAAGCAGCTAGAAAGGCAGAAGAAGCTGCTCGGAGTGAAGAGGAGAAAAAGAAAAGAAAGAGGAATGAGGAACTAAAGAAGCAGGAAGCAGAAAGGCTAAAGCTGACAGGGGCAGTAACCGACCAATCAGCTTCCGATCCTGTAGACAGTCAGGCTTAGGACTTGGGGGACCCTGATATTCAAGATCCTGAGGTAGCTGCTAGCAGCACAACAGGACAGGCTATGGTCCCTACCCTAAGGCTAATCCCTTTTGAGTAGAAGAAAGGGGAGGAGGTACCGAATTTCAACACTATTTTTTATGATAGGGAAATGAAAATAATAGTGAAGAGGACTGAGAGAAAGGTTGAGATTGGGGGGCAGTCAGGTAAAATGATAAATGATAAAACTGTGGTATATGGGATAGACAAGGACCCCAGATTCACCATCAGATCTAGGGCTGCATTGATCCATGCTTCTTAGGACAATGTAGATCGAATAATGACTGATCTTGAATAGTCAAAGAAGTCTACTTCCCAGCTAAAAGATACCCTGAGAAGAGAGAGAGAGGAAAATAATAGATTGAAAAAGAAAGTTTGAAGACATACAATAGGAAATAAAGTCTTCAAAAGATGAGCTCTAGTTCCTCCAAGTACAGAAGAGATCTATGGAGGCTGCCCAAGGAAGTCTAGAGAAAGTGCAGTGGGAATGTCAAGAGTTAAGAATGGAAAAGGAGCAGCTGTTAGGTAAGATAAGGGAGTTGGAGCTACAGAAAGCTACCTTGGAGGAATCTTAAAGGCAATCTCAGGGGCAGACTGTAGAGCTAAGAGAACAAGTTACCTCGTTAACAATAGCTCTAGAAGAGGCCAAGGAACAGTAAGCCAATCTTCAGCCTTTCAAGGAGCATGTTCTGGCACAGAGGAGAAAGATGCACCAGCTGCAAGTAGCTATAGAGGAAGAACGGTGCAAGATCTTGCAGGTAGACAATCGACTAGAAGAGATTTTGGAAACCTCTTCATATTTTGTAGACAGATCGCAGGACATCTTAGAAGTCCTGATAGGAAGGATGGTGATATTGGAAGCGAATGAATAAACCCCTGTAGATCTACCAGCAAAATATCAAGAGCCCTAAGGCAAGACTATGATTTATTGGAGTTTTCCATAAACACAGCCAAAGAATTCAAGAAGGATGTCAAGAAGACAAAGGGGGCTTGTGCAAAATTCTTCAGGAGACTTTTGATCACTTATAATCGCTGCCAGGTTGAGGCTGAACAGAGAATGGATACCTTTCTAGACCACATCTTGTTTTTGGAGATGTTAAAAAGAAGATATGAAGAATATGAACAAAGGATATAGCACATCAAAGCCATAGATGAGGAAACCCTGGGGAATGAAGTAGCTCATTCCGCAGTTAGTGTGCAGTTGTTAGAAGACCAACTTTGCCTGAGTGTAGCCAGAATAGAAGTAATAAGAAATCAGGATGCTAAATTCAAAATAAATATTCGTTTCTTAGAACCTTCCAAATTCGAAAGCATTGCCTCAGAGGCTTCAACATGGAAGAAGTTTTTGCATAGTCAAGAAGGACCCTCGTCATGAGAACTTTATTCATTTTATTGTAATATACTGTAAATTCTGTAATCACTTAATGAAAGAAAAATATGGGAGGTGAAGAGTTGGGGAAGTCCAACAGTTTTGTTCTTTTTGTATAAATATAGAAGATTTAGATAAGAGAGGGACTTTTTCCCACTTAGATTGGTGAAGACATATTGTAAGAAGAACTATTTCCTTTTGCAATAGATAATTATAGTTTTTATGTTGGAGAAAGCTTGGTGGAATGTTCAAATGTTATGCTATGGATTTGTTGAAGAGGAACTATTTCGTTTTCAGCTTTGTGTCCATTAACGGTGATATTGTTCTAACTCTTTGAACCTATGTTCTTGTATGAATTATCTCTGGTTTATTTTATGAAAATTTCCACTATGAGTAATGAATGTTGTTCATAAACAATTGGCTATCTGGTTGTTCAAATATCTTTAAATGTTCATGTGTTTTGAAAGAAGTATTAGCTATCTGTGATTTTTCATAATGCATGCACAAAATACATTACTCATTAATAAGTGATAATATTGCTCCCTAGGGATAGGTTAGGTAGTTATTTTTAATTCCCTGCTGTGTGTGATTTAAATGCAAGAGAGTCTAAGATGAGAGGTAAGAACCTGCGCATCACATTGTGACCACTCCTTGCATTCTCAACCAATCTGCATTTTTAGATAGGCACTTACATGTCATACTTAAAAATAAAAAACACAAAAATATACACGGTGGACCGGGCCACAACCGGTAAAACCTTTTATTTTTGTTACTTGACCTACGGTAGCTGGACCGCAAACTAGATGGATTCCCTACACCAAACAGTCACGGGCTAGATGGGAATGTTGACTAGGGAGAATCCCTTGCTGTTGTTGCCTGCGAATTTTCAGGCCTCAACAGTTTCTGGCACTAGAAGGAAGGCCACCAGTGCATGACTGGTTGGGGAAATCCATTTCCTTGAAATAACTCCAGCACTGATAGTTTTGAAAGCAGTTTATTTCCTAATCCAAATACTGAAGAGAATAGAGAACATTTTTTTGCTATGGACAACCAAGTGGTAAATGATCTGAGAAGACACACATGGGCTTATGTAAAGAGTATTGGAGGATTACCCATTATCCCTGATTTACCCCAAAGAGAATACAATAAGAAAGACCGTTCCATCTCGGAAGATTCAGTTTTGGTTGGAGATTGGGAAGAGTTAGTAGAAGTAGCTTTACAGGAAGTTGTTCTGCCTTTGAGTCAAGTAGACCCAAACACACCTTACTGTTCTCCTGTACGGACTCCTGTTCTTTCACCTCCTCACTCTCCACCTAGACTCATGGCAGGTGTAAATGCAAATCAGCCACCTAACCCACCAAATCCACCACCGGCTTGGAAAGCTAGATCACCTTTGAACCTAACACCTCCATTGCATGACTTACCTCAAGCTTTTGAGAAGTTGCTGCCTAAGTTTGATCCAAATGAGAAGGTTGTAGTACATGAGCATTTGCAAAGTTTCTATTTGGCGATAGAAGGATTGAGGGATGGGGAGTGTTAAGTCAGTAACTTGTTTCTTTAAATTTTGTGTTTGATTTGCATTTTCTCAAGTTACCCCTTTGTTTTAGTTTGGTTTTTTGCTTCTATTAGGAAATTTTTGGTTTTCAAGACAAACTTTGAGCTTTTGCCTTTATATTTTTCATTTTATTTTTAATCCCTTAGATTACTGAAAGTTGTTTAAAGTTCATCATATTGCATAGTGGACTCATAAGTCACATTATAAGCCTACTCATCATTCAAGCAGCTTTTAAACTGCATTCAAAAGAGCAAAAAATTGTAAAACAGTGTCAAAATAGTGTTTAAAGCTATTCTTGTAGCGCTGGAGCCCAAAATTAACAAAGGCGCGCTACAAGAATATCGCGACTCACAAATTTTCCTAATTTTTAGCAAAATTTTGGCATGATTTCAAGCGGTGAGTGACTAATCACATGTTTTGAGGAGTTTGCTATGTGCTGTCTCAAGAATCATCATGAGAGTAGGTGGTTTTATGATGTGAAAGAAGATCATGATCATCATCTGTTATAATGTAGCTCCTCATGATAGATAGCTGTTTAAACTAACTTTGATGAGAAGACAGTTATTCCCTATCTCTATTTTGAAGCTGAAAACTTATAGTGCACCGGTGTGCTAGGCCAAAAGCTTGGAAATGAGGTTTCAAAGCTCGGTTGAGGTTTTTGGAGGTCACCCGAAGATTAGGGCTTCTTTATTCCGACACCTGTAATCAAATCGAGCACATGAAGACACCTGTTCAGCCATTAAACAGCACGGAGACTGGTTTAAAGCAACTATAGTGGAACATTAAAAAGGTATTCCGCGGTCACCCATAAATGTTTGTTAATTTGGGTTTAATTTGGTGAATCCCATTTTAGCAAAAAATTTTTAAACCAAACATTAATATATGCTCTTATCAACATCCCTATTGAGGAGAAAGGAAGATTAGAAGTGTGGGTGAGCGAATATTGAAAAATATCAGTTTTTCCAGTTTTTCATGTGAATATGATCCTGTCAAAGTTTGAAGGTTCGGTGAGATAAAAACTATGCATGTTACGATGTTCAAACTTAAGACTGCTACTGGTGCAACATGTGATGAAGGAACTGGACATTTGAGACCGTATGAAGACCTAGATAGCCTGAAGACCTAGTTTTTAGTGCATGATAAAAGGCTGATCAGTTTGGTTTTGAAGTCAAGATTGAAACAGAAAATGAACAGAGTATGAGGTTGTCATCCTTGTCTTTTCAACACAAGGTTCCGTTTTTACAGTTCGAGGAGAGTCTCATATTTGAATGAATAATATGCATGATACCTAGTTTCCTTAACAATGCAATGAGGAGTTTGAGCAGCCTATAACATAAAGCATTCAGACACAGTGGTTTATTATGCATTTTGGAGATGGTCAGTGGTCAGTTGTTTTTCATGATAGTCTCATTGATGGTTAAATTTCACTCACAGGCTTAATGAAGAACATTGAATCCTCGGTGATCTAAATCATTCCACTTGGTGGGGAGATTTATTGTTCTTTTAAAAACAAATGGATCAGTCAAGAAAGTTGTAGGGAGTTTCTCATTGAAACTTAAGAGGCTCGAGAGGCAGAAAATCAGTTACTAGATCATCTACTGAACCCTAAAGTCATACAGTTTCCAGCTTTTGAAGAAAAAATGGGTAAGAGTGGTAAGAGTGGTAAGGTGAATAGAGCTGAACCTATTGATATAGGTTGGATAGAGAAACTCCCAGGGTGTGTTGAACTTTTCCAGCATGCTGGCTGGCTGGAATTCTTTAAGAGAATAGATGGTTACAATGCTGAAGTTTCCTATAGATTTGCACAAAGTTACAAAAATTACTTGGTGGTGTTTGATACTTTGAAGTTCAGACTAACAGTAGATTTGATTGCAGAAGCTACGGGGATTAAGAATGAAGGTGAACTATGGTTTAAGAAAATTCCCTTTACCTTTGATCCTCAGAGATATCTATTACCAAATGTCACCCCAGACTGGAGTAAAGGCATCCTTATTCAAAATTTCAGAAAGGAATGGGTTGAACCAATCAGAATTTTGTAGAGTTATATTACTTGCGAGGGCAGGTATGCTTATGTATTTAAGTACCACTTCATATTTCTGCAACATATGGTGGGGGTGTCCAAGATGATCCTTCCATTGTTCTTATTCAAAAGCTTGTAGAAAATGTCTAACAGGGTCAAAGGGCATATGGACCATTCTTCTCAGTCCATCTTTCATCATGGGCTAATTAAGTTGATTATTAGCATTGTTTTGCAGCATGAAGGAAAGACCTGGGATTTTTTCATCTTTTGGTTTGGATTTCAAATCAAATAGGGGGATCAATAGCCTAAAAAACAAGCAGACAAAGGGAAGGTACTGATGAGAAAATTAGGTCAGAAAGCTAAACTTGAAGACAAGGAAGATGTCAAAGTTGAGAAGGCAGCAGAGCATGTGGAAGTTGACAGTAAACCCAAAGTGTTTTTAGCTGGTATTACAGGAAAGTACTCATTGTTTTCAGAAGAGAAATCGCAGCCTAGGCAGCAGTTGATACTAGCAGAGGTTTCCAAGGAAGTTAAAGCTGTAGTTACAGAAGAGGTTGCTGCACTTAAGGAGGATTTTTAGACCCAGCAAAGAAGTCCACTCACCATTCTCTCAGATGATGAGGGATATTGACTAGAAGAAGATTATCCTGTTGATAAAACTGAAGATAAGGCTGAAGCATGCAGAAAATTCTCCATTTCAGAAATTAAAACAGTCAAACCTAATAGGAAGAAGAAGAAAAAGTTTGAAGTGATAGCACCATATTGCAGGCCTAAAACCAGGCCAACGAATAAGCTAAGATGGAATATGAAGAAACTGCTCAATCCTAAATTGAATTCCAAGCAAGTGACTGTCTTGAAAGATATTTCCTCAGGCGAAGAACTAGAATTTGACACAATGAACATTAAAAGCAAGGGAAAAACAGTTGCCAAAGCTTCCTCTTCTCATCCCGCAAAAGTAAAAGGATCATCACATTCAGTAAAGGAGTTAAGGCATCCCGAGTCTGAATTGTTTGCCATATTTCTTGAAATAAGAAATGAAATTTTAAAGCAACAACAGAAAGAAAAAGATGAGGTACCTCCTGTTGAAGATCAAGAATGGGAATATGAAGATGAACTTATACTTAGGCAAGCAGGTATTCTGAAAGACCCTAATATTCCTGCTGTTTCCATAGACTTGTTAAATAGGGATGTAGAAATTTTTAAGAGGTTTGACATACCTGAGATGCCCAGTTATGAGCAAGAGATCATGATAGGAAAGTCAGTTGATTCAGATAAAGAAAACTTGCAGAAAATCATTAAGCAGTACAAACAGCAGATGAACTATATGCAAGAGATCAATGAGGGGCTAATGATGGCTAACAGAAGGCTTAGAAAAGATCCTTAGGATGTCAATGACCATTGTCAAGAGTTGACAGCAGTATCTAAAGAGGTTCTAAAGAGAAAAGGAACCACTGACTTGCACTGTACAGAGTTGGAGAAGACAGTCAAAGATTTGCGGCAGAGAAATGAGGAGCTCACCAAGAAGATAACTGACATGGAGCAGGAGTAGAGGCGAGCTAAGAAGAAAGCTCAAGCATTAGATGGCATTGCTCTGCTAGCTGAGGCAGCTAAGGACCTATGAGTTAGCTATTGATTTAGTTTTTTGTTATCTCTTTTTGAGGAACATGTTAGTTAGTTTTTTACTATTTTTAGAAAATAACATATTTTGTAATATTGTAAATTTCACTTTATCCCATCGAAATTAGTTGAGGCAGTTAGGGTTAGATCCCTAACTGATTTTTGTAAAGAACAGTATTTAGAGAGTTTAGAAAGGCATTAAGAGGGTTGGATTTTTGGGATAGCTTCAAGAGGTCTGCAGACTTGTTCATGAGTTCAGACTTGTTCATGAGTTAAGTATCAAAGCTCTTGTATGCATTTGATGATGAAATTATGAGATATATGACACTTTTACCGTTCAGTTTCTATGTTGGCTTCATTGTTCAGCTTGTCTAGTTGCTTAATTGATATACTCATTACTAGTTTATGTTTATATGCTGGTGATGCTTGTCTTTTATGAATGAACTTCAATACTGTGTTCTGTTGGATCTTGTTGAATGTATTATGCATCTTTGTCTTCTTTTGTTTATGATTTAGTTATTACTTTGCTTATGAGTGTATTCCCTGTCTTATCCCAAAAGTTTATAACCACTAAAACTTTCCAGAAAACCTAAAACCTACTTTGTTTTATCAAGTTTTATTTGAGATTGTGTTGCCTTGTTTCTCTGGCCTTAGAAACAATTTCTGGCACAAACATCTTTGGCACCATTTCTGGGGACAAAGTTGAAGACATATCTTCCCTGGGATACTTATCAGTTTTAGTGGTTTTAAGAGGTGGACTTAAACCAGCATTTTATAAGGCTATTTTCACCAAAATTTGACACAGTGGCTTCTAGAGGAGTGGGAACCAGGAACAAACCTACTTCACCATTACATTCAGGGGTCTCATTCCCTGAACAAATATTGAAAACAACAAGAAAGCTCAGAAGGTCTCAATATTTACCAGCCTTGTGTGATCCTAACCAGTTGGGTGCTTCATTACATTCAGCTGAAACCTCACCTTGGATTAAGCCTACTATACCTGATAGCTCTTTTCAAATCTTTACTAATCCTCAATCCTTTAGAAAAGACAAAGCTGCCTCTCCTGGTAAAATACCTCTTTTTCAGTTGAAATTAAGTAAAATCTCTTTCAAATCAAATTACAGTCAAGCTTCTTCATCTTCAAAACCAGTTAGTCCAAAGATGGCAGCCCAAAACCTTCCCATAGACATGATGGACCGGATGGTTGCAGCCAGGTATGCACCATTAGTCTTACCTCAACCTTTACATGGATTTCCTGGAGGTGATTACCAGAATTATATGCCTAGGTTCAATGGACAGGGGGAAACCATTGCTGAAGAACATTGGGAGGCTTTCCTAAGTTATGCTGACAATCAAAACATTGAGGTCAAAGATGTATGGATGAGGGTATTCGTTTAGAGCCTTGATGGGGATGTAAGGAAATGGTTCAGAGAGTTTCCTGCCAACTCAATCACTATAATTGAAGAAATCCAGGATCTCTTCATGAGGGAATGGGGAGACACAAAAGATCACACCTACTATATAAATGAGTTTGGAGCTCTCAGAAGAAAAAAAGAGGAGACTGTTGCAGATTTTTCCAAAAGGTTTAACAAAATGTATAGTAGGATTCCAGTAGAAATTAAGCCTACTGAAACATCAGCTAAAATTACCTATGCCAATTCCTTTGACCATGAATTTTCTTTATTATTGAGAGAAAGGAGACCTATCACCTTGCTGAACATGCAAGATGCAACATTGGAGGTAGAGTCCAATTTATTGGCTTCAAACAGACTTAAGAAAGAAACAGCCCAACAACTTTATGATAAAAAAGGAAAGAAGGAAGCAACTTCAGGAAGTTCTGATCCTCATACTACTAAAAGCAAGATTGATGAAATGGCCAAGATGGTAAAGATTCTCACTGCAAAATTGAATGAATTAGAGCTTGAAAAGAATTCTGGAAAACCTGCTCCAGAAGCTGAACGAAATCCAAATAACCAGAATCAGTTCAAAAGGAAATTTGCTCCTAGATTCATACGAAGAGAGCACAGGAACAATGATATCCAGCGAGAAAGGAGAGAAAATTAAGATCAAAGAGTGCCCCCACCTCTTCAGAACAATGTAGCTGATGAAGAAGAAGTTGATGAACAACTGATTTTTGAAGAGACTGAGACTGATCAGGATATGAACCATTTTGGAGATGGATTCTCTGGAGGTTTTGTTACTGAAGAAGAATTTTTGAATGCAGAATATTATGATGCAAACATGTTTGAAGCTGAGGATGACTTGGAGTTAGAAAAGACTGCTGTAATTGCTACTGTTCATCAAAATGGACCCAAGAAGACTATAAATCTCAGATCAGGCCCAAAGTAGGTGGTGTAAGCCCAAAAAAGAAAGCAGCTGTCCCTGCTGAAATTGTCCCTGCTAAACAAACAGCTGATCCTGTGCCAGAAAAAAGACAAGTTGCAGAAAAATCAAGGAAGACTCCAGAGGTGGAAGAGGTAAACAAATCTGTTCAGAATTTCAGTTTGGAGAATGAATTAGGGAAGTTAAAGAAGCCTGTACCTTTAATTGAGTTAATAAAGAATCCTTCATATAAACAAATAGTCTTGAAAGTGATGAATTCAGCAAGTAATTAGCCTGTTTCAGACACAGTTAATCTGTAGGAAGAAAACCCTAGAATCTTTATTGGATCAGCCCTAGCTGAAAAAACTAAAAATGAGGCTGGCGCTTCACCTCCTTTCTATGTCACCTTGACAGTCCATGAGCAAATGATTCACAATTTCCTTTTAGATTCAGGAGCATCCCACAATTTGATGCCAAAGGCTGTTATGGAAGCTTTGGGCCTGAGTATCACTAAACCTTACCATGACCTATATGCCTTTGATCCCCGAGCAGTGAAGTGCCTTGGAGTAATAAAGGATATGGTTGTCAGCCTAGCTCAGTTGCTCATGAAAAGTGTGATAATGGATGTTGTGGTAGCTGATATAACACCGAAGTTTGGTTTACTTCTATCTAGGTCATGGGAAAAGAAGGTTGGAGGAACCTTACAAATGGACCTTTCATATGCCACCATTCCTGTGTTTGGTGGAGAAAATAGAAGGCTGTACAGAGAGATGCAGTTTGCTTACATAGTGACAGATGATAAAAATCCCACAAATCACCCACTGTACTCTGTTGATAGAGACCTTGGTACGTGCATGCTACATTTCAGTGATGAGGATAATTCTGCTGGTCTGTTACAAGTGGAAAAGGAACAACCAACAAAACACAGCAGACAGGAAGAAGATGCACTGTGGAAATTGTATTTTGATGGATCCTCATGCAAAGAGGGTGCTGGAGCTGGAGTTCTTCTCAAATATCCTGGAGGTGAAACAGTGAGGCTCATGTACAAGTTGGAATTTGTTACTACAAACAATACTGCTGAGTATGAGGCTTTGCTACTGGGGTTAAAAGCTACAAAATATTTGGGCATTCAGCAGATTGCTGCATTTGGCGACTCCGAACTAGTTGTTCAGCAGGTTAAGAGAAACTATCAAGTGAAGCAGGGTTTGTTGAATCTTTATCGGAATGAGGTATGGGACATGCTTGAAAACTATTTTGTAGATTTTAATATTACTTACATTACAAGGGATTATAATCAGACAGCAGATTCATTGGCTTTAGCTTCCACACACTTCAGAATCCCTAAAACCACTCAGTTGAAATATCCAATTGAAATAAGGTACAGACCTTCTGTACCTGATAATGTAAAATAGTGGAGAGTGTTTGAAGATGATACTGAGATTAAAAGGTTCATTGAACTTACAGATGAGTTTTCAAATTCCTTAATTGATCAGGATGAGGAGGATGAAGAAGAACAACTGGATGAAATTGTTGCAGAAGAGATAGCAGGTCATAAGATCATTGAATTGAAGAGTAACTTTATTCCCAAAGGTTTGGTACCTCTGGAAAGAATATTTACAAAGGATGATACACCCTCAAATCCTGTTGTTTAGTCTTCAGAAGAGAATGTGATAGACTGTAATATTGGTTCAGCTGAACATCCTAGAATGGTCAAAATTTCTAAATCATTGACAGTTGAACAAAGAAATAGATATATCAAACTGTTAAAAGAGCATGTAGATGTCTTTGCATGGTCCTATGAAGAACTAAGAACTTATGATACAGGAATCATACAGCATAAGGTGCCTTTAAAGCCAAATGTTAAACCATTTCGTCAGAAACTGAGAAGGATCAATCCAGCTTTGTTTCCCGTAATTTAAAAAGAAGTAAAGAAGCTGTTGGATGCAAAGATAATAGTGCCTCTCAGGTATTCTTCCTAGGTGGCTAATTTGTTCCCTGTCAGAAAAAAGAATGGAGAGATCAGATTATGTGTTGATTTTAGAAACCTGAACAGATATTCATTAAAAGACAACTATCCTCTTCCTAAGATTGAGCAGGTATTGCAGCAATTGGTTGGAGCACAAAGGATCTCTATGGTGGATGGTTTCTCAGGGTACAATCAGATTACAGTGCACCCGGATGATAAGGAGAAGACAACCTTTAAAACTCCCTGGGAGACATTCATGTATGACAAGATGCCTTTTGGCTTGATGAATGCTAGAGCAAACTTTTAGAGAGCAATGGATATTGCCTTTGTGGGAGAAAAAGATAAGTTTGTGGTTATTTATTTGGATGATATCACTGTTTTCTCGCAGTCAAATGATGAGCATTCAAAGCATTTGAGGCAGACCTTCATAAAATGCAAAAAATTTGGCCTTTCTCTAAATCCAAAGAAGTCACATTTTGCTGTGCAAGAAGGTAAACTACTTGGCCACTTGGTGTCTACTGATGACATCAGAATAGATCCTGAAAGAGTGAAAGCTATACTGAAGATCAATTTACCTACGAGTAAAAAGGATGTTCAATCATTCATTGGCAAAATTAATTTTCTGCGGTGGTTTATTCCCAACTTTGCTGAAACCATTAAACAGATCACAACCATGCTAAAAAAGGATCAAGAAGTTAGATGGATTTCTAAGGCAAAGGCTGCATTTGAGAAAATCAAGGTAGCTCTTACTGAAGCACCTGTATTGGTAAGCCCTAATTTTACTAAAGAATTCCTTACTTTCTCATTTGCATCAGAAGACACAATTGCAGCTATTTTACTTTAGAAGAATAAAGAAGTATTGGAACAGCCTATTGCCTTCTTCAGCAAGACTCTCAGAGATTCTGAGCTGAAGTATAGTATATTGGAGAAATAGGCTTATGCTTTGGTAAAGGCTTTGAAATTTTTCAGAATTTATGTCCTGCATTTAAAAGTCATTTCATTTGTTCCAAATGCTGCTGTGAAAGATGTCTTAACACAGCCTGATAGTGAAGGGAAGAGAGGCAAATGGATTGCAAAGATTATGGAGTATGATGTGGAGATCAGACCTACTAAGCTTGTTAAGGGACAGGGTTTAGCCAAGCTACTGGCTGAATCAAATTGTTAGGCTTTGGGATTGTATGTTATGGCTGAAGAAATAACTCAAGAAGAAGATCAAGCAGCATTGAAAAAAGACAAGATCGTGGGTTTTTACTCAGCATCTACCTGGTATGCAGACATAGTGTATTTTTTGTTGTTTTTACAATGTCCTGAGCATTTGGATAGGAAGGCTGCTAGATCTTTAAGGCTTAAAGCTACTAAGTACTGTTTGATGGAAGAACAACTATTTTGGAAGGACCCAGGTGGTATTCTGCTCAGATGTTTGGACAAATCTGAGATTGAAGGAGTGATTTCTGACTCTCATGAGGGTGCTTGTGGAGGGCACAAATACTGGAAGACAACAGCATACATAATTTTGAGAGATGGATACTATTGGCCCACCTTGTTTGCCGATGTTTATCAGCAGGTAAGAGCCTACATCCCTTGTCAGAAATTTGCTGGTAAACATAAATTGTTGTCTTTGCCTCTAAAACCCATTGCAGTCAATGCTCCTTTCCAGCAATGGGGTCTGGATTTTATTGGAGAAATTAATCCAGCATCTTTAGGACAGCATCACTAGATTTTGACAGCAACAGATTTTTTCACTAAATGGGTGGAAGCCATTCCTACAAGGAATGCCACAGACAGGGTAATCATAGATTTCATTGAGGAAAATATCCTAAGCAGGTTTGGCTGCCCTCAGAAGTTAGTGGCAGATAATGCTAAGGCCTTCAAGTCTAAAGCAATGATAGCATTTTGTGAAAAGAACGGTATTTTGCTAAAGCATTCCAATCCTTATTACCCCCAGGGTAATGGCTTGGCTGAATCCTCTAATAAGAATATCATTCAGAGCATTAAGAAGCTACTAAAGCATAACAAAAGATCATGGGATTCAATGCTGAAATATGCATTGTGGGATGACAGGATCACAGTGAAACAAGCAATTGGAACTTCTCCCTATCAGTTAGTATATGGTACAGAGGCAGTTTTCCCTGTTCATTTTTGGATCCCAGTGATGAAATTTCTCTAGAATGCTCAAGAGGAGCCAGATGATATGCAGAGAAGAATTTTTGAGATGATTAGAGTTACAACAAAACATGGAAAAGGTGGATGAAAAGGCATATTTGTACAGAGCCAAGATCAAAAGCAGATTTGACAGAAACAACAAAGAAAACACTTTTTCAGTTGCTGATATGGTTCTAAGGTGGGATGCAAGAAATGAGAAAAAGGGTAAACATGGTAAGTTTGACAATCTTTGGTTTAGCCCTTTCTTGGTGTCAAAAGTTTTGGAAAATAATACTTTTATCTTGCAGTCATTGGAAGGTGAGGAGTTGTCCATCCTTGTTAACGGGCGATTCCTCAAGCATTTCTACAGTTTATAAGAGCATTTTCACTTTTCATTGTACATACCGGTGTGAGTGAAGCATAATAAGACTCCATATCCCAATGGAAGTTTTTCAGATAAGTAAGTAGGTTAGCAGACAGAAGGCACTGGTCTACAGGTTCTTAAAGCCTCACAGGGAGGACTTCATCCCGCAGCTAGAGCCAGATGTTAAGTTAGTAACTTGTTTCTTTAAATTTTGTGTTTGATTTGCATTTTTTCAAGTTACCCCTTTGTTTTAGTTTGGTTTTTTTCTTCTATTAAGAAATTTTTGGTTTTCAAGACAAACTTTGAGCTTAATCCTTTATATTTTTCATTTTATTTTTAATTCCTTAGATTACTGAAAGGTCTTTAAAGTTCATCATATTGCATAGTGGACTCATAAGTCACATTATAAGCCTACTCATCATTCAAGCAGCTTTTAAACTGCATTCAAAAGAGCAAAAAATTGTAAAACAACATCAAAATAGTGTTTAAAGTTATTCTTGTAGCGCTGGAGCCCGAAATTAACAAAGGCGCGCTACAAAAATATCGCGACTGACAATTTTTCCAGTTTTTTAGCAAAATTTTGGCATGGTTTCAAGTGGTGAGTGACTAATCACATGTTTTGAGGAGTTTTCTATGTGCTGTCTCAAGAATCATCATGAGAGCAGGTGGTTTTATGACGTGAAAGAAGATCATGATCATCATTTGTTATAATGTAGCTCCTCGTGACAGATAGTCGTTTAAACCAACTTTGATGAGAAGACAATTATTCCCTATCTCTATTTTGAAGCTGAAAACTTATAGTGCACCGGTGTTCTAGGCCAAAAGCTCGGAAATGAGGTTTCAGAGCTCGGTTGAGGTTTTTGGAGGTCACCCGGAGATTAGGGCTTCTTTATTCCGACACCTGTAATCAAATCGAGCACATGAAGACACCTGTTCAGCCATTAAACAACACAGTGACTGGTTTAAAGCAACTATAGTGGAACATTAAAAAGGTATTCCGCGGTCACCCAGAAATGTTTGTTAATTTGGGGTTTTTCTGGTGAAGCCCATTTTAGTAATTTTTTTTTAAACCAAACATTAATATATGATCTTATCAACATACCTGTTGAGGAGAAAGGAAGATTAGAAGTGTGGGTAAGCGAATATTGAAAAATATCAGGTTTTCATGTGAATATGATCCTGTCAAAGTTTGAAGGTTCGGTGAGATAAAAACTGTGCATGTTACGATGTTCAAACTTAAGACTGCTACTGGTGCAACATGTGATGAAGGAACTGGACATTTGAGACAGTATGAAGACCTAGATAGCCTGAAGACCTAGTTTTTAGTGCATGATAAAAGGCTGATCAGTTTGGTTTTGAAGTCAAGATTGAAACAGAAAATGAACAGAGTATGAGGTTGTCATCCTTGTCTTTTCAACAAAAGGTTCCCTTTTTACAGTTCGAGGAGAGTCTCATATTTGAATGAATAATATGCATGATACCTAGTTTCTTTAACAATGCAATGAGGATTTTGAGCAACCTATGACCTAAAGCATTCAGACACTGTGGTTTATTATGCATTTTGGAGATGGTCAGTGGTCAGTTGTTTTTCATGACAGTCTCATTGATGGTTAAATTTCACTCACAGGCTTAATGAAGAACATTGAATCCTCAGTGATCTAAATCATTCCACCTGGTGGGGAGATTTATTTTTCTTTTAAAAACAAATGGATCAGTCAAGAAAGTTGAAGGGAGTTGCTCATTGAAACTTAAGAGGCTCGAGAGGCAGAAAATCAGTTACTAGATCATCTACTGAACCCTAAAGTCATACAGTTTCCAGTTTTTGAAGAAAAAATGGGTAAGAGCGGTAAGAGTGGTAAGGTGAATAGAACTGAACCTACCGATATAGATTGCATAGAGAAACTCCCAGGGTGTGTTGAACTTTTCCAGCAGGATGGTTGGCAGGACTTCTTTAAGAGAATAGATGGTTACAATGCTGAAGTTTCCTGTAGATTTGCACAGAGTTACAAAAATGACTTGGTGGTGTATGATACTTTGAAGTTCAGACTAACAGTAGATTTGATTGCAGAAGCTACATGGATTAAGAATGAAGGTGAACTATGGTTTAAGAAACTGCCCTTTACCTTTGATCCTCAGAGATATCTATTACCAAATGTCACCCCAGACTAGAGTAAAGGCATCCTTATTCAAAATTTCAGAAAGGAATGGTTTGAACCAATCAGAATTTTGCAGAGTTATATTACTTGCGAGGGCAGGTATGCTTATGTATTTAAGTACCACTTCAGATTTCTACAAAATATGGTGGGGGTGTCCAATATGAGCCTTCCATTCTTCTTATTCAAAAGCTTGCAGAAAATGTCTAACAGGGTCAAAGGGCATATGGACCATTCTTCTCAGTCCATCTTTCATCATGGGCTAATTAAGTTGATTATTAGCACTGTTTTGCAGCATGAAGGAAAGACCTGGGATTTTTTCATCTTTTGGTCTAGCTTTCAAATCAAACAGGAGGATCAGCAGCCTAAAAAACAAGCAGACAAAGGGAAGGTACTGATGAGAAAATTAGGTCAGAAAGATAAACTTGAAGATAAGGAAGATGTCAAAGTTGAGAAGGCAGCAGAGCATGTGGAAGTTGACAGTAAAACCAAAGTGTTTTCAGCTGGTATTACAGGCAAGTATTCATTGTTTTCAGAAGAGAAATTGCATCGTAGGTAGCAGTTGATACAAGTAGAGGTTTCCAAGGAAGTTAAAGCTGCAGTTACATAAGAGGTTTCTGCACTTAAGGAGGAGTTTCAGACCCAGCAAAGAAGTCCACTCACCATTCTCTCAGATGATGAGGAATATTTACTAGAACAAGATCAGCCTATTGATAAAACTGAAGATAAGGCTAAAGCATGCAGAGAATTCTCCACTTCAGAAATTAAAACAGTCAAACCTAATAGGAAGAAGAAGAAAAAGTTTGAAGTGATAGCCCCATATTGCAGGTCTAAAACTAGGCCAACGAATAAGCTAAGATGGAATATGAAGAAACCGCTCAATCCTAAATTGAATTCCAAGCAAGTGACTGTCTTGAAATATATTTGCTCAGGTGAAGAACCAGAATTTGACACAATGAACATTAAAAGCAAGGGAAAAACAGTTGCCAAAGCTTCCTCTTCTCATCCTGCAAAAGTAAAAGGATCATCACATTCAGTAAAGGAGTTAAGGCAGCCCAAGTCTGAATTGTTTTCCATATTTCTTGAAATAAGAAATGAACTTTTAAAGGAACAACAAAAAGAAAAAGCTGAGGTACCTCCTGTTGAAGATCAAGAATGGGAAGATGAAGATGAACTTATACTTAGGCAAGCAGGTATTCTGAAAGAGCCTAATATTCCTACTGTTTCCACAGACCTGTTAAATAGGGATGTAGACATTTTTAAGAGGTTTGACATACCTGAGATGCCCAGTTATGAGCAAGAGATCATGATAGGAAAGTCAGTTGATTTAGATAAAGAAAACTTGCAGAAAATCATTAAGCAGTACAAACAGCAGAAGAACTATATGCAAGAGATCAATGAGGGGCTGATGATGCCTAACAAAAGGCTTAGAAAATATCTTCAGGATGTCAATGACCATTGTCAGGAGCTGACAACAGTATCTAAAGAGGTTCTAAAGAGAAAAGGAACCACTGACTTGCACTGTACAGAGTTGGAGAAGACAGTCAAAGATTTGCAGCAGAGAAATGAGGAGCTCACCAAGAAGATAACTGACATGGAGCAGGAGCAGAGGTGAGCTAAGAAGAAAGCTCAAGCATTAGATGGCATTGCTCTGCTAGCTGAGGCATCTAAGGACCTATGAGTTAGCTATTGATTTAGTTTTTTGTTATCTCTTTTTGAGGAACATGTTAGTTAGTTGTTTACTATTTTTAGAAAATAGCATATTTTGTAATATTGTAAATTTCACTTTATCCCATTGAAATTAGTTGAGGCAGTTAGGGTTAGATCCCTAACTGATTTTTGTAAAGAAAAGTATTTAGAGAGGTTATAAAGGCATTGAGAGGGTTGGATTTTTGGGATAGCTTCAAGAGGTCTGCAGACTTGTTCATGAGTTCAGACTTGTTCATGAGTTAAGTATCAAAGCTCTTGTATGCATTTGATGATGAAATTATGAGATATATGACACTTTTACCCTTCAGTTTCTGTGTTGGCTTCATTGTTCAGCTTGTCTAGTTGCTTAATTGATATACTCATTACTGGTTTATGTTTATATGCTAGTGATGCTTGTCTTTTATGAATGAACTTCAATAATGTGTTCTGTTGGATCTTGTTGAATGTATGATGCATCTTTGTCTTCTTTTGTTTATGATTTAGTTATTACTTTGCTTATGAGTGTATTCCCTGTCTTTCCCCAAAAGTTTATAACCACTAAAACTTTCTAGAAAACCTAAAACCTACTTTGTTTTATCATGTTTTATTTGAGATTGTGTTGGCTTGTTTCTTTGGCCTTAGAAACAATTTCTGGGACAAACAGGGAGCATGAGGATTTTGTTTGTAGACTTTTTCCACACACTGTTAAAGGAGCAGCAGCATTATGGTACTTTGGTTTTCCTACAAACTAAATCCCAGATTGGGATACCTTTGAAAGGACTTTCAGAAACAAGTATGCAGCCCATAAGATGCATGCAACACTAATGAAAGGTTTCGGCGCTTTAAAAAAAGAAAGGAATGAAAAGGTACACAATTTCACTCAAATATTTTCTACTTACCTCAAGAACTTCTCTGCAACTGATAAGCCTTCTGATAAATTTCTGATTGAGTATTATACCTCAGCTTTAGGTCCGGATTTGGATATGTTTACAAAAGCTCAGGTTAAGCCTACATTAGCAGAGACTTATGAAGAAGAAGAAAGAGTAGAGGATGAAATGGAAAGTATAGAAGATTATCCCCAGCAATCTGGAGAAAAAACTTTCGGGAAAAGAGCTTTATTTCTGTCTAAACCTAAAGAGGGGCAATTACATGATTTTGAGGGGATGTTAAAGATGATGCAAAAGCTTTCCAACAGGATAATAGATTTGGAGAAGGAAAAAGAATCCCAAAAAGATTATAAGCCTTACTACAAAAAAAGGGAAGATAATAACCAATGCAAGATCTCTCCACATGGTTCAGCATCAATGAATCTGACAGAGGTAGGGATGGATAATTTCTGCACTTTTCACCAACAACCTCATTCTGAAAAGAATTGTCCTCAATGATTAAATTCAATGACATTGGTATTGAATCAGCTCTTGGATTCTAAATTGACTGAGGATAGTGATGAGGAAGAGAAAGGTAATAAGACCATATAAAAACAAGAAAATGATACCATGTTTTTATGGGATTGTGTCTCATTGTTTGATATAGAAAAAAGTACTCTTAAACCTGAGAATATACCAACGACAACAAAAGACATGAATTTGGTAAATAAAGATAATACAATAATCTCAAAAATTAAGAAGTTGCAAGAGAATGTCAGGAAATAGCCAAAGAACAGTGTTGAGGACAAAGTACCCGAAATTAACATTATCAGCCAAGATCCAGAGCAAATGAACAAGCCTTCTAATCCTATGGAAGAACAAGTATGTGTTAACAAAGAAAATACTAAAAATCCTGAAGAGCCAGAGGAAGAGATGCCCACCAAAAATCAACCTGTGGAAGAAGATGTTAAATCAATTAGGGAAGGGAAAGCTAGAACCCCACCGTTCCTTTTGACAATGAAGATGTTGAACCATAAGGTACATAATTGTTTGGTAGATTCTGGATCATCGGTGAATGTCATGCCACTCGCAGTTTGCAAAAAAATTAATGGGCAGCCAAAACCTTCTGCTTGGGATGTCACTCAATTAGATAGAACTAGTGTCAAAGTAGTGGGGGAAATGGAGAATGTTCTCATTCGTTTAGCCGCAAATAACAAGATATGTCAATTTATTGACATTGTAGTGGCAGACATACCAGATGGATATGGACTTATTCTGAACCAAGACTGGTCTGCAAGGTTAAAGGGGTATTTTGCTTCCGATTGGTCACATTTATGGTTGCCTCATTAAGGGGTCCCTAATCAGAACCTTATATGAAACAAACTATCATTAAGTTGGAAGAAGGAAATGAATTTGCTAATTCTGTTTTGGGGAATTACCTAACAGAGCTTGAACTAAGATATCATGCATCAGAAGAAGCCAGTAGTATGAATGACACTCAGCCCGATATCCTTCAAGGTTCACAGGCTGATGAAATTGATTGTAAATTGGTAGACATTATTTTGGTTCCAATAATAGTAGAATTGGATCACGGGTAGGTATCTCTTGTCTGCAATCAAGCCTAGCCACTTGACTCATAGGTTGATAGATTTTAAGGGGTGAGCATAGAACTGATCAGGTAATGGTTGGTTCTCAATTTTTATCTTTTGATTTGATGACCTTGTATATAAATAATTTGATGCAGTTTTACTTTGATTTACCGCTTTTGTTTCTGGTTATTTTGGTTTGTTTTGAATAAGAGAGGCAAACTTTTAATTGCATGGAAAGCATCAGGGTTCTTGATTAACTGAAATCTTTGGGATAAGACTGTGCATTTTTATTTTTGAAATGATAAAATTTCTTCTAGTAAGTAGTTTTCCTAAATGGCTATGCACTCATTGAAGTCGTGCTTAACACCTAAAAATAGCTCAGAATTAAGAGGTCTGGAATACTATTTCGAGGCTCCATCCATTTCACATCTAAGATGTCCTAGGGAGTGATAGAAAAAGACCCACAGAAAGGAAGCAAGGTGAACAGTTTATTATATATAAATGATCCCATGCAATGATATTAAAATCCTAAAGGCTCTTAAGAGTCAAAACTCCTAAAAAGAGCAATACATATCAAAACGAAGTATCATAAATGTGAAAATAACTTGCCAAAATTTCTTCTCCGTCTGTGAGCTGAAATGTAAATACATCTCTCACACAAAAGGACACTATGGATAGAAGAACCTGAATAAAATTCATAAAGAAAGGCAGATGGAGGACTCAAAAGAACAAAAGTTCAAAAAGGCACAAAAGTGCAATTAGCATGGGAATGAGGAACAAATGAATAGTGTTGTTTACCATATGTTATGATCCTATGGTTTCCAAGCTAGAAACTACCCAAATACAGAGGTAAAATAAAACTCACCTACTAAGCCTCAAAAGAGTTATCAGGACTTTAAATATTTTGCGTTCCCCTTCCCAAAGAATGGACTGTCATCAATGATTTAAATGCATGTGTTTGCCATCTTAGGAATAAAAGTGTCTAGAAGTATTCAACTTATGAGCTAAATGATTAAATAGTCTTTTATTGGGAAGAAGTTGATTAAAAAATCTGGGGTTCACCAGGTAGTCGCCAATCGTTGCAGCTGCAACATTTTCCCAAAATTAAATTTTTTTTTGGACCCTCCTTTAATTCATTTTGCTCATCTTTTGGTTTTGCTTGATGTTTGCGCAAAGATTAATTTTATGCCAGTGATGTTTTAATGTTTGAATTAATTTTTCCATGCCATCGGAAGTGTTTTGGACTTTTGAGTTGGGAGTCTATTCATCTGTACGCCCGCCGTTGCGGAGAAGTAACAAGAAGTCAGGTCCGATCCAAGATTTATTTCCTCCGATGCGTTTTATTTGTTTCTGTTATTCGACAACTTGTTGGAATACTGCCGAAACATATTGTCTCTACGATTTCTGTAGTTGTGGATGATGCACTACGGAGTTCCCCGATGATTGCATTAACCTTTTCCGATCCCGCCATTTTTGTTTTGCAGATCCTTTGGATTTCAGATTTCACTGTTGTGGCTTTGGAAAGCACTATATTTACGATGTAGTTTGATTTTGTTTTCTGCATGACTGTTATTTTTTGGCTGAAGTCATGTTTGTTTTTACTCCAATTTTTGCTGGTCTGCGGAACTTGGTTTCTTTTATGGTTTCGCCGTTGTGGCTCTCTAACCATCTATTGATCCGAAGCCTTAGTATCGTGATATTTGAAGCGAGTTTTGATTTGTTTCTCCACCGATGCAATTGTGGGTTTCCTGGTTGTTTCATCATCCACCGTTGTGGAGGCGATGTTGACAGGATCGCCGATCCCATAGTCTTTTGCCGCCCGATGATCTTATTTTTTCCCGCCGATTATTTGTTGACTGGGGCATATATATTTTGGGTTTGGGGTTTATTATTTTATTTTTATTTTGGTGATTTCCCCGTGCTATCGTTATCGCTTGTTTTACCATTCCATTCAATTGGTCAAACTATTTTTGTTGTCCTTGGGCAGTTCGTTGCCTCTGCGGTTAGTGGTTACCTAGGTTTTTCGTCTCGGCATGTATATATATTCTAGGTAGATGGTCTGGCGACCCGGTGGGGGGTGTTTGTGGTTTTGCGTGATAATTTCTTCTACGGCTGTTATGGGTTTGTAGCCAGCACTCGATTGCTGGGGAAACTGGTGTAGACGGTTGTTACGCTGTCCGCACCGGTTTCCCCCAGTCTGTGTTTGGCCATCCGGGGATGGCGTTTTCATGGTTTTCTTTTGAGATGCCAAGGTTTTGGTTCCACTATATGGTCGCCCTCATTTTTTTGAACCAGGGTCGCAATGTTGAGATTGTTAAACTTGAATACGAACCTCAGACCAATGTTAGGGTCAGAATGAATTATCTAGTCAAACAGTGATGTGAATTTTTTTTGCAGCAAGTAGCTTCATCTTATTTTTTATGAGTGAAGTGCGCTATCACTTGCAGTGTCCTTCACCTGGGATTAGGCACCATATTTTCCATGTGATGTTTTATTTTGTAGCGCCGAGAGGGGGTGTTTGAGACTGTTTTTTGCTTCATCATTAGGAAGGGGATATTCATTGTTTTAGAAAGGCAATGATATTCTAAGTTAAGTCTTCAAATGTTGGTCGAGAGCTGGTTTTAGCTTTTTGGGCAGATTAATTTTAGGTGGGAACTTTTGGTTTGAGTATTGTTTGTCTTAATTTCATAGCGGCAATCATGTTTAGCCTAGACAAGGTAAAATGATCATACATTTTGTCTCCATTTTTGAATGTTATCAAGGAATGGCCTAACAAAACCTAAAAGCAATTTCTGTGTATAACAGGGAAATTCTTCAGAATCCAAGATGTCTAAACGACAGAAGAAGAAGGCTCCTGTAGTAGAGGAGGAACCCGAAGTCGAAATTGTTACCAGAGTTGAGTACACCTACGAGGAGACCAAATGCATAGTGGGTGTGGAACCCGAATATAAATGGGAGGAATTTTAAAGATTAATAACACACCGAGAATTACCTTGCACAGGATTTGAGGAAGAAACCATCTATGCTAATATAGAGAGATCTAAATTGATGAAAGTTTCTACCAGACCTGAGATTTTTCCATGCTCATAGGTGATTGGGTAGATTCTTCCCAGGGAAGATGTAACCACCATGATTTTGGAAAATGTTGATAAACAGGGTTATGCTGCTTATAGCCCTGGGTATGTATCACTAGCCTATCACTTACCAGAAGCACAAGTGTACTTGACAGAAGACTGGCTGAAGGCAATTAAGATGGACCTAGTCGAGACACTGAAGAGAATGCTGGTGCATGGCAAGAAATTTAGAACTAGGCTGACCGGGGAATATGATAGTGCCACTCTAAGAACCCCTTATAGGTTCATTTCCCTGATGCTGACAGAATTTTCAAGAGGTCCCACGGTAGAATATTCAAGTTAGAGTGGGTGCCTATCATCTTCTATGTTGCAACATAGGGGACAGTGTTCAACTGGGAAAACATTATGTACACCGACCTCTCATCCTGCATTGCATCAGCATTAGGAGGGATGTCCCAGAAGAGACCAGAGTTCTATATGAGCTCTATACTAATTGATTGCATACTATGCAATGAACCCTTCCCCAATATAAGGTGTATCTAGGACCGGGAGAGGACACTAGTCTACTCAGCATCCAAGCCACTATGGGCACACAAATACCATAGTCACTATAGGGAAGTGTGTGAGCACTTCATCATGCCATTATATACCTTGATTTTCTTGAAAGAATGCAATTGCATGTCGAAGGAAGCGTTGCAGGATATTGAAGAATATGCATACTACTACTTAACAGAGGATAGATTGTATTTCAGAATGTATGGATGCTCCAGAGCACCCTCACAACGGCCAAAATATGCCACTGACTATATACTCCATAAAGAGGCAGTTAAGCAAGTATTTTTAGATGGCATAGGGAGAATTTTATTTGAACATAAGAAAGCGGATTACCCTCCTTTACCATTTAGGTTGGGAAGCTATATATTCATAAGGGTGAAAAAAGTTGAGAAATTTGTGGAGGAATTGGGGAAATGAATTTCCATAGGAATGATTCCCGAAATAAAGTGGCAGAGCACTACAGGAGGCAAATGTACATTTTGAATACACAAGCCACTGGGATAGAGAGGAATCTATTTTCCACAGTGCACAAAATATAATGGCCTTAAGAAGAAGATTTAAAAATAAAATCACCACCAAAGGCAGGAAAGGATCACCATCAAAGGCGGGAAAGGACAGGATCAACAGGAAAAGCCAGGGGATGAAGAAACTATAAAAATAAATGAAGATGTTAGGAGACTAGCACAGGAAGCCGAAAGCTGGCTCAAAGGTGAGGAGTAAGAAAAGATAAGAGCTAAAAAAGAAGCAGCTAGAAAGGTAGAAGAAGCTGCCCGAAGTGAAGAGGAGGAAAAGAAAAGAAAGAGGGATGAGGAAATGAAGAAGAAGGAAGCAGAAAGGATAAAGTTGATAGGGGCAGTGACAGAGAAATCAACTTTCGATCCCATAGATAGTCAGGCTCAGGACTTGGGGGACCTTGATATTCAAGATCCTAAGGTAGCTGCTAGCAGCACAATAGGGAAAGGGGAGGAGGAGGTATCGGATTTCAACACTATTTTTTATGATAGGGAAAGGAAAAGAATAGTGAAGAGGACTGAGGGAAAGGTCGAGACTAGGGGTAGTAAGGTAAAATGATAAATGATAAAACTGTAGTATATGGGACAGACAAGGACCCCAGATTCACCATTAGAGCTGGGGCTACATTGATCCATGCTTCTGAGGACAATGTAGATCAAATAATGACTGATCTTGAACAATCAAACAAGTCTATTGCCCAGCTAAAAGATACCCTGAGAAGAGAGAGAGAGAGAGGAAAATAATAGATTGAAAAGAAAGTTTGAAGACATACAACAAGAAATAAAGTCTTCAAAAGATGAGCTCCAATTCCTCCAAGTAGAGAAGAGATCTATGGAGGCCTCCCAAGGAAGTCTAAAGAAAGTGCAGCAGGAATGTCAAGAGTTAAGAATGGAAAAGGAGCAACTGCTAGGTAAGATAGGGGAATTTGAGCTATAGAAAGCTACCTTGGAGGAATCTGAAAGGAAATCTCAGCTGTAGAGCTCAGAGAATAGGTTACCTTGTTAATAGTATCTCTAGAAGAGTTCAGGGAACATCAAGCCAATATTTATTCTTTCAAGGAGAATGTTTTGGCACAGAGGAGCAAGATGCACCAGCTGCAAGTAGCTATAGAGGAAGAAAGGTGCAATATCTTGCAGGTAGACAATCGGCTAGAAGAGACTTTGGAAACCTCTTCATATTTTGTAGACAGATCATAGGACATCTTAGAAGTCCTGATAGGAAGGATGGCGAGATTGGAAACAAATGAAGAAACCCCTACAGATCTACCATCAAAATATCAATAAGCCCTAAGGCAAGACTATGATTTACTAGAGTTTTCCATAAACACAGTTGAAGAATTCAAGAAGGCTATCAAGAAGACGAAGGGGGCCTGTGTAGAATTGTTCAGGAGACTTTTAATCACTTATAATCATTGCCAGGTTGAGGCTGAAAAAAGAATGGATACCTTTCCAGACTACAACTTGTTTTTGGAGATGTTGCAAAGAAGATATCAAGAGGATGAACAAAGGATAAATCACATCAAATCCATAGACAAGCAAACCCTGAGGAATGAAGTAGCTCATTCCGCGGTTAGTGTGCAGTTGTTAGAAGACCAACTTCACCTGAGCGCAGCCAGAATAGAAGTAATAAGAAATCAGGCTGCTAAATTCGAAATAAATATTCGTTTCTTAGAACCTTCCGAATTCGAAAGCATTGCCTCAGAGGCTTCAACATGGAAGAATTTTTTGAATAGTCAAGTGAGACCCCCCTCATGAGCACTTTATTCATTTTACTGTAATATATTGTAAATTCTGTAAGCACTTAACGAAAGAAAAATGTGGGAGGTGAAGAGTTGGGGAAGCCCAAGAGTCATTCGTGGGAAGTCCAACTGTTTTGTTCTTTTTGTATAAATATAGAAGATTTAGATAAGAGAGGGACTTTTTCCCAGTTAGATTGGTGAAGACATATTGTAAGAAGAACTATTTCATTTTGCAATAGATAATTACAGTTTTGTTGTTGGAGAAATCTTGGTGGAATGTTCATATTTTATGCTATGGATTTGTTGAAGAGGAACTATTTCATTTTCAGCTTTGTGTCCAGTAACTGTGAGATCGTTCTAACTCTTTGAACCTATGTTCTTGTATGAATGATGTCTGGTTTATTTTGTGAAAATTTCCACTATGAGTAATGAATGTTGTTCATAAACAATTGGCTATCTGGTTGTTCAAATATCTTTAAATGTTCGTGTGTTTTGAAAGAAGTATCAGCTATCTGTGATTTTTCATAATGCATGCACAAAATACATTACTCATTAATAAGTGATAATATTGCTCCCTAGGGATAGGTTAGGTAGTTAGTTTCAATTCCTTGTTGTGTGTGATTTAAATGCAAGAGAGTCTAAGACGAGAGGTAAGAACCTGTGCATCACATTGTGACCACTCCTTGCATTCTCAATCAATCTGCATTTTTAGATAGGCACTTGCATGTCATACTTAAAACTAAAAAACACAAAATTACACACGGTGGACTGGGCCACAACCAGTAAAACCTTTTATTTTTGTTACTTGACCTATGGTATCCGAACTGCAAACCGGATGAATTCCCTACACCAAACAGTCACGGGCTAGTTGGAAATGTTGACTGGGGAGAATCCCTTACTGTTGTTTCCTGCGAATTTCCAGGCCTCAACAGGCTGTTATCAAAACATTACGCAAAGCCTAATAGACAATCGATTAAAACCATACTAAATAGATAGCTGACTAAAAACATGACACAGACATTGAGCAAAACTTATCAAAAAACACAGAGACACAGGATTTCATTGGAAAGATACCTCCTAGCTTCCAGCCTCACTGTGGGGGCCTTGGAAATGATCCTGCCTAGGGGTCAACATGGCCCTTGCTAGAGAATTCATCGGTGTGTTCCCTGGGTTGGTGATGTTGAAGCTGGTGCTTCCTAATAGATTTTGGGCTATCTGTTCTAGGAGTCAAAACCCCACTGCACTCTCTTGCTGAACTTGTCAAATTGTTTCCAGAGCATCCCGAATGCCCTGGCCATTCTGGATTTTTGTTTGAATATCTCTTGCAAGCAGGATGCATGCTGTCCAAAAGGGATTGGGTAGCAATGGGAAACCCATCATTGCCTCAAACTCTTGGAGGAGGTTGATTTCCATTATGGCTATGAACGCCTCAATGGCCTTTGGCGTTTTCGCCATGTATTGGTCGCCCTAATTGAAAGGAGCAGCGGCCAGAATATCTCTTCTAGGAGGCATATGTTCATCCGCGTCACTGGGGGAAGCACCACTGAGGCTTGCATCCTAGTTGTGGCCTCTCACTCTGGTTCAGGCTCTCCATAGCCTTGGCATGATGAAGGCACACAGATGATCAATGGGAAGAAACAGGAAGATAACTAGAGCTTTGAATAGGGCCTTGTGCTCTTCTGAATCCTTATAAATAGGGCCATCCATGGCTGATATCTTCTTACCATAGGCATACCCTTTAACTCTTAGTGTGCTCACCATTATTTTCTGCCACTCCCCACACTCAAACAGATCTCTCACCGTGTGCGACTGATTTTCCACCTTAATATCCGCAAGGGGCCAAAGGATATAGGCATCCACCATATTTAACTTTCTTTCCACTTCAGACGTGAGCACAGTACCTGCTCATGCTTCCCTCCTTACTTCCCATGGATCGAGCATTAAGGTGCCCCAGTCAACTGTTATAAATATGATCCCATGGCCTGACTGGAGCTGATCATGTGGATCCTCCATGTGAACCATACTGAGGCCATGTGTTAGAGCATGCATTACCATGTAATCAGGCCCACCACACCTGGTAGTCGAAAATTTTTCTGGCTTGCTATGTTTGTTGATGAGATATTCTTGGGCCCGCTCCCTATTGTTGGCCTGTCATCTATTTTATTTCCCTCAAAATTCTTAGGCCAGCTATCGTTCACATGCAAACCCACCGCATCGTCTTCCACCAACATGTTGTCACTGCCCTCCACATCGTCTTTCACCAACTTTGAACACAGGTTCTAGACTTGTTGGGTTTTTCCACAATCCTTGTCTTCCTCTACATGGAAAGACAACCTGATCGCCACCCCTACGTTCACCATGTCATCTGCCACCTTGTTTCGTTCCTGCTTAATGTGCGACAATGTAATGGCTTCCGCTCCTATAAGGATTTTCCTGAGGGCACTTAACCTGCTCTCCCATTTTTATAGAAGATTTTACCACACTAGGTGAATCACCCTTGTATGGCCTTCCCCTGTCCCTCTGTAGACTCCTTAGGCCCCTTGGACCATTTTCTATCCTTTGATGTTTCCTAGACCATCCCTAAAAACATGTGAAAATTGCTATACGTGACTTTTAAACCCTTTATCGTGTATATACGTGGGTTTGACCTCTAAAACTGCGTACATTAGGATGTGTACAAAATCCAAATCCTTTTGGAGTTTTCCTTGACATGGATCTAACTCACTTGTCTCCTGGCTTTCCATATGCCTAGAGATCGCTCAGATTCGACCTTTCATTACCCCATTGAAAAGCTATATAAGGAACCCTTTGGATACATTGAAGGCATACGAGAATTGAGAGTAAAGAAACTATAGTCCATTGTCACCAGAACTTGTGCTTGAGTTTGCATCCCTTTGTCCCTTGAAGCACTTTAGTGTTCTTCCCAAGCTTGCCTTTTTCTTGTGAGCTTGCTATCGAGAGATGGAGGATTGAGGTGGTGGAGGCACAAGTGGGGGATTCAGTTTCTCTGATTCACAGACGTGCTGATAGAGGTTGTATTCATTGTAATCTCTGATTTTATATTAATAGAAATATCTTTTCCTATCCAATAATGTATGTTTGAATGAATATTTTATCCATGGATGCTTTCAAATTCTTATATGTTGTTGACTATATATGCTAGAGTAGATCTAACACCAATATATATAGTATGCTTGTCTTGTTTACTTATTGTTGAGGAAGTGATTCATCAATTAAAGTTGAAGTTGGAAAGCTCAATGGGGATCTACTTCAACCGTTTGAAATAAGGTACGAGTTTTGATCCTTTAGTGTTAGATATTTGATTTCTCTTGCATATTGGAAAGGATTGATTTCTAGAGTCAAGCTGTCTATTGTGGTACCCCAATCCATAGGAATTTCTCTCCGTAATAGAATTGGTGACTCCATTGGGGAGTTCCTAGTAGTTGTCCTTTGGGGGTTTTCTATTGGCATTCAATGAATTTGAATTGCTCTTTTTTCTCTATTTCTGTGTCGGGTCTGGGGGCATGTTATCCTGGTAGTGTCTGATTGGTGTGAAGTTTGTCTTAGCTTGTCTATTTGCCTTTATCTTTATGCACTTTTCTTCATGTACGTCAGTTTTGAACTCACAGTCACGTATATACACGGTTTTGACTGCTATATCCGCATACACAAGCGGGTTTATTGCGAACAGTCATGTATGCCCTTAGTGTGTCCTTCTTAAGGAAGATTGATTGTTGCTGGGTGAATTTTGATGATTGCTGAGTCTCCTTTCATACTGCTAGATTCTGTATACACCTCTGTTCTTGACCAGAGACGTTTTTTTTAGGGTAATTTATTTATTTATTTGAAGAATGTTCTTGTCATTGCATTTTTTATTTTTTGTCTTGGGATTAGTGCATTAGATTTCTTTTACCTTAGTACTTTGCTTGAGTGCTACATGATTGTGCTTGTAGAGTCTGGGGGTTGTAGAATCATTCTTTTGCTTTAGTATCTCATTTTTATTTCAAAAAATGCAAAAATATTTGATTATCATTATGCATTGCATCTTGCATTTTGCATAGTACTTACACTAGATTTGCTTTGAAGTATTAGTTAGGATTTCATATAGGAAAGCTTGCATTTATCATTTGAAGAAAATTGTGCATTTCACATAATAGCATACCTTGTTTTTCATGGACACAATGCATTTGCATTGATTGTTAGGTGTGTATTTTGCTTCATGTTGCATCATAACACCATTGGTTGCACAATCATCTACCTTTTTTGAGTAATAAAGCCAATTAAAATCAATGCTTAATTAAAATGAACTACACTATTTTATTTGATAGGGTTCACCAACAAGATTAGGTTTTAGGGTCTTGGAATAGTTCATTGTGAGCAAATTATCCAAGACCACTAAACAACAACATGTATGTGTTTGTCCAGGTGAGAGTGTGAAATTCCTTGGTATAATTGGTGTTTCTCAGGATCCTCCTCTCAAAAGGGAGTTAAGCACGAGGCAGTGTGAGTGGTTATTGATTGGGATGACCCCTAGTCATAACTGAGTAGCACTGGAGATATTTCCAGGATTGTATTCATATCTGGGGGCTCTTTCAGGAGTTTCAGGCTTTGCTACCCTGCCCATATAGTCAATCCCTCCTGCGACTATCTGCCTGAGCATTGATTATATTGAGGTGAGCTTAGTTTCCTTACCTAGGATATTGAGGGGGTACTTTGTAGGGGTTATTCTGTGGGTGTCCCAGCCAGGTTGGTTTCAGAAAGCACATTCGCTTTACATGTTGAAGCTGAGGGCCACAATAATTTGTTATGTACCTCTGCTTGTTGTGTATGGGAGTCTCAAGCCTCTCCTAGGAGAGACATACCTGCTTTATTCAGGAGCTAATTTATCCTACCCTTGATTGCTTGTGTTTGGATTTATATTTTTTGAGTAATTATGGATTCAGGTGTGGCTCCTCGCCGTTCTTATCAGTTAGCAGGACTTTTGCCTTCTACATCTCCTCCTCCTTTGGGAGAGAGAAACAGATGATTTAGGTGGACTACTTAGCACATTGACTCACACACTATGGGAGACCATGACGAAGGTATTCCTGAGCCACCCTCTCCCATTCAAGTGGAAGATGGGGAGTTTACTCCTAACTATGATCCTTCACCCGATATGACTGAGTTAGGTCCTATAATTGTTGAGATAGGTACTTTTCATGATAGACCTACTTACTCTAGTGTTGATCCCCCATTGATGCATCACCGATATGGCATGCCAGAAGATGAGACTTATTATGAGCTTGTGAGCACTAGTTATGGTAGTTATGTTATGTCTGGCATGCCCACACATGATTTGGAATTTCATGTCGAGTCAGAGTTTGAGCCTAACACTACACCTGAGGGCACTCCTATTCCTTACCATGTGGAGAGGTTTGGAAGCACAAGTCACATTGCACCTTCCATCCTGGTGGTGAAAGCTACATCACATATTCCTGCTAGGCCTAGGGTTAGTGATCCTATTAGGATACCAGATCCAAGATGAGTGACTATAGGGAACACCACATACATAGTTTCACAGATCCCTTCATCCTTGGTTCCTTGTTCTTCGAACTTTGCTCCTCCACCTCATTCACATGGTCCTTTGGGCCAGAATGTTGCTACAAGTCATGTCTGTACTATTGTTACTCGACCAGTTGTGTCTCAGGTTCAAGTACCACCCATTGTTTCAGGAGGTCGTGTTCATACTTCTAGAGGTCATGTTACTACTTCCAGAGCATATATTCCTACTTCCAGAATGTATATTCCTACTTATGGAGCATATATTCCTACTTACAGAGTGTCTCATGGGACATCTCATGGGATGACTTACGGACCTTATTATGGGATGCAGTATGGACAGGGTTATTCACCTTATGGGTATGGGTATCAAAAACCCACTTACTCTCCTAATTATGGCTTTGTAGCTCCACATAGTCAAGGTACACCACATTATGGTGCTTCCATGCCACCCTACACAGGTCAAATGGGAGGAGGGAACCATGGTCAAGGCCATGGTGGTTATGGTAATCAGACCTATGTGAATCAAAACTATCAGGGACTGGTGCACTGACCTGGTCATCCTAGGCTCCCTTTCCTCACAACACTAAATATTCCTGACTTGTTGAGATTGACGAATGATCCTGTATCTCATGACCCGACTTGGCCGGCTATCCCTACTAAGCTTCCCTCAGACATACCCAAATTTGAGGGAAAATCTGGAGAGGATCCAAGTGAACATGTTACAATGTTTCACCTATGGTGCTCTTCAAATTCCTTACACAAATATTCGATTTGTTTAAGGCTGTGTCAACGCACCCTTACAGGGCCTATCACGAAATGGTATATAGATTTACCTAGGGGGCATTCGCTTTGTTCGATGACCTAGCGATGAATTTTCTTAACCACTTCCAGCTACCAGTGCATTATGACGTTGGTACAAAACTCTTGTCGACATTTCAGTAGGATAAAGCCACGCATATCTTGAACCATATCCAAGAGTGGTGTAGATGGAAGAGGTTGATTAAAGCCTTTATACCGCCACAATTCCGCCTCAAATGGTTCCTTAAGTCATTATTGCCTTATATAGAGAAGGATGTTTCTACATCTAGAGTGAAAAATGAGGAACAAGCCATTTTTAGGGTGCAGGAACTGGATTTGATTTATGCTCAATCTGGTTTGTTATATGAGATCATTCCCAATGCTCTGCATTCTAGTTTCGAACCCAAAGTTAAACCTGGACCACATGCCGATGGAATTGTTGGTTGTGCGAGTGCTAAACCTACAGATTTGGTTGTGAAACAGGTCATTCAATTGTCAATCAACCAATATGCTTTGGGACAAGCCACAGCTTCGTCTCAACCCACCCAAATGGTGAGTGTGCTTTCGACGCAATCGTTGGACTATAAGGGTAACCAACAACCCAGAAGGAATAAAAAGAAGGGTAAGAACAATCGTAAGGGTGGGAATAGGAATGAAAATGCTAATACTAATAAAAAGAACGCCCAAAATTATGGGGGGGACAAGCAATCTAAACGTAAGGTTAAGTTTCCTTGCAAGTTGTGTAAGGACAATCACCTCACTTACTTGTGCCCTCGTATCGATGAAGCCTCGAGATTCTTAGCGCAGGGACCAGCTGTGCTGACCAACCCTTTACCTCAAAATCAAAACATGAACTCAAGGACCCATGATCAGTTTGGTGGTGATCAAGATATTAAATTGAGCACATAGATCTGTAGACAAACACACAACTCACATGATAGATCACACAATTTACTCAGTTATTGAAGAATGAAACAATGCAAAAATGGCTTGCAGCTGTGAATGCTTTTCATTAATCAAAGAGTAATTAAATAGATAATTACAATGAAGTACAATGGATTTAATAGCCACAAGCAATTCGAATCCACATGAGGAAGTTTGAATTGATTAGACTCTACTTGACTGTAGGTAACCAAGACCTTGTCTAAATCACTATCGGAGGACTTAGTAGTTAATTGACCTTGTCTAAACCATAACTGGAGTTCATCGAAGCTATAAAATAGAACTCAAGTGTTACATTCAGTGTTGACTAAGGTTAACTGACTATGGTAGGTGAGAAATGGGCCCCACATGTGTGTATTCAAGAAAACCTAGCACTAACTGAATGTAGAGGACTAGAACTGAATGTAACTGACTCCTAACTTAGCTTGACCAGTCATTAACTGAAGTGAACTGACCTTGGTTGGTTTCGGCACTCCCAGTGGCTTCCTAAATTGTAGGGATTGGTCTAGGAGGCTCCTAAACTAATGCAATCAAGTGCAATTAGTGGCAGTGAGCCTCAATTAGTGTTCCCCACACTTTAGTAACTGAAACATGTGCCCCGATTAGGCCAAGTTGACCCAATGGTGTTAATGACTATAAAAAGACTGGATGGACTCCTGATTTAGACATGACTCCCAATTTAGACATATGACCAAATTGGACAAGGGAGGATTAATAATCCTAACACAAGATCCCCAAAGGTTAGTGGTCATGGTTGCATTAACATGGTGCGTGCTACAAAGGTTGTGACCCATGCAAAGGACTATGGTTCATCACAACCCGACCCAGGAAAGGAACCTGATCCACTAGGGACTCCTTTGCGTATTGAAAAACATGTGGATAAAACTAAAGTTACACCTCGCATTCCTAAGGGATTCCTTAAGTGTTTGGGGCACAATCCTAATGCCCGAACCACCCAGACCTATTCTATTGTCAAGGATTTGGGCCACACTCCTTGTGTGATGTCTGCACTAGAAGTACTTCAGAGTTGTCCTTCGCAAAGGAAGGATTTGCTTTCTGCCCTTGATGTGAATGATGATAATTATTCCTCTGTGATTAAATTTGAAACCACAGGACTTCAGCTTCACTTGCCTTACTATATGTCTCTTTTGATTCATGTAGAATGTCTTAACATGACTGTCAAGCACACTGTGATTGACGAAGGCGTTGCTGCTTATGTGATGTATTTATCATGTTGGAAGGGTTTAGGTTCTTCTGAGTTGTCTAAATCTGGTACCATGTTGACCACATTTGATGGGAGATCATTTAGGATGCACGGGATCCTTCCTTCCTTTAAGGTCCACTTGGGAGGAAAGACCATCGTGATAGAGGTTGAGGTGGTTGATGCGCCCCTTGACTATAATCTCTTGCTGGGTAGGAATTGGATGTATAGTATGCAAGCCATAGCTTCTTCACTATCTGTCGGTTATCGCGTCTTTGAGAGCTTCGATCCCAATTGTTCAACACTCTCAGCAGACAACTGGGAGTGTGGGTGTGGGCATGTATCCATCCCTTATGGGAAGCTTTCGTTGTCCTGCACCTGTCCTTATGATAGGGTCTAGGTCTGGTGAGGCTTCGAGATCTATGAGATCGGTGTCTTTTTGCATGAGTCATATGGAAGATCCTTGGATTCTTCCCACACTGAACACTTTGAGTGAGCCCATCATGATAGATGTACCATTGCCTACAACTATGGTAGCTTATCAAGCTAATATTGGATGTGTTGCAGAGCCTAGTCCTTCCTCTTTGTGGACGAAGGAGGAGGACCCATATGTGCTACCTGCATGGGCAGTTTAGTCTTCTCACATGCATGACTTCCTTGATAGTTTTTTTCTTTCAGACGAAGCAATTATTGAGGCCATGTCAGGGGTTGAGCCACTTTGGGAAGAGTTGCATCATAGATTCTATTTTCTTCCCGAGCTTGACCGCTTGGAGTGTGAGGAATTTAGGGAGGTTCTTAGTGAGAGAATTGGTAGTCCCATGGTTCCATTAAGCTCTCCTAGTCTGATGGCTAATGGGAACATGGTGAATATATCTCCTACCATTCCTATCAATATCTCTCGTGATCTTGGAAGGATTGAGAATGTCTATATTGGGGCAGAATGTTCCCATGCTGAGATTCAAGAATACACCAAGCTATTTAAATAATTTCATGATATATTTGCTTGGTCTTACGATGAAATGCCAGGTATCAACCCTTGCATTGTTGAACATGAGATTAAAACTTATCCCAATGCTAAGCCTGTTCGACAATGCTTGCATGTAGTGAATCCTAAGAAAGCACTCGCAATTAAGGTAGAGATAGAGAAATTGTTGAAAGCTGGTTTTATCTATCCTGTTCCCTTGACGAAGTGGGTTTCAAATCCAGTTCTGGTAGATAAGAAGCAAGGAGCGATCTCTATATGCACTGATTTTCGTGACTTGAATCCTTCCTGTCCTAAAGATAATTTCCCCACACCATTTATAAATCAAATCTTGGATGAGTGCATGTCTAGTGAGGTATTTTATTTTATGGATGGATTTTCTAGATAAAATTAGATACAAATTAAACCTGAGGACCAACATAAGACTGCATTTATTTGTCCTTGGGGAACCTTTGCATATCAAAAAATGCCTTTTGGCCTTAAGAACGTCGGAGCCACTTTTCAGCGGGCTATGACCTTGATGTTCCATGATCTCAAATCGATTATTGAAGTATTTTTGGGTGACCTTGCTGCTCATTCTCGTATGAGAATGTGTCATTCCTATCATTTGAGATTAGTATTCGAAGGGTGACACCATTATTTGGTTAGGTTAAATCCTCACAAGTGCATCTTTTGCGTGAAGTATGGTCACTTATTAGGGTTCATTCTTTCCAAGGAGGGTATAAGAGTCGACCCTTTGAAGGTTGAGGTAATACTTCAATTGTCTCCCTTGAGGAACATTAGACATCTTCAATGTTTCCAAGGCATGGAAAACTTCTTACAGAGATTCATTGTCAACTTTGCCAATTTGACTAGAGGATTTATGTGTCTATTGAAAAAGGACACCATCTTTTGTTGGGATGAGTGAGCCCAGGAGTCCTTTGATGCGCTTAAGAGAGCCCTAGCATAGGCCCCGATGATTAGTCCCCCAGACTATAGCCATGATTTTTTACTTTATGTGGCCGTGTCCATGGAGATGATTGGTATGGTTTTGGTTCAAGAGGATGAGGAGCTCCAAGAGCATGTCATATATTATCTGAGCTAGAATCTTATTGACACAGAGATCCGTTATTCCCATGTTGAGAAGCTTGCCTTAGCTATCATACATGCGGTTCAATAGCTGATACATTATATTCTCCTTCGCCAGACCTTGGTTATAGCCCATGTCAATCCGTTTCAATTCATCCTCACTCAAAGGATGATTGGGGTAAAGTATAATAAATGGATTGTCATCTTGCAAGAATTTGACCTCGAGTTTGTTTTGGAAAAATTGAAGAAATCATTAATTTTTGCAGAGCTTATATTGGATTTCCCAAGCGAAGCCGAGGAGATGGTTTGTGAAGATACGTTTATCAATGAGCACATCTTCTTAATATCAACTTTGGACCCATGGCATGGGGATATTATTATATATTTACAAACATTGAAGGTCCCCACTCACATCTCACGGGATGAACGACGACGATTACATCACGTATCCAAGAATTACCTCATAGTGGATAATACCTTGTACCTCCATGGGGTAGATTCCATTTTACGTCGTTGTATAACTCATGAGGAGGATGAGCTTGTGCTGAATGATTGCCATGGAGGGGTGTGTGGTGGTCATTTATCTGGGCTTTCTACAACCCAAAAAATCTTGAGAGTGGGTTATTTCTGGCCCTCGATCTTTAAATATTGTGTAGATGTGGTCAAGAAGTGCCACCCTTGCCAGGGGTATGCATGGAATATATGCTCACTACCTGCCCCATTACATCCCATCATCATCGTCGGTCCCTTCACTAAGTGGGGGATTGATTTTATGGATTGCAACCCAGGTTCAGCTAGGGGGCATCATCATATCATACTGGTTGTTGACTACTTCACGAAATGGGCTGAGGCTATGCCTATAGTTGAATCCGACGGTGAGATAGCCATGCACTTTGTATTCAACCAGATTATTACTAGGTTTAGTATTCCAAAGGAGCTTGTCACCGACCATGGCTTGCACTTTCAGAATCATATGATGGAAGAGTTGGCATCGAAGTTAGGATATAAGCAGGATCATTCCTCCTCTTATTACCCTCAAGTGAATGGATAGGTAGAAGCAGTGAACAAATCACTCAAATCCATTCTCCAATGAACCATCGCACAAAGCAAGGATAATTGGCACATTATGTTATATCCTGCTTTGTGGACTTATAGAACCGCTATTAAGACTGCCATAGGTTTTTATTCATATCAGCTTGTACATGGAGTGGATTCAGTATTGCCGGTTGAGTGCGAGATTCCTTCTTTGAAGCTAGCAATAGAGCTCTTACTAGACACTTCCCCGTTGGAGGAGCATTTGGTCCAACTAGAGCAACTTGATGAGTAGCGCCGAGATGCCTTGGTGGCTCTAGAAGTGAATAAGCGTTGCGTTAAGGTCCAATACAATAATTCTATCCATCCAAGGAGGTTTAGTGAGGGAGAATTGGTCCTTTTGTGGGATCAACTGAAAGAACCCTTAGGGGTAGGAAAATTTAACCCCATGTGGCATGGTCTATACATCGTTAAACGTGTGTTAGAGAAGGGCGATTATGAGTTAGTGGATTATGAGGGAATGACCTTGGAGGAGCCTAGAAATGGGCTCTATCTCAACAATTACAATGCATGATTTCCAGCAAAGGCTAGTTATTGTATATTATTGTATAGTTTTGCATAGGTAGGTCTTTTTCTTATGGTGATCAGGTTTGTGATTAGTTTCCATTTCTTTTGGTAGATGTCAATGGAATCTTTCACCTTCATAGGATTCACGGATGGTGAGAGCCGTCACACTCAACACTCAGCTTCTGCTGCTTGGGTGATTTATACTCCTATGGGTCAAGTATTGTCTTCAGGAGGTGTATGTTTACGGCCCTATTCAAACAATGTTGCTGAGTATAGTGCCATTATTGAGCTTCTATAGGATTCCATTTCACATGGTGTTCTCTCTCTTGAGGTATGAATTGATTCACAACTTAGTAGTGTCACAACTTAATGGTTTGTACCATGTTAGAGATCTGACATTATTAAGAAGATTCTTACATGTGAGATTATTAGAATGGAAATTTGACAATATAACATACATACATGTTCCAAGAATTAATATTCAAGTTGCTGACTCATATGCTAACTACATGTTAGATTGGCATTTGTTTCATACAAAATAAGCTCATCACAAACATAAATTTTTACACATGTAAATAAATAAATCGATCATCATAAATTTTTTTATAAACATCCAGAATGTGGTAATACATAGTGTCATAATACAAAACTAGGGCTCTCGAGCCACTGAAATATAATACACGGTAGTACAAAATGTATCACTCATAGGTATCTAATCCTATGGAGGAGGAGGGGGGTTGTGATCATAGATTGTCACCATGGCTCTAGCTAGCCGTCGAAATATCCACACCCATGCTTGTCGTACACCCACCACCTTGCGCTACATGGCCTCAGGAAAGTACTCAACTTACGCCATGGGTACTCTCTGTGTCAGTCTCACGAAGTTGGTATGAATACTTTGGAGCATCCACTCTTTATTCACACCCATGATTTCGTCTCCTCTTCCCCTTTGTCTATGATGAGGGAAGCCTTCAGGCTGCTGTGGTCCCACATATGCATGCATAGGGTATATGTCACTATGTATTATCACCCAAAAACATGTCTTTTGATTCCACATAATAAAAAAACACAAAAAAAATTAAATAACTCAAAAATTTTAAAAAGAGTGTCGAGATTCGTTACCAATGTCACCGTATGCCGATCCTGGTGGTAGAGGCATGTCTGGGTCTCCCCAAAAATATATCCCCGAATAGGGGTAGTCATCGATGGAAACTATCTGTCATCGCCACCATGGAAAGAAATCAGTTGGATAGGGGTTGGACACCCTACCTCCACCCAGTCTGTGCATCGCATCCACTCAACACCGTTGGGCCAGATCTTGAACCCCGTGTAGAGGAACATCAACTCTAGGGATCAATATCAGAACATGCTCAAAGAAGAACATGCTTAGTATGCTGCTGAAACTGAATTTTTGCACCCTGCCCATCTTGTAGTTGCTCAGTTGTTGTTTCGTGTTGCTCAACAATGTCATACTCCAGTCATAAAATATGGGCCTCATGCACTCCATGGCATAGAACATCAATGGCCGTGAGGCCTGGTGGAGTGAGGCTAGCTCCGCTATCCTACCCAGTGTTAGTAGAATGGCCTTTAGGCTTAGCAAATGTATGGAGTTAGTTGGGATCTGGCTCCCCACCTTCTCCATGTCCGGATAGTAGTACACCGCAATGTACTCATTTATAGTAAGGCCACCTCTAGGCCTGCAAGAGCATAGGTTCACCACTTCCCCCCGTCGAGAAAGTCCAGTCACTAAAGTATATGTCCTCCACTTCTATGGTGAGGGACATCCTGTCTATCTGGAATGGCTCTGAGTCTAGATCCCAGTAGTCTACTAGCATCTGTGGCAGTCTTGGTTTGGCCTGTATACAACCAAGACACCAAAACTTGTAGAGCCTGCATGACCGCAAAGCTTGTTGAGCCATTAGATCTGCCCTTTCTACCCCTTCTACATCACCATGCTCACATTCTCTCTATTCTAGAACCATCCTACACATAAAATTTGAGTTTGATCCATTAGAATACTTAAAAATCATTGAGCACGGCCGCATACGTGACTGTTTTCTAAACAACCACATATGTACGTGACTTTGAGGGCATTTTCTACGTATATCCAGCCCTATACATGGAAAAATCCTCGATTTCGGTGTGGGCTGAGGCGTGCATTTAATATGGGCCTAGAATCATAAATACACCATGGAAATCGATAAAGTTTGCATCAAAATGAAAGAGTAGAGCATGGGTAAGTACTTGGAAAAAACGGTAGTGGATACCGCCGCCTGGATCTCCTAGAATTCGCTGTTGGAGTTCTAAGCTCAATTGGGTAAAAATTTCAAATGTTATATAATGTTTTGAATTTTTTACTATTTATAGAAATTTTGAAAATTTTTGAAAATTTTTACCCCCTTTTCTATAGTTTGGACCATTTATAATCCTTGTGGACCGTTTTTGGACTAAGTTATGATTTAGAAGACCATTTTGAGCACCGTTTTGACTGTTGCTTTGACCCGTTCATGCCCGTTATAGGTATGATGTTTAAACTGGCATATATGTTAGGATCACCTACCGATTGGATTTTGCATGACCTTATGACCATTTCATTATAGCCTTAGGCATGAACCCATTCTATTATGTCAGGGAACCTTCTTGCTATTTCAGAAGTGGCATTATGTGAATGGTAGAGCTTGACCTTACATGGGTACCCTAGTTAGCACCTTATTTGCATTTGGTGCACATGCCGACATTTTGTCCCTTAGGGTGTGGGAGTCCATTGTATAGTATTTCCATGACATTTCGTAAGAGCCTCATACTCCTCTTGATCTTTTGCTAGCCCATTTCCCTCAGGACTCCCTTATGTCAAGTTGTAATTGCATTATCATGAGCTTTTACTGCGTTACTGAACCTTATGTCGGCTTTCCTGACATTGAGTTTCAGCCATATTTCCTGAGCTTGTCTCATGTCTAGCCATGAAGACCCATTTTATATATCCTTTGCAGCTTGATTCCCTATTTTTACCAGGAGGGGAATTTCCCCCGAGTGTCGCTATCCTACACATGTATCCTTGCATTGAGCATAGCTATGTTCCACTGCTTGGAACTAGTTTGTTTGCCTATTATGACACTTGTCTCCTCCTAGTCTGTAACTATAAAGCAATTTTATTCTTTTTCAAGCTTTTTAAAAAGTAAAAAAAAAATTAAAAAACCAAAAATCTAGACAAGGAAAGATGTTATCTTTGGCAGCTGTCGAGTCGTGTCGCTTTTGAATAGAGCACTATATATCACATCCGCTGGTTGGGTTTATAGTTTGACTTTAGGAGCTATACTCGTTTACCTGAGTTTATCTCCACCGACTGGTTAATCTTCTAGTCCCCATGGAGCCTCTGTCGATGCCTCCTCTGTTGTAGAGATTTCCCAGTTTTGTATATCGAGTCTATGCTACCTTTATTCAGTCACCATTCACCGTTATGCTCTTGTTCGAAGGAATTTGAAACCTCAGTCGGTCATTCCCCAGTTATCTTGACTTTGCATGTTGGCCATTTTTGGTACAGTTACTGGTTTGTGCACCTTATGATTGAGTCCTTCCACATTATACAGCTTTGATGAGTACCTCGTGTTGGATGATGGGGGATGCCTTAATGCCCTCCTTCCAACGGATTTCATCCCATCGTCTTCAGATCATTTATTCTGGGATTGGAATCTAGAGTCATTTTTGAGTGCCTCGAGACTTGCAGTCATCATTGGTAGTTTCTCTTGGCATCGAAATTTTTTGGGCATACATCAATGTCCCCTGATCGATGGATCCTCTCAAGTGTTCGACCTCAACACACCTATTCACACTTGTTAGTTTGCACTCTAGTACATTGATTCCCATTATCATTATCGGTGGGTGATCTCACATCTATTAACGGTATACATCAATGACCGATAATCAGATGATGGACTACTATGTTCAACCTCGACACCTCTATTCACATAGTAGGACTTGTACTCGTAGCAGTTTGTGTAGAAGACCTTCCAGATTGGTGGCATCTCTTATATGCTACCTCCTTGATCATGCCAATGTTCATGAGATTTCAGCTCTCATGACTCGATTCTAGTGTATGTCAGACATTTCCAGCCATTATGGAGATCATGATCCTTTGTATATATTCATCATGGAGATTCTGATCTATGTATATTGTACGTGGTGATGACCACTTATGTCATATTTTGTATCATGCCTATTCATGGCCATTGTACTCTTATGTATCCGGGATTGCTATATGTATTTGTAGTTATATGTAGAGTTGTATCATTGTACTATGCTGATTGGGTGGCTAGTCTTCCATTTGGGATTCTTCAGCACTCCACTTCTGGGATGGACTTATATTGTATTTTGGCCATTGTATGACCCCTCCGACCTCACACATTAAGGGGCATCTGTTATAGCATATTTTACCACACCAGATGAATCACACTTGTATGGCCTTCCCCTGTCCCTCTGTAGACTCCTTAGACCCTTTGGACCATTTTTTGTCCTTTGATGTTTCCTAGACCATCCCTAAAAACATGTGAAAATTGCTATACGTGACTTTTAAAACCTTTATTGCGTATATACGTGGGTTGGACCTCTAAAACCGCGTACATCAGGATGTATACAAAAATCCAAATCCCTTTGGATTTGTCCTTGACATGGATCTGACTCACTTGTCTCATGGCCTTCCATATGCCTTGAGATTGCTTGGATTTGATCTTTCATTACCCTATTGAAAAGCTATATAAGGAACCCTTTGGATACATTGAAGGCATAAGAGAATTGAGAGCAAAGAAACTATAGTCCATTGTTGATGGAACTTGTGCTTGAGTTTGCATCCCTTTGTCCCTTGGAGCACTTTAGTGTTCTTCCCAAGCTTGCCTTTTGCTTGTGAGATTGCTATCGAGAGATGGAGGATTGAGGTGGTGGAGGCCCAAGTGGGGGATTCAGTTTCTCCAATTCACAGACATGCTGAAAGAGGTTGTATTCATTATAATATCTGATTTTATATTAATAGAAATATCTTTTCCTATCCAATAATGTATGTTTGAACGAATATTTTATCCATGGATGATTTCAAATGCTTATATGTTGTTGATTATATATGCTAGAGTAGATCTAACACCAATATATATAGTATGCTTGTCTTGTTTACTTATTGTTGAGGAAGTGATTCATCAATTCAAGCTGAAGTTGGAAAGCTCAACAAGGATCTACTTCAACCGTCTGAAATAAGGTATAAGTTTTGATCCTTTAGTGTTAGATATTTGATTTCTCTTGCATATTGGAAAGGATTGATTTTTGGAGTCAAGCTGTCTGTTGTGGTACCCCAAGCCATAGGAATTTCTCTCCGTAACACCCATCTCTAGTTCTTTGCAACTTGGGATGATGAGGCTCTCGATTGAAGTCTGTGATCAAGTTTAATGATGATCTAAGAGTCCCCCTTCGCCACTAGAGGTGTTTTACCTGTTTGCCTTGCCCATTTCAAGCCATTGATCAAACCTTTAAGCTCGGCAATGTTGTTCATGTTTGTGCCTATAGAGCCCCAGAACAGGCTGATGATCTCGCCTTTCGGATTTTTGATAGCACCACCATATCTAGCAGGCCCTGGGTTGCCTTTAGCCACTCTATCCACATTGATCTTGAAAGTCCTAGCAGAAGGAGATTTCCAGTGATTCGGGCTAGAAACATGCACAAGAGGAGTTCAGTCTATCAAATTGTTGGGAGGTAATTTACCTATCACTAGATCATATAGCATCGTTCTCTCATTTGCTTTAGTAGAATATTCCTCCTGCATCCATTGTTGCAGAGAAATGGTTTCTTTCAGATGAGCTTCTATGGAATTCCATATCTCCTCTTTCTTTCTAGTTTTATTTTCAAAAGTTTGTTTGTTTCAGTTTTTCCAAATTTCCCATAGAATGAAACCTGGCAAGAGTTCCCAAAGTAGATTCACAATTTTGTTTTTAAAACTGTTGATAGGCCAGTCAGCTATAGTTATGTCTGGTCGCCCCCTATGCTTGTGGTTTTTCTTGAAGATTGTCGACCCTTTCTCCCATAAGGAACTTGCAACTCTACATTCGTCCAGCAGGTGATTTATGGTCTCATTATTCTCTTCGCACATGCAGCAGTGCGACAGACCACATAAATCCCTAATATGAAGGTTGTCCCAGGTCAGGATGCAGCATTTAGTAACTAGCCAATAGAAGATAGAAACCTTGGGCCACCATCCATCCATCCATATTTTTCCCCACTTGGCATCTGGTACTAGGTTCTGAGTTCCTGTTAGAAATCTTAGGACTTCTTTAGGGTTAAAGTTTCCTAAATTGGCGTAACCCCATCTCATTTTATCAGATTCCTCATGCTTGGTTATCTTTTTTCGTAGTGCCTCGTCAACAAGTCTTCAATATCATCCTTGGGAGATTTTTCTTTCCACCAGCTTCTTTACTTCCATCTCCTGAACATTTGGTCTTCAGTACTGTTATCCCAGAACTCCGCCACTGATTTAAGGGAATTATTTTGGAGAAAGGTACATAAGAGAGGGGTGTCTTCCCCATAAGATATCATTGGTTCCTGGTTCAACACTTCACTTGTAAATCTTTCATTTTGTCCATTCCGAACTTCCCAAAAGCTGTGCTTTTGGACTAAGCCCCTCTTTTCTTGGGTAGTCTTCCAGATGCTGGAGCTGGGTAGGTTTTCTCCAAATCATACCAGGGACTGATTTGGCCATTGTGGTGCATATTTCAAATTCCATAGTTTCTCCCACGATTCATCCTAATAATCACCCATCTCCAATAGATTTTTGCACTCATAAATTTGTTGTTATCAAGTGGGTCTCGGAGCCCCAATCCCCCCACATCTTTCAGGGTGCAAAGGGATTTCCAGTCCACAAGAGGCCACTTTCTATTGCCTCCCGGTCCTCCCCATAGGAAGTTTCTTTGAATATTCCTGATTTTCATAACGATGAATTTCAGGGCTGCCAATACTGAGAAGAGATAAATGGGCATAGCCTGAAGAACAGACTTTACCAGGATTAGCCTACTTAGGAAATTGAGGGCTCTGAAGGTCCAGAGGCTGAGATTTTTGTTAATTTTGTCCACCATTTCTCTCCAGGAAATTTGTTTGATAGTCAATTCTGCCAAAGGCGCTCCAAGATACTTTGAGGGGAGGCTGCCTTCTGAGAACTCTATGATTCTTAGGATATTTCTCTTAGTGATATTGGGAGTATTGAAGAAGTAGGTATGAGATTTTTCTTTGTTAATTTCTAGGCCACTAGCTTCCAGAAAGGTGTTCAAACATTCTTTGATTCCCCTAGCTTTGTGCACCAAGGTGGCACCAAGGAGGGGCCCATCAGCATGTTATCATCCATGAACTGTTGATGGGTCTGGGGAACCATCCCATCAGTTAGTGATAATCCCTATATTCTATTTGCTGCTCTCCTATTCTTTAGCATCCTTCCAAGTATTTCCGCTACAATTATGAAGAGGAAAGGAGATAAGGGATCTCCCTATCTAATACCTCGAGTTGTGTTGAAGGGACTTGCGGGGGATCCATTAACTAGGATTGACAAAAAAATAGAGGAAACCAAGTTCATGATCTAGTTAGACCATTCCTCTGCAAAACAAAAATATTTTAGTATACCTTCCAGGAATTGCCAATTGAATTTATCATAAGCTTTGGAGAGGTCAATTTTTAGGAGCATACCTGGAGTCCTCGATGCTTTGAGGGATTGGATATTTTCATGGACCAGGATAATACCATCCAGTATTTGTCTTCCTTCCACAAACTCTACTTGTTCTGGAGAAATAATAATAGGTAGGAGTGGTTTAAGGTGATTAGCAATTACCTTAAAAATGATTTTGTATATAACATTACATAGGGCGATCGGTCTTAATTTACTAGGGTCCTCTGTTCCACTTTCTTTTGGAATGAGAGTTAATAAAGTTGAGTTGAGAGCTCTGAGAATGGTCCTAGATTTCCTGGAGTCCTCCACTAAGGCCCAAATTTCTTCTTTCATCCATTCCCATCCAACATGGAAGAAGTTTGTGGTGAAGCCATCCAAACCTGTTGCTTTGTCTTTAGCCATTTGTTTAACTGCATTTTCAACCTCCTCCATTTAGATGGCTTTTCTGAGTATTTTGTTATGATCCTCCATGATGATATTGTGGATGTGACTTAACACTTCTCTTTGGGCGTCCTCCCTATCTCTCTTCAGTTCCTTAAGGAGCTTGGTGAAGTAAGAGTTCAGGGTGGTCTCCAAATCTTCTTGGGATTCAGGAAGACTCCCATCCTCCTTCTTTAGTCTATCCAACCTATTCCCCTGTCTGTGTTGGATGGCCGCTTTGTGGAAAAAACTAGTATTTTGTTCTCCTTCTTGGAGCCATTTGATTCTAGACTTTTTGTTCCAGTATACTTCCTCTTATTGCTTTCTTATATTGAAGTCGCGCAGTAGGTTCTTTTCCTAAAGTCTCAGTTCTTGTATCCATTGATCATTACTTGGGATTGATGTTGTTTAATTCTGAGCTCTAAGGCCTATTTTTCATGGAAGATGTTGTCGAAGGATTCCTTATTCCATTTCTTGATTTGGTCTTTGAGGACTTTAAGACTTTGTTGAAATTGATACATACGAGTGCCTCTGATGGGGAGGGGGGACTCTCCCACCATTCCTTGAGTTTCTCTTGGAAGTCCGGTTGGAGGAGCCAAAATTTCTTGAATCTGAATGGTTTGCGAGGGTTGAATCTGACATTTTCCCATTCCAGAATTATGGGCCAATGATCCAACCCTACTGTAGGCAGGATCACGGCTTTGAGGTTGCCTCCAGCCATCATGACCGATTCTAAAAGCATGAATCTGTCAAGTCTACAAGCTATCCCTCTGTCTCCTATCTACTTATTGTTCCAGGTGAATATGCCATCAGACATTCTGACATCAATGAGGTCAAGATCATTAATAGTATTATTGAACAGAGTGCTCGCAGTGTTTAATTTTCGAATACCTCCTTTTTTTTCATCGAGGCTTCTTATCAGTTTAAATTCACCTCCTATAATCCACGCTTTGTCCTTAACTAGGGATTTTAGATCTGTGAGAGACTCTAGAAATGCAGGTTTCTGTTCATCCCTCAGAGGGCCATAAACATTGGATATGACTCCCCTTATTCTAGTCCTAAGAATGTGGAAATCAGTTGAAAGAGTACATGTGGTGGCGAGGAAACCTGATAAAAGCACCACGCATGGGTTTCATAGGATTCCCAGGCCCCCTGTCACCCCTCTGGTGTCTACTGTAACCGAAGCGAATCCCTTCCACACTTTTTGAGCTATACTTGCAAGTTATTCTCCCAAGCACTTTGTTTCCTGCAGGAAGATAATCCTTGATTTGTCTCTGTCAATCCTTCTTTTAAGAAGACGATTTTTAAGAGCGCTTTTACAGCCTATGATATTCCAGGTTGTAATCTGCATCAAGAGGGCGTTAATTGGAGGGAGAAAGGGATGCATCTGTTGTAGGATACTGCCTTGAGCCACCAGTTGTTCACCTATTGCTCTAATTCATTGGACATTGCTAGGTCTACCTCTTTTATCCTTCTTCGTATTTTTCTTACCTTCGGTAACTTTGAGAGATTCAACCACTACTTCGAGGCAACTTGCATTTTTAGCTTGAATGATGGACTTCTCCAAGAGAGACACCCCCTGAGGGGGGATCTAGGATGGATCTTGATCTGAATAGGATGCTTCCATTCTGTCAAGGTCTAGGTTACCTATTTCCATGTCTTCAGAAATGACTTCCATAGTTCCTGAATATTTCTGGGTTTCCTCTGGTTGGCTCTGTATAATGGGTTCTGGGAAAGTTTTCTTAGTGCCAGGATTATCTTGTGGGGCTATGATCTTACTAATTCCTTGGGTATCATTGTACTGTTCCTCTTGTTGTTTTCTTTGGATTTTGTCTATCATTGAGTCACACTGTGCATTGGCTATGACTTTTGTCTGATCATCCTAAAGCGTCTCAAATTAGTTTTGGGTCTGCACTCTTTTGTGTACTTCCGACCCTGAGGTCTTCCTCACTTGCCTCCTTTTGTTTTGAATCTTGGTGAACCCCTCTGCATCTTGGAGTTCTTGATATTTCTTCCCTCCTGGTCTTTTTTTTTTTAGGGAAGTCTCTGAATAGGTGCCCATGTTCATGGCATCTTCTGCAACGGAATGGGATCTGCTCATAGTCTATGGCCTAAAACCATTCCTCATCTTCCCATGTCAACTATATTCCATCCGATAGATCTCTGGAAATTTCAAGGTAGATACATATTCTAGCATACAATATGTATTTCCTCTGTCAAGTTTGCTCAAAAACTTTGATAAAGTTCCCCAAGGTGTTCCCTATGTCCATTAAGATTTCTTCCTTCCAGTATTCCATTGGGAGGGAATACATTCTTATCCATATAGGAGCTATCATCATATTTTCCTTGTTAGGATCAAATCTCTCTTTCCATGGCCTTAAGAAAAGGCTAGCTGAGTTGTAGAAATAGGGACCATTCTCGAATATTTTTGTTCCGTCCTCTTCATTGAAGAAAATGATGGTAAGGAACCATTTAACTCTCAGTTGGAGATCAAAGTGTCCTTGCCCTTGGGGTTTCCATGTTGAATTAATCCACCATACCAGAGTCTTTTTTGTGGGCCAGATCCCCACAAATTTTCCTATGAGTGCCCTTTCTTTCATGTATTGAATGTCCTCCCTAACTCTTTTTGATTTGATCTGCAATCTTGTTACTGTCTTGGATTTCAGGATGCATTGTCTTGTCCTTCTTGTACCTTGGTTATTTGCTTCTTCCTTTTTGGTTCCGCTGCACCCTTCCCCATATTTGGGCGAAATATGAGAATTGATTACTCCTTTTCCTTTATCATTTTCTTTTCCCAAGAAATATGACTCTGCCTCCATTATTTCAGTCCTTCCATGGTCCCTCTCCCCCTGAGGAGGAGCAGGAACCATCGTAAATATCTACTGTTGAACCACCACCGACCTGCCTGCACACCGAGAAACCTCCCTCCTATCTTTCCATCACCTTTCCCATTGATCAAGTATGCTTTGATTGTAATAGTTAAATTTTATATTAAAGTTAATTTGAATTGTTTTAGGTTATTTGTTAAAAGTTACCTTACTTCTTTTCACCTTGAATATGTGTTAAGCTATTTTACGTTTTGTTTCTTGAGTTTGTTTCTGATTTGTTTTTACTATTGTATTGTTTTGTGTTCATGCCTTTGGATTAATTTATCCGTTTGCATGTAAAATTCAGTATTATATGTGTTATCCTTAGTATGTTTTTAGGTTGTTCCTTTTTCATTGTGTGATTACTAAAAGAGACTTGTAGGACATAATTCAAAGATATTCCTATTAAGTTTTCTACTTGTTTCTTCATTAGAGGAAATTTGGGGTGTAAAATGGGCCTTATAAGAAAACATGCCAACAATAAGTTCTTGTGAGTTGGAATTCAAGAACCAATAGAATTTCAATAAAATGAGTTAACCATAATGGTTGAATTGACATATTTGTCATAAAAAAAACTACTTTTTTTGTTTGTATTTTTGTCATATCTCCCCGTGTTTTTACTCAAATTTCGATCGGGAGAGCTCATTGGATGCAAAATTTGATTCTACATCCAACGAGTACCCACACTACATACTTTTTAAGGACCCTTCTACCCCAAAACAAGAAATACCTGAAAAAACGTGATGATGATGTCATCATCACATTTTTTTAGGTATTTCTTGTTTTTGGGGTAGAGAGGTCCTTCAAAAGTATGTAGTGTGGGAATTAGTTGGATGCTGAATCAAATTCCGCATCTAACAAGCTCTCTTGATCGAAATTTGAGTAAAAACACAGGGAGATACGTCGAAAATACGAACACAAAAAGTAGTTTTTTTCTTTCTTCCTCTAAAATTAATAAATATTATTTTATTATTTTAACTATTATTTTATTATTTTCCTTAGGAGGCCCATTTTAGACCCCAAAATTCCTCTAATGTTTATTTCATTTCCTTTATTAAGTTGTGTATTTGTTTCTTTTCATTTAGTTTTCTTCATTAAGTTTTCTACTTGCTTATTGATTAGGTCTTCCTTGCATCTTAGTTTCCTATTTGAAAAGTTAGTTGTTGATAGTATCTTTTCCGGTTTAAAGTTATTTGCTTATGAAATAAATGATTGATTATCTAGTTTAGTATTTTGTTGTAGTTTAATTACTTTAATAATTGAATTCTTAGGAGTTTGACTCAGTTTTTCATTTTGAAAGATCTTTTGTTTGTTAAAATATTTACACGACACCCTCTACCTTCGCATATATTTGTATCAACTCTAATCCTACCAACCGCAGTTAATAATTAAATATTAGGTGAATTTATCTAGACATTATAACACCCAACAAACAACACCAAATCTCCTTCCACAAAATGTTTATTCTTAATGTGATGATCATGCCACACCTTCTGTCGGTCCACTAGTACAAAAGCGCGGATTTTTCCATGGAGGTTTTCCACGTTTCTTACTTTTTGGTGTAAAATATGATGTAATGGGAATGAGGCGTTGCTGTATCCATGCCTAGCCGTCGTTGTATCCACGCCTAAACTTTTGGACGTCGCTGTATCCATGCCTGACCGTCGCTATAGCGACGACACCGTCTTTTGTTGAGTTTTTACAAATAAGAGGTTCTTTTTGTTTTCGTGGGCGGGTGTATTAATTATTATAGTTATGGAGGACGAGGAGGAGGAATCAGAGGGAGGAAGAGTTCGAGGCGGATGTTTTTGGAAATCGATAATAATATTTAGCAAGGTGTTCTCATGCAAATCTGCGTATTCGATCTGGCATCATCGCACCAGCGAGCTAGGGTTTAACCGTTGGCCCCATTTACATCTACTTGGAGGTCCTGCCATGGTCAACCCCAGACTCTGTAAATGCCTAGCAATAATAACTATCTGTGAGTCCTTCTTTGCTACTTAATGGTAATTGTGTTTGAATCATACTTAGCTCTTGATATTGCATGCGTAATTCAGGAGGGGGAAGGTTTTTCTTTGGGGTAAACCACCATGGATTCTGCAGAGGAATGCAAGATGGAAATTACTGAAACGCTTCAGGTTCCGAAGGAGGAATGGAAGGAGGAAAGAGATATTGAAACCCTTTTGGTTCCGAAAGAGGAATGCGAGGTTGAAGATATTGAATTTACCTGGCCAGTTTACCTGGTAGAATATATTTCAACTCAGGGTTTCAGTAGTCACCTGGGACAGAATATTTCTCATTTGATGCTTTTGAATGGCGAGTAATATACCATATTGCCTTCCACAAAGCTAACAATTTTGCAGTTTCTTTGTGATGATATAATGGAGGCTGAGGAAGTTCGAACAGAAATCAACATGTGGGTAAACTTTGAACAAGATACAGATGCAGATGTGAATATTAACTTTTCTTCTGGTGCAACTTGATTGATTGATATAAATCCCTTCTATTCAAAAAGAAAGAGGGTTTCTTGTACCAAAGCAGATGGGTAGAGGAGGTCCAATTAAAGCCAAGTGACATTTGAAAACACAAATTTTCATTCAGACAATTCAGTCTCACAGAACAAGCATAGTTACTCTAAGAATGGACAGACCGAGTTTACAAGTCCAGAGGTGAATGATGGAGAGGATTTAAACAGTGATGAATGCTGCCTATGTGGAATGGATGGGAATTTGATTTGTTGTGATGGTTTCCCATCTACATATCATTTTCGATGTGTTGGTCTTTCCAAAGCTCATTTACCATAAGGAGCATGGTATTGTGCAGAGTGTGTTGTGGAGAAAATTGATGCCCAGGGATCAAGAGAATCAAAGTCATTGATTGGAGCTGAGATATTTGGTATTGACCCATATGGGTGTGCCTTCTTTGGTACTTGTGGCTACCTATTGGTGTAAGTCAAAGTTATTAGTGAAGTGTTTGAACTTTAGAGTAACACGATGTTAACTGAATATTTTAGGCTTAATGGTATTGGCTAATTTCAAAAGTATTTTTGGTGCAATTCTTCCTATAGCCTACTTAGGATATCTTCCCTAGGTTTGTTGAAGCTATTTTTTGCATTTAACCCTCGGTTGTAAGTTTGCAGGAAAATCTTGCTTTGCTCCTTTGGATAAATTTTCCAAATTTGCTTATAATTCAATCTTTTCTCTGGACATGTTGCTGTAGGTCTGATTCTGCATCAAATCCAACTACCATGTACAGGTATTACAACAAAAGGGATGCCATAAAGGTCATAGAGATATTAGAGTTCTCAGGTCCTTTTTATGATGACATAAGAAACTCAATACTACAGTACTGGGGTGTTCCAGAAGGTAAGAAGGATTCAGCTTGCTTTCAAAAGACATATATGGCTTCTATATGGGAATCAAGCCATAAACAACTGGGAAACTAGCCCAAGAAAGAAAATGACAGAGACATGAATATTTAGGTAAAACTAAATTGTAAAATCATCATAATGAAGGTAAGGCTGTCAGTTAGTTTTTTGATGTTGCAATGGCAGCATAAACTAGGTAGTAGTTTATATCTAAGAACATTAAAAAATGGGACAAAGATAAAAAATTTAGTTAGCCACTCATATGGTTGGATGGGTAGATAGCCAACTTCTATTTTAGATGTATCTATTTCACAATCATGGTTTTGCATGCAGCCTTCATAATGCTGAAGTTTGTTTACTATTGAAGTTTGTTTAATATTGAAGTTTGTTTCACAATCAGGAAATTCGTAATGTTTACTATTGAATTTTGTTTATAAAGGCTGATAGATTGCCTTTCGTAGGGATTGGTTAAGCACTTTTGTTAAGAACTTAGATTATATCTGACCTGTGACTTTTGAGATTTTGGATTATTTGACCTGCTATTGCTGTGACATTAGATTTACTTTCTATGCATATTTTTTAATATTGCTTTCTGTACTCTGAAATACTGGGCCTGAGACTTGCAAATAATGATATATGGGGCATTCAAGGATGTGTGAATTTTGAGATTTTGGATTATTTGACCTGCTATTACTGTGACAAAAAATTTACTTTCTATGCATGTTTTTCAATGTTGCTTTCTGTACTCTGAAATATTGGGTCTGAGACTTGCAAATAATGGTATATGGGGCATTCAAGGATGTGCATATGACATTTTGGAGCTTAATTGATCCTATCTTCATTTTCTAGTTTCTGCCATGTGTTTCAAGCATAATTTTTGCCAATGCTTGTCTTTAAATTTGTGTTGAATGATCAAATACATTTAGAGTATAGTAGACTAGGAGAAGGAAACACTGATCGTTCATCAAGTTCAACGACAAAGTAATAAGATTTGAGTATGTATATTTTCAAGTTAGCCATAATTGTGTTGAGATATCTAGATATGAAATGTATTTGAGTTTAGAAATGTCTCAATATTTCGAGTGGACACTGCCCCCATCATCAGGGGATTCTGTAGCAAATGGATATTTGGATGTATAGCTAACTGACAGTGCTCTACCCTGCAGTTGGAATCTGGATGTATAGCATTGCTCGACTCCGTAACATTTTTATGATGTTTTGGTCAATTTGGATAATTATGATATTTTGGTCAGTTTGGCCTTTGCTTTCCCTTTCACGTCAATTGCTGCTTGATTGGATGTCATGAGACTCTGCTCCATTTAGATTCAAGGGAATTAATGAGGTCATGACTTCATGATTTTTTTATGAGTTAAACTCTGCTAATTTTGATTCAAGGGCATCAATGAGGCCACGGCTTCAGGAAATGGTTCGGAGTTAAAAGTCTAATACCTTTCAAAGTGGAATGGATTTAAATCTTAACTTGTTTGTGACATCTTCAGAATTATGCCATGGCTTAGTGACATTATATGTCATATTGTACATAATAGTTATTGTTGTGAACATAAATTAGCAGTCTTTGGTTTCATGCTAGTCTTATGAATGCCATTGCTTTCTTGTTATTGTTGCTTTTCCTGGTTGCATGCATGGCAAATCAATGTAAACGTGTTTTTTCTTTCTTAAAATAATATTGCGCCTTGTATTTGGCATTGGTGTTTATGCATGGAAATCCCATGCACTGAGCACAAAACTAATAATTTCTTCAGTGCAATCTGTAATGAAAATGCAACTGTAGTTTCTGTATTGTTGTTACGGAGAGAAATTCCTATGGCTTGGGGTACCACAACAGACAGCTAGACTCCAGAAATCAATCTTTCCCAATATGCAATAGAAATAAACAATCTAACACTAAAGGATCGAACCTTGTACCTTATTCCGGATGGTTGAAGTAGATCCCCGTTGAGCTTTCCAATCTTCAGCTTGAATTGTTATAGCACATCCTCAACAACAAGTAAACAATACAAGCATACTATATTTCATGGTGTTAGATCTATTCTAGCATATATAATCAATAATGTAAAAGCATTTGACATATTCCCATGGAAACAATATTCATTCAAATACACATTATTGGACAAGAAAAGATATTTCTATTAATAAGAATCAGAGATTACAAGTGACAACCTCTGACGGCACGTCTGCGAATCGAAGAAACTGAATCCCCCACTTGGGCCTCCACCACCTCAATCCTCCATCACTTCGATAGCAAGCTTACTAACAAAGGGAAAGCTTGGGAAGAACACAACAGTGCTCCAAGGGACAAAGGGATGCAGACTCAAGCATAAAGTCCTGGCAACAATGGACTATAGTTTTGTTACTCTCAAAGTTCTCTTATGCTTTCAATGTACCAATGGGTTCCTTATATAGTTCTTCAAAGGGATACTGAAGGGTCGAATCCATGTGATCTCAAGGCATATGGAAGGCCAGGAGTCATATGAGTTAGATCCAAGTCAAGGAACAGTCCAAAAGGATTTGGATTTATGTACACATCCCGATGTACGCGACTATAGGGGAAAGATCCGCGTATGTATGCGGATATCGAGGGAAAAGCTGCGTATATCAATATTCTAATGTTTTTAGGTATGATCAAGGTAACATCAAAAGATATAAAGTGGTCCAAAGGGGCTAATGAGTCTGCAGCGGGACAAGGGAAGGCCATACAATGTGTGATTCACCTAGTGTGGTGAAATCCGCTATAACAGATGCCCCCTAATGTATGAGATCAGAGGGGATATACGATGGCTGAAATACATTATAAGTCCATCCCAGGAAGGAAGTGATGAAGGTACCCAAATGGAAGACCAGCCACCCAATCAGCATAATACCACAATACAACTCTGCATATAATCTGCAAATACATCTATAGGTTTATAAACTTATAATTATAAAACCAAATTATTATTAACAACTCATAATTAAAAAAGAAAATTATTAATAAAAGATTATAAAAGATTATATTATTAACTAAATCTATTCTTTCATAGTAATTTTATTAATAACTTATAATTATTATTAATAACTTATAATTTAAAAGCAGTTTATTATTAAATGAATATTATAAAATAAAGTATGATTATAAAATATTACATTATTAACCTATTTATTAAACCCTTTCTTTCATATTATTATTAACAACTTATAATTAAAAAACAAATTACTATAAAATACTATTATTACTTAAACCTAATTATATAACCTATTCTCAAACATCATTAGAATTTTTCCACATAAACCTATTCTTAAAACCCTAATTAAGTGGGCTCCTTCACAACATAGCTTTACGAAAATATTAATATTTGAATATGAAAGACTTTTATAAAAAATAAAAATAAAAATAAAAAAAATTTCCTTGAACTTTTTAATTAACCTTTTCTTAAACCGACATCAAAAAACCAAAAAAAAACAAAAAAAACAAAAAAAAAAACTTTTGCATATGACTCTCTGCAATTAAGTATTAATAACCAAGACTAAGATCACCTACTCTTCTTCACATCACACCATCCTGATGATGAGTCCTGTTGTGGACCCGAAACGTCGATATTTAAAATGATATCTGCGGCTATTCCGAATACTGATATTATAAACATCTAGCAGTCCCGGATACATAAGAGTACAATGGCCATGAATATGCATGATACATGATAGAACATATGTGGTCATCACCACGTACAATATACATAGATCAGAATCTCCATGATGAAGATATACAAAGGACCATGATCCCCACAAAGCTGAAGATATACAATAGATCAAGATCTCCATAGTGGCTGGAAATGTCTGACATACACTGGAACAAGTCACGAGAGCTGAAATCTCATGAACACTGGCACGATCAAGGAGGTAGCATATAAGAGATGCCACCAATCTGGAAGGTCTTCTACACAAACCGCTACGAGTACATGTCCTACTATGCGAATAGAGGTGTCGAGGTCGAACATAGTAGTCCATCGTCTGATTACCGGTCATTGATGTATACTGTTAACAGACGCGAGATCACCCACCGATAATGAAAATGGGAATAAAGCTACTAGAGTGCAAACTAACAAGTGTGAATAAATGTGTTGAGGTCGATCACTTGAGAGGATCCATCTATCAGGGGACATTGATGTATTCCCAAAACTGTCGATGGCGAGAGAACCTGCCACTAATGACTGCAAGTCTCAAGGCACTCAAAAATGACTCTAGACTCCAATCCCAGAATAAATGATCTGAAGTCGATGGGATGAAATCCACTGGAAGGAGGGCATTAAGGCATCCCCCATCATCCAACACGAGGTACTCAACAAAGCTGTATGATGTGGAAGGACTCGATCATAAGGTGCATGAACCAGTAACTGTACCGGGAATGGCCGACATGCAAAGTCAGGATAACTGAGGAATGGCTGACTCAGGTTTCAACTTCCTTCGAACAAGAGCATAACAGCGTATGGTGACTGAATAAAGGCAGCATAGACTCGATATAAAAACTGGGACATCTCTATGACGCAGGAGGCACCAATAGAGGCTCCATAGGGACTGTAAGCATAACCAGTCGGTGGAGATAAACTCAGATAAACGAGTACAGCTTCCTAAATTCAAACTATAACCCAACCAATGGATGTGATATACAGTGCTCTGTTCGAAGGCGACACGACTCAACAGCTGCCAAAGATAACATCTTTTCCCGTCCGGCTTTTTGGTTTTTTAATTTTTTTGGTCTTTTTCAGTTATTTAAAAAGCTTGAAAAAAGAATAAACTAGCTTTATAGTTACAAACTAGGAGGAGATGAGTGTCATCAGGGAAAACAAACTAGTTCCAAGCAGTGGAACATACCTATGCTCAGTGCAAGGAAACATGTGTAGGATATCGACACTTGGGGGAAGATCCCCTCCCGGTAAAAGGGCAAGTCAAGCTGCGAAGGATATACGAAATGGCTCTGCATGGCTAGACATGAGACAAGCTCGGGCTATAAGGCTGAAATGCAATGTCAGGGGAGCTGACATAAAGCTCAATAAGACAGGCAAAGCTCATGAAAATGCATCCACAACTTGATACAAGGGGAGTCTAGGGGGAACATGGCCAGCATAAGATCAAGAGAAGTATGATGCTCTTGCTAAATGTCATGGCAATACTATACAACGGACTCCCACACCCTAAATGGAGAAAACATCGGCATGGGCACCAAATACAAATAAGGTGCTAACTAGGGTACCCATGTAAGGTGAGGCTCTACCACTCATATCATGGCACTTCTACAGCAGCAAGAAGGTTCCGTGACATAATAGAGTGGGTTCGTACCTAAGGCGAGAGTGACATGGTCATAAGGTCATGCAAAATGCAAATGGTGGTGAACCTAACCTATATGCCAGTATAGACGTTATACCTGTGAAGGATACGAACGGGTCAATCCAACGGCTCAAACGGCACTGAAAACAGTCATCTACATCACCAATTATGTCAGAAACGGTCCAAAATGGTTAAAAACGGTCAAAACTATATAAAAGGGGGTAAAAAATTTCAAATATTTCAAAATTTTTCTATAAATAGTAAGAAATAGAATTCATTTGAAACTTTTACCCATTGGAGCTTTGATATTCAACTGGGAATTCCAGGAGATTCAGCCGGCGGAATTCAGAACCGATTCTTCCAGGTACTTACTCATGTTCCCAGCTTGCATTTCAATATCATTTTTTAAGTTTTTCATGGTCCAATGAGCTCATTAAGGCAGTTCTACATGAGCGCTGCGGCCCACGCGGTTATCGAGGCTTTTTCCGCATATATGGCTGTCTATACGCGGAAAAGGGACACGAAGCCGCGTACATACGCGTCTGTTTGCAAAACAGCCGCGTATGACACCGCGCAAGCTATTTAAAGGCAATCTAATGGACAATTGGCTTAATCCTCATGCAGAATGGTGCTTGAATGGCGGGAACACGAGCATGGTGAGGTAGAAGAGGCTGTAAGGGCTGACGTAAGGGCTCAGAAAGTATTACGTACATGCGGACTCTATAAGTTCTGGTGCCTAGGTGGCTTGAGGGCCAAACCAGGGCTGCTACAGATGCTAATAGATTACTGGGATCCAGACTCAGAGTCTTTCTGGATAGACGGCATGACCCTCAACATTGAGGTTGAGGATATCTACTTCATTACAGGTTTATCCAGACAGGGGGAGGTAGTGAACCTTCGTTCCAGAGGTGGGCCAAGTCATGGGCTCACGATCGATGAGTACATAGCAGTGTACTGCTATCCAGAGACTGAGAAGGTGGGGAGCCAAGTCCCCATCAATGCTATACAGGTGCTGGGCCTAAAGACCATTCTTCTGAAACTGGGCAGGATAGCAGGGCTAGCATCACTCCATCAGGCCTCACGAGCCCAGATGTACTATGCGGTGGAGTGTATGGTACCGACCGTGTTTGACTGGAGCACTACACTATTGGGAAATATGAAACATCAGCTCAGCGAGTGTAAGGTAGGCAGGATCCGGAACTTCAGGTTCAGCAGTATACTGAGCACGTTCTTCTTTGAGCGGGTTCTAGGACTGAGTCCTAGAGTGGATGTTCCTCTCCATAGGGCTAGAGATCCGGCCCAACGACATTGGACAGACACGATGCGCAGACTGGGGGGAGGTAGGGTGGCCAACCCCTATCCAGCCGACTTTTACCCATGGTGGCGACGACAGATCGTCGCTATATATGACTACCCCTATGGGGGGATAGATTTTCGGGGTGATCCGGACATGCCATTACCACCAGGGTCAGCATACGGAGACATAGGTGACGAATCTCAACCCTCACTCTCTTTTCTTTTAAAATTTTTTGAATTATTTAATTTTTTTTGTGTTTTCTTGATTATATGGAACCAAAAAGACATGTTTTTGGGTGACAATGCATAGTGACATCTAGCTTTCATGTGCAGATGTGGGTCCACGGCGACCAGAGGGCTTCCCACATCACAGATGGAGGGGAAGAGGAGACAACATCACTGGTGTGGATGCGGAGCGAACGCTCCAGAACATTCATACCAACTTTGTGCGACTGACTCACAGGGTTCCTATGGCGCAAGTCGAAGACTTGCCAGAGGCTATGCAGCGACAGGTGGTGGGTGTGCCATGCGCATGGGTGCACTTGTTCCGGCGGCTGGCTAGAGCCGTAGTGACATATCTTGATCACAACCCCCCTCCTCCACAGGACTAGACATCTAGGAGCATATCTCTCTAGTACTACCGTGTATATGATGGAAGCTGTGAAAGCTCCACTTTTGTATTATGACACTATGTATTACCACATTTTGATGTATATATAAAAAGTTTTATTGTGACCGGCTTATTTATTTACATGTGTAAAAGTGTGTTTATGATTAATTTATAATGAATGAGACAAATGCCAATCTAACACGTAGTTAGCATATGAATCAGCAACTTGATTATAATTTCTAGGAATGTGTATATATGTGATACTCTCAAATTTCTGTTCTAACAATCTTACTCGCAAGAATCTCCTTAATAACGTAGGATCTCTAACATGGTAGAAACCATTCAACTGTGACACTACTAACTCTGAATCAAGACGTACCTCAAGAGAGCGGATACCATGTGAGATGGCATCCCGCAGAAGCTCAATAACGGCGCTATATTCAGCAACATTGTTGGAAGATGGCCGTAGACATACACCTCCTGAAGACAATTCCTGACCCATAGGAGTAAAAATCACCCAAGCAGCTGAGGCTGAGTGTTGAGTGTGATGGCTTGCCCCATCCGCAAATCCTATGAAAGTGGAAGACTCCGTTGACATCTGCCATAAAAACGAAAACTAATCACAAACCCGATCACGATAAACACGACCTAACTATGCAAAAAAGCTGTACAATAATATACAACAAACAACCTTGGCTAAAGATCATGCATAGTATTTTTTAAGGTAGAGCCCATTTCTAGGATCCGCCAAGGCTATCCCCTCGTAATCCACTAACTCGTAGGAACCCTTCTCTAAGACACGTTTAACCACGTAAGGACCACGCCACATAGGATTGAACTTTCCTGCCCCCAAGGGTTCTTTTGCTTGATCCCATAAAAGGACCAAATCACCCTCACTAAACACTCTCGGACGGACAGACTTATCATACTAGGCCTTCACGTGACACTTATTAACCTCTAGAGTCACCAAGGCATCTCTACGCTGCTCATCGAGTTGCTCAAGGTGAACCAAATGCTCCTCCAAAGGTGAAGTGTCTGGTAAGAGTTCTACGGCTAACTTCAACGAAGGAATTTCGCATTCAACCGGCAAGATTGACTCCACTCCATGAACAAGCTGATATGGAGAAAAACCAGTGGCAGTATTAACCGCGGTTCGATATGCCCACAAACAAGGATACAACATGATATGCCAATTCATCTTGCTTTGTGCGATGGTTCGTTGGAGAATGGACTTAAGTGACTTATTCACTGCTTCAACCTGTCCATTTGCCTGAGGATAGTAAGAAGAGGAGTGCTCTTGCTTATATCCTAGCTTGGATTCCAACTCTTCCATCATACGGTTCTGAAAGTGCGAGCCATGGTCAGTGACAAGCTCTCTCGGAATCCCGAACCGAGTGATAATTTGGTTGAATACGAAATGCTCAGCTGTCTCACCGTCGGATTTTACAGTAGGCATTGCCTCTGACCATTTCGTGAAATAATCGACAGCTACTATGATGTGATGGTGCCCCCCAGCCGAAGCTGGGTTACAATCCATAAAATCTAGCCCCCACTTGGTGAAGGGACCGGCGGTGATAATAGGGTGCAATGGGGCAGGCTTAGAGCGCATATTCCATGCAAACACCTGGCAAGGGTGGCACCTCTTGACCGCTTCAATATAGTCCTTGAAGATCGACGGCCAGAAATAACCAGCTCTAAGAATCTTCTGAGCTGTAGCAAGCCCAGACAAATGACCACCACACGCCCCTCCGTGGAAATCATTCAAAACAACTTCAGCCTCCTCATGAGTTAAACAACGTCGTAAAAGGGAATCTACTCCACGGCGGTACAAAGTGTTATCCACTACGAGGTAGTTCTTGGAAACGTGACATAACCGACGTTGCCCATCTCACGAGAGGTCAGTAGGGGTCCTCTGTGTCTGCAGATATACAATGATATCCCCGTACCATGGGTCAGCCGTTGAGATTAAGAAAATGTGTTCATCAACGAACGTATCTTCACATACCGACTCCTCAGCCTCGCTCGGAAAATCTGATATGAGCTCTGCAAAGATTAACGATTTCTTTGATTTTGCCGAAACAAACTCGAGATCAAAATCTTGCAGGATGACAATCCATTTATTGTATTTTCCCCCTATCATCCTACGTGTAAGGACGAACTGAAATGGATTGACATGCGCCACAACCAAGGTCTGGCGAAGGAGAATATAATGTCTCAAATGCTGCACCGCATGTACAGTAGCTAAGGAAAGCTTCTCGACATGAGAATATCGAATCTCTGCATCAATAAGGTTTCGGCTCAGATAATAAATGACATGCTCCTGGAGCTCCTCATCCTCCTGAACCAAAACCATCCCAATCGTCTCTAAAGACGCAGCCACATATAATATGAAATCACGGCTATAATCCGGAGGACTAATCACCGGGGCCAATGCTAGGGCTCTCTTAAGTGCATCAAAGGACTCCTAGGCTCGCTCATCCCATTCAAAGGGAGTATCCTTCTTTAAGAGACGCATAAAGCCTCTAGTCAAATTGGCGAAATTGACTACAAATCTTCGTAGGAAGTTTTCCATGCCTTGCAAACACTGAAGATGGCGAATATTACGCGGGGGAGACAACTGAAGTATTGCTTCCACTTTCAAGGGGTCGACTCTTATTCCTTCCTTCGAAACGATGAATCCTAAAAGACGACCTGATTTTATGCAAAAGATGCACTTATGAGGGTTCAATCTAACAGCATAATGCCGCCATCTTTCGAAAACCAATCTCAAGTGATACGAATGACGCATCCTCATACGAGAATGAGCAGCGAGGTCATCCAAAAATACTTCAATAATGGACTTGAGATCGTGGAAAATCAAGGTCATCGCCCGCTGAAACGTAGCTCCGGCATTTTTAAGGCCGAAAGGCATTTTCCGATATGCAAAAGTTCCCCAAGGACAAATAAATGCGGTCTTGTGTTGGTCCTCGGGTTTTATTTGAATCTGATTATATCCGGAAAATCCGTCCATAAAGGAGAACACCTCGCTACCCGCACACTCATCCAAAATATGATCTATAAATGGTGTGGGGAAGTTATCCTTAGGACAGGCACGATTTAAATCACGGAAATCAGTGCATATACGGATCGCTCCCTGCTTCTTATCAACCGGAACGAGATTCGAAACCCACTCTGTCAAGGGAACGGGATAGATGAAACCCGCTTTCAATAGTTTCTCTATCTCTGCCTTTATGGCGGGTGCTTTTCTAGGATTCACGGCGCGTAAACGCTGTCGAACAGGCTTAGCATTGGGGTAAGTTTTAATTTCATGTTCGACAATCCGAGGGTCAATTCCTGGCATCTCGTCGTATGACCAAGCAAAAACATCACGGAATTCCTTGAATAGCTCGGTATACTCACGAATCTCATCTTGGGAACAATCCGCCCCAATGTAGACATTCTCAATCGTACCAGGATTGCGAGAAATGTTGATAGGAATAGTTGACGATATGTTCACCATGTTTCCATTAGCCATCTGACCAGGAGAGCTTAATGGAACCATAGGTCTACCAACTTTCTAACTAAGAATCTCCCTGTAATCCTCATGCTCCAAAAGGCCGATCTCTGGAAGGAAATAAGATCTATGATGAAGCTCCTCCCATGGTGGCTCAACTCCCGACATGGCCTCGATAATCGCTTCGTCTGAAGGGAAAACCGTATCAAGGCAATCGTGGGCATGAGAAGATTGTACTGCCCATGCGGGCAGCACATAGGGGTCTTCCTCCTCCATCCATGAAGAGGAAGAATAAGGCACTACAGTAGACTCAATATTAGCTTGGTAAGCAATCATAACTGCAGGCTACGGCATACTCGACTCGATGGACTCACTCGAAGGACTCGGTGAAGGAAGAACCCAAGGATCTCCCATATGATTCATGCAAAAGGATACCGACTTTGTAGACGTGGAAGCTCCACCGACGCTCTATCCTACCATGAGGATAGGTGCAGAATAGCTAAAGGTTCCCATAAGGGATGGATACATTCCTACACCCACACTCCCAGTTGCTGGCTGGGAATGCTCAACCTTCGGAACCGAAGCTCCTGACGATGCATTAGGAGGCGGATTATTGAATGACATCTGATCAATCTTCACAATCTTCCCATTATGAGGAAAGCTTACAACGCGAAACACGGAAGACGCGACGGCTTGCATACTATACATCCAATTCCTTCCCAGTAAGAGATTGTAGTCAAGGGGCGCATCAACCACCTCAACCTCTATCGCAACGGTCTTCCCTCCCAAACGGACTTTAAGAGAAGGAATAATCCCGTGCGGCCTAAACGATCTCCCATCAAAAGCAGTTAACATGGTCGTAGATTTTGACAACTCAAGAGAACCAAGACCCTTCCAACAAGACAAAGACATCACAGAAGCAGCAGCGCCCTCGTCAATCACAGTCCGCTTAACGATCATATTAAGACATTCTACATGTATCAAAAGGGACACATAGTAGGGCAAGCGAGGCTGATGTCCTATGGTTTCAAATTTGATCATTGTAGGAGAGTCATCACCATTCACACCAAGAGCAGAAAGCAAAGCTTTCCTTTGCAATGGACAACTCTGAAGCACCTCCAATGCAGACATCGCACAAGGAGTATGACCCAAGTCCTCAACAACTGAATAATTCTGGGCGGCTCGAGCATTTGGATTATGCCCTGAGCGCTTAAGTACCCCCTTAGGAATGCGAGGTGCAGCTTCAGGTTTATCCACAGGTT